>JAXLNO010003629.1:0-433887 GCA_038087875.1 Malacoraja senta
TTATTTGGAAAGACCACTAAAGAAAACTGAGAAAGAGTTGAGTATTGGAGCAATGAGGTCCTTCTGCAGTTGTACAGAGCCCTGGTGAGACCACACCTGGAGTATTGTGTGCAGTTTTGGCCTGTTGGCCTTCATAACAAGAGGAGTTGAGTATAGAAGCAAAGAGGTCCTTCTGCAGTTGTACAGAGCCATGGTGAGACCACACCTGGAGTATTGTGTGCCCACACACACGCACGCCCTCCACGCGCGCAAGCACGAACGCCACCACTCTGAAGTTAACTAATGATTGAATTTAATAGGTGGTAGTCAAAAGTGCTGGAGAAACTCAGCAGGTGAGGCAGCATCTATGGAGCGAAGGAAATAGGCAACGTTTCTGACGGAGACCCTTCATCAGATGCTGGGGACAAACTTGCAAATTGCTCCGAACGTGAAGACTGCAATTCCTTTAAAATGCACCCCTCTCCTCTCTATTTTTCCCTCGCCCTCTCTCCTTTCTCTCTCTCCCCCTCTCTCTCTCCCTCTCCTCTATATTTCCCTCTCCCTCTCCTTTCTCTCTGTCTCTCTCTCTCCCCTCTCCTCTCTCCCTCCCTCTCCCTCTCACACCCTCTCCTCTATCTTTCCCTCTCCCTCTCTCCATTCTCTCCCTCTCCTCCCTCTATCTCTCCTTCCCTCCCTCCCACCTTCCCCGTCTCACTCAAATCCTCATTTTTCACTCAAATCATTTTTCACTCAATTTCTCTTTCCCTCTCTCCCTGCCCCACCTTCCCTCCTCCCTCCCGCAGCCCACACTCCTCCATCTCTCTCCCGCTCTCTCTTTCCCTCCATATATCTCCCTCCCCTCTTTCTCTCTGTCTCTCTCCCCTCCCTTCCCCTGCCCTCCTGCTTTCCCTCTCCCTCTCTCTCTCTCCTCTCTATCTTTCCCTCTCCCTCTCTCCTTTCTTTCTCTCTCTCTCTCTCTCTGTCGCTCTCTCTCTCTCCCACCTTCCGCCTCTTTCACTCAATTCTTCAATTTTCACTCAATTCTTCATTTCTCCATCTTTCTCTCTCCCTCCCTCCCCTCACCTACCCTCCCTCCCCCAGCCCACACCCCTCTCTCTCTCTCCTTCTCCCTCTCTCTCACTCCTGTCTGCAACGCGGACCAGAGAGAGACAAGGGGGCGGGTTCCTTCTCCCTCCCTCTGACTGACATCCCTTTCCTCCAATCACCTGCCGTTTCCGGCCATCTGCAAGTCCCGCCCCACCGCCCGGTTGAGCGACGTCTCTCTCCGCCATTGGGGACGTCCGGTCAGTCAGAGGCCGGATGTCCCGCCTCCGCTGTCCCCTCTATGATGTCACCGTTGCATTTCACATCTGAAGGCTTTTGTAAGATTATTGCAATGCATTTAATGCATTTCACATCCCGGGGGGTTGCAATATCACTAATGCAACGCATTTGCTGCATTTAACATTGCAGGAGGGTGCAAAGTTATTCCAATGTGATGCATTTGTTGCATTTAACATTTCTGAGAGGTTTTGCAAGGTTAGTGCAAAGCGATTTAATGCATTGAACTTCCTGGGGGGGGTTGCAATATTAGTTGAATGCAACGCATTTGCTGCATTTAACTTTGCGGGAGGGTGCAAAGTTATTCCAACGCGATGCATTTGTCGCATTTAACATTTGAGCTCTTTCACTCAATCTGAACCCAATGGAACGTGCCTTTTATACGCTGAAGAGAAAAGTGAATGGGACTAGCCCCCAAAACAAGCATCAGCTTAAAGATGGCTGCAATGCAGGCCTGGCAGAGCATCACCGGAGAAGACACCCAGCAACTGGTGATGTCCATGAATCGCAGACTTCAATAGACAATAGACAATAGGTGCAGGAGCAGGCCATTCGGCCCTTCCAGCCAGCACCGCCATTCAATGAGATCATGGCTGATCATCCCTAATCAGTACCCCGTTCCTGCCTTCTCCCCATATTCCCTGACTCCGCTATTATTAAGAGCCCTATCTAGCTCTCTCTTGAAAGCATCCAGAGAACCTACCTCCACCGCCCTCTGAGGCACAGAATTCCACAGACACACAACTCTCTGTGAGAAAAAGTGTTCCCTTGTCTCCGTTCTAAATGGCTTACTCCTTATACTTAAACTCTGGCACCTGGTTCTAGACTTCCCCAACATCGGGAACATGTTTCCTGCCTCTAGCGTGTCCAAACCTTTAACAATCTTATGTTTCAATAAGATTCCCTCTCATCCTTCTAAACTCCAGAGTGTACAAGCCCAGCCGCTCCATTCTCTCAGCATATGTCAGTCCTGCCAACCCGGGAATTAACATTGTAAACCTACGCTGCACTCCCTCAATAGCAAGAATGTCCTTCCTCAAATTAGGGGACCAAAACTGCACACAATACTCCAGGTGTGGTCTCACCAGGGCCCTGTACAACTGCAGAAGGACCTCTTTGCTCCTATACTTGACTCTTCTTGTTATAAAGACCAACATGCCATTTGCTTTCTTCACTGCCTGCTGTACCTGCATGATTACTTTCATACTTTCTTGCTTACTACATGCTTTCTAGTCCTGCACCTACTGTCTTTTGTCTATTATTGAGTACCTTCATTGACATGACATTGCTGTGTCCCAAATATTATCGTGCCCTGAAATGGGGGGGGGACTGGAATAAACACAGCTGTAATTTCTACATGGTGAGACCAAAAGGTATAAAAATGGCAGGCAGACAAAAATGCTGGTGAAACTCAGCGGGTGAGGCAGCATCTATGGAGCGAAGGAAATAGGCAACTTTTCGGGTCGAAACCCTTCTTTAGACTGAAGTGAGGGTGGGGGAGGCGGGAAGAAGAAAGGAAGAGGAGAAGGCAGTGGGCTGAGGGAGAGCTGAGAAGGGGAGGAGAAAGTAGGGACTACCTGAAATAAGAGGTCAATGTTCATACCGGTGGGGTGCAAACTGCCCAAGCGAAATATGAGGTGCTGCTCCTCCAATATACGGTGGGCCTCACTCTGGCCATGGAGGAGACCCAGGACAGAAAGGTCTGATTCGGAATGGGGCGGGGGAGTTGATGTGCTGAGCCACTGGGAGATCAGGTTGATTACAGTTTTTGCCTGTTGCTTGAACACATTTTGCAAAACTTCGCTCATTTTGTAAAAACTCTACACACAAGCAAATAAGACACAACACTGGGAAATAAACCATTCACATCCATGTCAAATTGAAACTCTGCTATCGAAACCTAAACTCTGCTATGAAAACCTAACAATCCTTTGTCAAAACGTCACTCTGATGACAAAATGATACACACTTGCATCATATGAATACACTTTCAGATCAGCAGCAACACACTAGTCTACTTTATATAAAACACTGCAGTCTTTAATTTTCACTGTTTTTATTCAGTTCCACAGAAGGCACGTTTTCACAACAACCAAAAAATCAAATACTCAATACAGTACATTGCAGTACTGTACTTCACAGTACTGTAAATTCAGTTAAAGCAAAAATAAAACAAAAATAAAACCGAAAATACACTATACTGTAAACACAGAAAAACACGGCAATCGTTTGTAGGTGGGCTTATGGATCCTGCCGTTTGTTGGGGTCTGGCCACAGGATCTCATCCACATCGCAAGCAATGTCTTCTCCCACTAGGCATCGGGGAAAATATCCCCTTGTGTGCCGAATCCATCCATGGATTGACCTCACCTCAATGTCTCCGCAGGCCTGTTCCATTGCCTGCAGAAGAGGCATGCGGGCATGTGGTTGGCGGTCATATACACACCATCTCCAAGCCGAAAAGAATTCTTCTATAGGGTTTAGAAATGGTGAGTAAGGGGGCAAGTATACCACTTCAAATTGATTATGGTTGGTGAACCAGGTCCGGACCAGAGCAGCCCGATGGAAACTGACATTATCCCAGACAACAACAAACCTGGGCTGCTCTGGTCTGTCCTGTACAGCTATATTATGAAGAGCATCTAGAAATGTGATGATATGTTGTGTATTGTATGGACCTAGTTTTGCATGATGGTACAGAAGCCCTCGAAGGCTTATGGCGGCACACAATGAGATATTTCCCCCGCGCTGCCCCGGGCCGTGCACAATTGCCCTTTGGCCAATTATATTACGACCCCGTCGTCTTGTTTTGCTAAGGTTGAATCCAGCCTCATCAATGTAAATAAATTCATGAGGCTGTGCAGCTCCATCCATGGCCAAGATTCTCTGTAACAAAAAAAACATATTGTGGATGGCTATGTGGTACTGATACAATGGTACATATTCAGCTGTTACTGGATTACACCAATACTGTATTGTAAATGTAAAGGACTGTAACACTTACCTGTACATATTCACGTCGAAGTCCTTTGACCCTGACACTGTTCCTCTCAAATGGGACCCTGTACAGTTGCTTCATGGTCATTTTGTGCTTTACCAAGATGCGTCTTATAGTGGTAATGCTTACTCGGTTTATGTTGTTGAACACTTGCCTATCTGCAAGTATTTGTTGCCGTAGCTGCTGGAGACGGATTGCATTGTTTGCTCTGACTAGGTCCACAATGGCAAGTTCCTGCTGTTGGGTGAACAGGCGTTGGCGTCCACCCCCAGAAGGTCTTCTAGTCATTCTATAGCAAAATGCAACCACACATTGTTATTGGTTTGCTTCTTTTTTACAGTACTGTATATACTGTACTTTACTGTATATTACATACACTGTACTGAAACATCTCAATATACCTAATCACGGTATGTTTCACAAAACTACCACTTTCGTTCCAAAAGGAGCATTAGCCACCCTGCAATACAATACATGTGATACGGTAATGTGATATGGTACAGTACTGTAAATACTCTAGATACCATCTGAGTAGAGTAGAAAGTAGAGAGTTGAAGACATACCTGTTTTCTAGTCGGAATGTCCTTATTATGGATGAAACTGTGCAACGGCTTAGATTAAGGTGGACTCTCTGCCCAGCTTCCCTCATAGTCAGGCCATGGTTTATGACATGGTCCACCAAAGTTGCTCTTATGTCATTGGAAATAATGGTCCGTGCATGGCCTCTTCGACCACGTCCTCCTCTTCCTCTTCCTCTTCCTCTACCTCTGCCTCTTGCTCTCCCTGCATCCATGCTTGCAAAGTTCTCAAAATGGCTTATAACTGAGGCCTTTTTGTAGCTGGCTGATTGGTGTTCAGTGTTGTAAGTAAGTATTTTCAGGTGTGTATCTTAGTGTTTTCAATTACCCGATGTGTTTTGTATTTTGAATAGCTGTGTCTTCCCAATGGTACCCTGAGATTTCATTTTTGAACGAAGTGTCTTATGTATGAAATAGTGTGTAGTGTGCAGGAGCAAGTGTGTTGCAGAAAGGAGCAAGTGTGTTGCAGAATTGCAACTAAAGTGCAAAGCAGCGCTTTTGTTTAAGGTATGGTTACATGTGTTTAAGGTATAGTAACAAAAACTTCAAGTTGTGTTACTTTGGTCTAAGCAAATAACTATGGTAAATATTTACGCTCCGAATTTTGATAACCCTCAATTCTTTGAGAAAATTATAGATATAATACTGGAGTTTAATTATCAAAATGTCATAATAGGAGGGGATTTCAACTGTGTTTTAGATCCATACTTAGACAAATCAGCAAAACAAAGAAGGAGTAATATAAAATCTAAGACTAGTGAATTTCTAAATACATATATAAAAAATACTAACATAACAGATGTATGGAGATCTGCTAACCAAGCAGGAAGGGAATACTCGTTTTACTCTTCGGTACATAAAACATACTCAAGAATTGATTATTTTTTAGTGGATAGGAAATTAATGCCATATATAATTAACCCAACATACCATATTAGTAGTATTTCTGATCACTCTCCATTGACTTTTTTAGTAAAATTTGAAGGAATGCCGGGAAAGATTTTTTTTGGAGGTTTAATACATATATATTAAATGACTTACAGGGTTATCAATATTTGAAACAACAAATTATATCATTTTTTGAGATAAATGATACACCAGGTACCTCACCTTCTTTAATATGGGAAACCTTTAAAGCATTTATTTGAGGAATTATAATTTCATATGAAATTTTTCAAAATACGAAGAATAAAACAGAACAGATGCTGTTAGAACAAGAAATAAGACAGTTAGAGTTAGATAATGCTAAAGATCCCACTATAGATAAACATAATAAGATAATACTATTGAAATTTAAACTTAACCGAATTCTCTTGGCAAGAGTAATAAGATTATTCCAAATTACAAAACAGGAACATTTTGAGTTTGGTGACAAACCACATAAGCTGTTGGCGCGTCAACTGAAAAAACAGGAAAAGGAAAATACTATAAATAAAATTAAATCCGAGAATGGTGAATTACTAACACTACCTAAAGATATTAATAAAAGATTTGCTCAATTTTATCAAAATTTATACACATCAAAAAACAAAACAGAAGATAGTAAAATTACAAACTATTTAGATAAATGTAATCTACCAAAACTTGACCTTTTGGAACAAGAAGAACTAGGAGCGCAAATTACAATCGAAGAAATAGGTGAAACAATAAAATCGCTGAAAAATGGTAAGACACTGGGACCAGATGGTTTTAGTAATGAATTTTATAAAAAAGTTTCATGAGATAACGACCCCCTATCTATTTAATTTATATACTTACGTTTTTAAAGAAAATAAATTACCTGAAACATTAGATGAATCAACTATTACGCTTATTCCAAAGAAAGATAAAGATCTAGAGGAACCGGGCTCATATAGAGCTATACACTTTTAAATACAGACCAGAAAATTCTAGCAAAGATTTTAGCTAGAAGACTAAGCAAATATATTAGAAAATTGATAAACCCTGATCAAACGGGGTTTATACCCAAAAGATATTCATTTAATAATTTGAGACGCCTGTTTAATATAATGTACTCACATAAAGTGGAAGGAGAAGACTTAGCAATTATTTCTTTGGACGCAGAGAAAGCATTTGATCAGGTAGAATGGCAGTATTTATACAAAGTATTACAAAAATGTAATATGGGAGAGAATTTTATTGCATAGGTGAAATTATTATATGATAAACCGATGGCAAGAATATTAACTAACAGCATGTTATCTCAAAAATTTCAATTATCAAGGGGTAATAGGCAGGGATGTGCTTTATCACCCCTGCTATTTGCCCTTATGATAGAACCTCTGGCTGAAAGTATAAGAAGCCATCCGAATATTCAGGGTTATAATACTAGGGTCTCAAATATATAACAAATTCACAAACGAGCATACCAAATTTATTAAATTTAATAGAGGAATTTGGGTCCTTTTCTGGATATAGAATAAACTGGAACAAAAGTGAAATCATGACATTAAAACCTCAAGAATCCACACACTTATTGAAATTCCCCTTTAAAATAGCAACAGAAAAATTCAAATATTTGGGTATTCAGATTACTAGAAAACATAAAGCTTTATTCAATGCCAATTTTATACCCTTAATAAATAAACTTAATATAATGATAAAATTTTGGAAAACACTCCCTTTATCATTAATAGGCAGAATAAATGCTATTAAAATGAGCTTCCTACCACAGTTATTATACCTATTTCAGTCTATACCAGTATATGTACAAAAATATTTTTTTTCTAAACTGAACGCTAATATTACTAATTTTGTTTGGGATTACAAATCACATAGAATTAAAAAAGAACACTTATGTAAACCAAAAGATGTCGGGGGACTTTCACTCCCAAATTTTTTGTATTACTATTGGGCAATACATATTAAGAATATAATTTACTGGTTGGATAGTTCAACTCAACAGACAGAATGGATAAAAATGGAGAAAGAGGATTGTTATCCTTGTAATATAGGAACAATCCTCTTCTCCCCGAAAAAAATGAACAATACAATATATAAGAAAAACCCAATTATACAAGATACAATAAGAATATGGAAACAAATAAAATTATCCTTAAAATTAAGAAACCTCTCATTGTTAACACCGATAGCGAATAATCCTTTATTTAAACCATCTATGATGGATAAAATATATAATCAATGGAAAAGTTTAGGAATTAAAAGGATCGGGGACAGGTATGAAATGGGAGATTTATTATCATTTCAACAATTACAATTAAAATTTAAACTGAAAAACACTCATTATTTTAAATATTTTCAGATTTGTAATTTTTTGAAGACATACATACAGGGATATCAAAAAATAACTCCTGATTTACTAGAAGAAGTAATGAATATAAAAGCTGATACACAAAAATTAATATCATATTTATATAATAGTATCTTAAATATAGATTTACCTGTGACCGAGGAAATCTGAGAAGAGTGGGAACGGGAATTATTGATAAAAATTACGAAGGCTACATGGGAAAAGTATTTGACATACATTCACAAGTGTTCGATTAACGCACGACATAATCTAATCCAATTAAAAATTTTACATAGATTATATTACTCAAAAACAAGATTAAATAAATGTTATCCAAATATATCGCCCATTTGCGATAAATGTTTAACCCAAGACGCAACTATAACACACTCTTTTGTTTCTTGTATAAAACTTCATGGATTTTGGAGTGATATTTTCGAAATATTTACAAAATTATTTAAGACAAAAATGGAACCCAATAATGAATTGATTATATTTGGGGTAATGGAAGACGGGAACAAATTGAGCTCATCTCAAAAGTCAATTTTTAGTTATGGTTTAATAATAGCAAAAAAAATAATATTGAAATTTTGGAAAAACACACCAATACCAACGCTCAAAATGTGGATTGCAAGTATGTTGGATACCGCACATCTTGAGGAAATGTGATTCTTCCTAATAGATAAATTTGACCAATTCATATCGAGTTGGTCTCCATTTGTCGTCTTTTTGGAAACATATGGTGCAACACAGGTGTAAAAGCTAATCCGTGACTGGGGATGGTCAAGATTATAAATGATCTCCTTACTTCTATTTTCTTTTCTTCTCTTTTCTTCTTTTATTCTCTTTCTTCTATTTTCTATGTCTCAACTTTCTTTTTTCACTCTCTATTTTTCTTTTTCACACACTATATATCTCACATTTTTCTATTTTTCATTATCTAACTTTTTTCTTTTTCTTCTTTATTACAAAAAAAAATTTAAATAAGAAGCTGTACATAAAAGGTATTATGAAAATATGATTGTATACAATTGTACTTACTTTTAATAAAATAAACATATTTAAAAAAAAATAAAAAAAATAAGCATGGGTCTATAGTGTTCAAGCAATGGGCAAAAACTGTAATGCGGACCGAGCGGAGGTGTTTGGCAAAGCGATCGCCAAGCCTACGCTTGGTCTCACCGATGTAAAGCAGCTGACATCCCGAGCAGCGGATGCAATAGATGAGGTTGGAGGAGGTGCAGGTGAACCTCTGTCGCACCTGGAAAGACTGCTTGGGTCCTTGGATGGAGTCGAGGGGGGAGGTAAAGCGACAAGTGTAGCATTTCTTGCGGTTGCAAGGGAAAGTGCCCGGAGAGGGGGTGGTTCGGGAGGGAAGGAAAGAGTTGACTAAGGAGTTCGGGAGGGAGCGGTCTTTGCGGGAAGCAGACAGGAGAGGAGATGGGAAGATGTGGTGAGTGGTGGGGTCGAAAATGGTCGTTGGAGGTGGTGAAAATGACGGAGGACTATTTGTTGTTTGTGACAGGTGGTAGGGTGGAAGGTGAGGACTAGGGGGACTGGGCGCTTGTTACGAGTGGGTGGATGGGGAGAGAGAGCTGTGTTACGGGATATCGCAGAGACCCTGGTGAGAGCCTCATCTATAGTAGGGGAGGGGAACCCTCGTTCCCTGAAGAATGAGGACATCTCCGATGCCCTGGTGTGGAACACCTCATCCTGGGAGCAGATGCGGCGTAGATGGAGGAATTGGGAGTAGGGGATGGAGTCCCCTGTATAAAAATGGCCTTTATTAAAATCTGGCAATGTGCACTTTAACCACATGTGATTTATTAAATTACAAATCTCAAATTGTGGAGTAGAGAGGCAAATCAATAAATAAATAAATGATGGGTCTTTGTCCCAAACATTATGGAGGGCACTGTAGGTGTGTTTGCGTGCGTGGACGAGCGTGAGTTCAGGACTACTCGCCCAACACACTCGAGTCTCTCCCCACGCCGACAGACAGAGAAAGGGAGAGAGAACTACGAGGAAGTTTCCAGAAATTTCCACACCCCTCCCTCCCTCCCCTTCCGGCTCCTGTGATCGCCATTTTGCTCGTTTTGCTTTCCGCGCGAAGATGTCTGGAAATGTCTCCTGGAAGAATTTAATCTCTGGAATATTCCTCTTTTCCCTCATTGATGCAGTCTTCACTTTAGGTGAAAGGAGACAGAGGTGGAGGGAGAGAGGGAGCGAGAAAGTTTGAGAACGTTTTGTAAAGTTTGAGAAAGTATAAGAAAGTTTTGTAAAGTTTGGGAAAGTTTGGGAAAGTTTGGGAAAGTTTTGTGAAGTTTAAAAAAGTTTTGTAAAGTTTGGGACTAGTTTAAGAAAGTTTTGAGAAAGTTTTGTAAAGTTTGAGAAAGTTTTAGAATGTTTGAGAAAGTTTGGGAAAGTTTGGGAAAGTTTTGTAAAGTTTTGTAAAGTTTAAAACAGTTTTAGAAAGTATAAGAAAGTTTAAGAAAGTTTTTGGAAAGTTTGAGAAAGTTTTGGAAAGTTTTGGAAAGTTTTGGAAAGTTTAAGAAAGTTTTGGAAAGTTTTGAGAACATTTTGTAAAGTTTAAAACAGTTTTAGAAAGTTTAAGAAAGTTTGGGAAAATTTAAGAAAGTTTTGAGAAAGTTTTGTAAAGTTTGAGAAAGTTTTGTAAAGTATGGGAAAGTTTGAGAGATGAGAGAGAGAGAGGGTGGGAAAGAGAGAGAGAGAGAGAGAGAGAGAGAGAGAGAGAGAGAGAGAGAGAGAGAGAGAGAGAGAGAGAGAGGGGGGGGGGAGAGAGAGGATGAGGGAGAAAGTACGATGGTTTCAAGAAATGTCCATGCTCTCACCTCCCTATCTCCCTCTCTCTCTCTCTCTCTCCATTCCCTTAACTTTTACTGTGTGTATGAGAGAGTTTTGAGTGTGTGTGTGTGTGTGTATGTGAGAGAGGGAGGGGGGGGGGAGGAGAGAGAGACAGAGAGGATGGAGAGGGGGGGGAGAGAGAGAGGGGAATATACATTAGGCAATAGACAACATGTGCAGGAGTAGGCCAATTGCCCTCCAAAGTGTCTTGGATAATATGCAGCAAATGCAGCTCAACATGATATTACATATGGACAATAAAATTGATCCAATTGGAGTAAGCCTGATTAACATTGAAGGCTCACTTCAAACGCTTGGAGAGCAAGTAACGGTGCTTGAGCATATAGTTAACTCCAACGAGGATAATATAATGGACCTGGTCGGACGTGTAAAATTACTTGAAAAAGAAAACGCTGACCTGAAAACCTGGGCAGATGACGCTGAGAACAGAAGCAGACGTTCCAACTTACGTTTTGTCGGCATCCCCGAGAGGGTCGAGTCAAAAGATATTTCCGGATTCATTGGCCGTCTGATACCGCAGCTTTTTGGTGAGGCGAATTTCCCCACTCCTCTAGAGATTGAGCGTTGTCACCGTGCTGGTCGCAAGGATAACTCCAGAGCCAAGGGTCCGAGGCCTATCCTGGTGAAGTTCCACTATTTCCACGATAAGCTGAAGATAATGAAGCTCTCCCGGGAGAAAAATGTGCCCCTTGAGTACAATGGAGCTCGGGTTCATGTCTACCCGGACTTCAGCGCTGCTCTTGTCCGGAGACGCCGGGAGTATGATGCGGCTAAGAAGAAGATACGCGACCATGACATTAAATATGCATTGATCTTTCCCTGCACACTGAGAGTTGTCTACGCAGTTCTTTCGTACTCCTGATGAAGTTGAGACATTTTTTGGTGAGGTTTCCTCCACTAACTCCTCCATGGACTCTGATATAACAGCCTAATGTTGGTGGCCAGTGGCTGGTGATAGCGTTAGCACAATAATGCTGTTTGCCTATGAACTTTGTGTTTATCTGGTTTTGGTTGTATTTTTCTTGATTTTGATAAACTGATGCCAGTGGGTCCTCTTGTAATTATATAATCGCTGGACAACCATTGATTTTTCTGTTTTATTTGCAAAGTTAAAACTGGCATGAGAGTTGTTATGATTGATGCTGCTTTACTACTGTTGCTGTACAAAGTGTTGCAATTGCCATAAAAACGTTGTAAAACTAAGAGTTGTTATTTTGGGCTTCATTATGCCCAATTAATTTAAACATAAATGGTCCAGGACCTCATACTTTGATCTATTTGCATAAATATGAGCTATGCAGACTGAGGTGTGTATGCTCACTTTGTTTTCTTCTTTTTCTCTCTCTCAATGACGCAGCCTGATCTTGTGTGCTTTGTCTGTCCTGTCTTTTGTGTGTGTGTGTCTGTGTTAATCTGTGTATGTGGCTCTCTCGTCCCCTTTCTCATGCTATTTCCCTGACTCACTCCCCTGACTTTATCTACACCCAATTGATCCATAATTGATACAGCTAAAGGTCTAAAAATTATCCACTTGAACATTAGGAGTCTTCTTCCAAAGATAGATTTAATTAGAGTATTGTGCACCAAGATGTGCCGTATTTCCTTCACCAAGGATTATTATTAGTTTCGATGTATCATCGAGTTCTTTAAAGTCAGGGGTTGCCTGACTGAGTTTGTCAAAGTATGTTTTCCTTGTTTTGTCAAATTTTTTGCATTTTAGAAGGAAGTGCACCTCCGTTTCAACCTCATCTGTCAAACATTGGCAACATATTCTGTTTTCTCTTGGTTGCCAGAATCTCTTCTGTCTTCCTTTTTCAACTGCCAAATAGTGGTAACTTAGCCTGTATTTGGTGAGGGTCTGTCTCTGTTTTATGTCTCTAACAGTTGAGAGATAGTCTGCCAATTTATAATCTCTTTTTAGGGCACGGTAGCATTCTAATCTGCTTTGGCTTTTGGTTTCTTTATCCCAATGTTCCAAATATGTTTCTTTACATTGTTTGATAATTTGGTTCACTCTAACTGGTGATTGGGGATAAATATTGATCTGAGGCTGGTCAGGATTTAACTGGATAGGGTTTAACTGAATGGGGGTAGTTAGTCTCCGTACCAACTGACACAGGGAACTCTTTTCTGGGCTCCCCTCTTGTGTTTTATGGGATTTAAACTGGATGGTATCTGGTGGGCTAGATTTAAGGTGATTTCAAAAATTTAGTGCTCTTTTCTGGATATTTATTATCAGTGGGTATCTGCCTAATTCTGCCCTACATGCGTTCGTTGGTGTTTTCCTTTGGATGCGGAGGATGTTCCGACAAAATTCCGCATGCAGGGCCTCCGTTGTATGTTTTTCCCATTTACTATAACTATGGTGACTGAGCGGCCCCCATACTTCACTACCATAAAGCGCAATAGGCTGGATTACACTGTCAAATATTTTAAGCCAGATTTTAATGGGAATTTGGATGTTGTAGAATCTTCTTTTTATTGCATACAGAGCTCTTCGGGCTTTCTCTTTTAGTGCATTCACTGCCATATTGAAGCTCCCTGATGCTGCAACAGTTAGACCAAGGTAAGTATAGCTCATAGTGTGTTCGATAATAACACCATTGAGAGTAAATTTGTACTTATCTTCCTGACATCTGGGTTTTTTCTGGAAAATCATGATATTGGTTTTCTTTAGATTTACTGCCAGGGCCCAATTTTGGCAGTACTCATCAAGTAGGTCCAACTGTTGCTGCAGTCCCTGTTCTGTGGGGGACAGCAGAACCAAGTCATCCGCATAAAACAGAGATTTTACCTCTCCGTCCAGGAGACAGAGGCCCGGCGCAGTACTCTGGTCCAGCTTTATTGCCAAATCGTTTATATATAAATTAAACAGTGTCGGGCTCATATTGCAGCCTTGCCGGACGCCTCTTCTCTGGGTGAAGAGATCAGTGCATTTGTCCCCAATTTTAACGCCACATTTATTATTCAGATACATTGATTTGATAAGGTCATATACCTTTCCTCCTATACCACAACAGAGGAGTTTGTAGTAGAGCCCTTCATGCCAAATAGAGTCAAATGCTTTCTCAAAGTCAATAAAACAGGCAAATATTTTTCCATTTTTTGCTTGGTGTACGTGTTTTTCAATGAGAGTGTGGAGGGTGTAAATGTGGTCAGTGGTACGATGTTTTGGGAGGAAGTCAATTTGGTTTTTACTGAGAATGTTGTGTTTGTTAAGGAAATCCTGCATTCTGTTATTTATGATACTGCAGAATAACTTCCCTAGGCAGCTACTGACACAGATGCCGCGGTAGTTATTTGGGTCTAGTTTGTTTCCACTCTTATAAATGGGTGAAATAAGCCCTTGGCACCAAATATCAGGGAAATAACCTGAACGTAGTATGATGTTGAACAGCCTAAGTACTATGTCCTGCATCTCCGGAGTGCTGTATTTGAGCATTTCATTTTTAATGCTATCTGGACCACAGGCTTTCTTTGAGTGAAGAGATTTTATTTTTAAGGTCAGTTCTTCCAAAGTAATTGGGAAATCAAGGGGGTTTTGATAATCTTTGATTACTATTTCTAGTGTTTGGAGTTTTTCTTTGATATGAGAGTGATTTGAGTTTATTTTATTTTTTGGGATGTCTTTATATAGATTTTTGAAGTGTGCTCTCCAGATATCACCGTCTTGAATTGGTAATGTTTGTAGTTTTGTTGTGCTCATGTTATTCCACATATCCCAAAATTGGTTTTGATTTATGGAATTTTCAATTTCTTCAAGTCTTTTGTGAGTGTGATTTTGTCTTTTGTTCCTAATCGTGTGTTTATACCTTTTAAGAGTTTCATTATATCTAATGCGTAAGTCTGGATTGTTTGGTTGACGGTGTTTTTGGTTCGATATTTTCCTCAGATCTTTTCTGACATTCTTACACTCGTAGTCGAACCATTTTTCATGGTTGTTTTTTTTGATAATTTTTCTCTTCTGTTTCACAAGGTCAGATTTAATAGCTGCCTTGTGAAAGATCATATTAATGTCCTTTATAGCCATGTTTACACCATCTCTAGTAGTCTCATATGGGTTTGTCTTGAATTTCAATATTTTATTTGTGAGATCAGGTGAATTCAGGGCCACGATGAATTTATCTCCACTGTCTGAAGCCCATCTGTAAGTCTGATTTAGTTTATACAGCTTACTTGGTTCCTTTTTTACGTCTTTAGTTTGAACAGGAAATTTTAGGTACACATTGATTTGACTATGGTCTGAAAGAGGGGACTGCTGCCTAACAGTGAATGCACTGATAGTGCAGGGGTCTATGTCAGTAATTGCGTAGTCTACCACGCTAGACCCAAGAGATGAGGAATATGTAAACCTTCCCATCGAGTCCCCTCTGAGCCTACCATTAACTATGTACAGGCCCAAGGCTCGGCAGAGATGCACTACCTCTCTACCGCTTTTATTTATTTCACAGTCCAGGTTGTTCCGGTTAATGATAGTTGGTGTGACATACAATGGGGTTTGACCGAACACATGGTTGTTGCCCTGTGGGTCTATGGAATCGGGTTCACATCCGGTCCTTGCATTTAGGTCCCCACATAGTAGCACATTTCCCTGGGCCTGGAAATGATTGATTTCCATGTGGAGCGTTTCAAATATATCCTCTTCAAAATATGGTGATTCTATTGGGGTATGTAGATAGATATATATCTTTTCCAGTTATTCCAATTGTTTTATCTAGTTTCAACCATATATGTGATTTCCACTGTTTTATTGATGTAATGTGACTGTCTAGTTCTTCTTTGTACCACACCAAGACCCCCCAGAGGTTCTGCCCTTACGTATATCAGTAGTTTTTACTGAGGGCACCATGACTTCATGGTACCCTGAGGGGCAGTGAATGAACGTATCCTTTCGGTACCATGTTTCCGTTAATATCATTATATCAGTGTCTTCTATAGACTTTAGGAACTCAGGGTTCCCAGTCTTCATCCCGAAGGTTGAAGAGTAGAGACCCTGGATATTCCAGCAGCCTATATGAAATGAATTCATTTATTTTCTATTTATATTCTTTTCTTTAGTTTAAATGAAACCTATTTTGCGGGACAGGTGCGAAAACACTATATATTTTTTTCTATAATTGGGGAACGTTAGTTAAAGTTTTGTATGCTATGGTAAGGCAGACTCGTACTGCCACCTAGTAATAATAACTATGTTAATAATAGCAATATCAACAGTATTAATAGCAATATCAACAATATCAACAGTACTAAATCAGTGCAAACATATCAACAATATCAACAGTACTAATTCAGTGCTGTTTATATCAGTCACTCGGAAGGGACTGTTTATATATTTGTGTCCTTTATTACCATAGGAGGTGGGAACAAAGGGTGTGCAGCAGCTGCCTGATCTCTCCCATCTCCGAGTTGGTCCGCGGCTGTGGCTGGAATGAGCCGGGGGCAGTGGCGGCCCTGGCTGGGCTGTTAGGTCGCCTCGCAGTTTGGCGGGTTGTCCTGACATGGTGGGGGGAAGGGAGTCCAGATTGGCCTCTTGGGTTCCCGTTGATCGTGGGGGAGGGAAGGTTACGTCCCAGGGCAGTATATTTGAGGTTCTTTGCAAAGACCCTCACCCCCTGTCTGTTTAGATGTATTCCATCATGGAGGTCCCATGTACCGATGGTCGGGTGGTGGGCCAATTTGACATTAGGGAGGGCGGCACATCCTCTGCTGATGTCTATGTTGGCATTGTGAATCACATGGGGTGAGGTATCCGTCCTGGGCAGCAGGGTAGAGATCACGATCCTCGAATCAGGGAATTCCTTGCTGGCCTTTTCTGCCATCCTTGTTATTGCCCCAGCAGTACGATGACGTAAGGTGCGCAAATCATTCGTGCCTGTATGGATCACAATGTGTTGAGGGCTCCCGATGGTGTCTTTGCTCAGGACCTTCATTGCATGGTCTGTGGTGCTGCACGTTTTAACCAATGCCTGGAGACCTGGGAACAGCCTCTGGGGGTCCATAAACCTCCCGTTGGAATCAGTGAGTAGGACCACCTGGGGGGCAGGAGGTTGGGTGAAGCTAGGGCGAGGGTTGCCTGTTGACTGTGTACCTGGGGCAAGCTGTGTACCAGAAGGGGTGTCCATTAATGGTATATTGGTGGGTTGAGTGCAGCTCAGAGGGGTCGGAGCAGCCATAAGGAAGTGAGCAGCAGCTGGAATCTATGTGATTTCATTTGTCCTTTTTGGGATTTCTTGGTGATTGTCCCTGACATTCTGGAGCTGCTTGACAGGTTCTTTTCCATGTTTACTCATTTCCTCCTTTATTTCAGCTAATTGGGCCCGGAGTGTACAGTTCTCTTGTTTCAACTCTTCCAGGGCTCTCATCATCTCAGAGGTGGTAGTCTCATTTTTGGTCCTCATCTGATTGAAGTCCTCCTTTAGCTGGTAGAGTTGCCTACCCTGCGTTTGTTTAAGTTCCGTGAACTCGAGTTCTAGCTGAGCCAGATTCTCTCTCAGCTGGCGGCTTGAATTATGAGGTGTAGGGGGGGTAGAGATGGCCATGGCAGCAATTGTCTCTAGTGGACTGTCATCTTCATAGTTATCCAGGTGGGTATTGATGCATTTTTCATTTACTTTCTCTTTTAGCAGGGGAAAGATCCCTTCAAAAGAGTCCAGGTTTTCTGAGTTGCCTTGTATCATGATCTTGCCTTTATTATAGTATGAGATAGTAAGGCTAGGATCATCTTTATCCAGGCTTTGATCTTTGCATACTTTAAGTCTGCCCCCATATCCAATACCCTCACTATTGACATATGGGTAGTTTTCAAGCAGAGTTTCTTTCCATGGAGAGATGTATTTAGTGAAGAAGATGAGGTTACACTTCTTCCTACACCCTTGATGTTGGGTGTAATCAGCATAGAGGACCTCTGGGTTTTCCTGGATGGTTTTGTCCTTATGTTTATCTTTTGAATTTCTGCTTTTGCATTTTTCTGGGTATGCTATTTCCCAGCTCTTTGTTCTGCTTGCTATGCTGCTTCGATCTATCTGATCTTCCTGCAGCATTTTATCTGATTGTTTATTTATTTATTTATTTATCAATTTATTTATTTATTCCCCTTTCCAAGTTTTCGTGTTTTCACACCCTGTCCCACTTTAGGTATAGTTTTCAGGGGTTCATTCTAGCTATAGCTATTTTGGATAAGTTTAAATTTGTTGGATAAGTTCAGTTTCAGTATGTTTTGGCCACACAGACGTTGTTGGGTCGACCAGCTGTTACTCACGGGCCTCGTGGGGCTGCAGCAAATGGAGGATCTCTGTCGCACAGCGCACACCCGGCTCTCTCTCTCTCTCACAGCGAGGGCTGGGCAGGGCTGGGCTGGGCTGGCTTTACATCTGTTCTTCACTGGGAACGGGGACCCGGCCGCAGTGTGGGGAGTTCGCCGACTCCGGGTATCGGTGCCTGTGGTCCCGGCCTCCATCGTCTCTCTCTCCCTCTCTCCCGCGGGTCCTGACCCGATCTCCCGTTTCGGTGAAGGACGTTGATGGAGATGGAGACCGCTACAAACGTAAGTTCGGGGGGATATTTCCCCCTCCCCACACGGCCCTCGAGTCCCAAATCCTCGCCCTCTGGGGACATGAATAATCGATAATTGTCCCCGGGACTCACGCAAGTATCACCGCGGGCGCCGCCATCTTGGATCTCTCTCTCTCTCTCTCTCTCTCTCTCTCTCTCTCTCTCTCTCTCTCTCTCTCTCTCTCTCTCTCTCTCTCTCCTCTCTCTCTCTCTCTCTCTCTCTCTCTCTCTCTCTCTCTCTCTCTCTCTCTCTCTCTCTCTCTCTCTCTCTCTCTCTCTCTCTCTCTCTCTCTCTCTCTCTCTCTCTCTCTCTCTCTCTCTCTCTCTCTCTCTCTCTTCTCTCTCTCTCTCTCTCTCTCTCTCTCTCTCTCTCTCTCTCTCTCTCTCTCTCTCTCTTCTCTCTCTCTCTCTCTCTCTCTCTCTCTCTCTCTCTCTTGACAGAAGCAATTCTGTTCCTCAGACTTTTATTAATACATTTTAGGTATGTACTTTTGTAGCAAACTTAACTACCTAGGCATTTCCTTTTAATTTCTATTGCGCTATTGCGGATGACACAAGATGGGTGGCAGGTGAACTGTGAAGAGGATGTTAGGAGGTTGCAGGTTGACCTGGACAGGTGAGTGAGTGGGCAGATGCGTGGGAGATGCAGTATAATATAGAAACATGTGAGGTTATCCACTTTGGCGGCAAAAACAAGGGGGCAGATTATATCTCAATGGGTTAGGTTAGGTAAGGGGGAGGTGCAGCAAGACCTGGGTGTCCTTGTACACCGGTCACTGAAAGTTGGCGGTGCAGGTACAGCAGGCAGTGAAGAAAGCTAATGGAATGTTGGGCTTCATAACAAGAGGATTTCAGTATAGGAGTAAAGAGGTTCTTCTGCAGTTGTATAGGTCTCTGGTGAGACCACATCTGGAGTATTGTATACAGTTTTGGTCTCTAATTTGAGGAAGGACATACTTGTGATTCAGGCAGTGCAGGTAGGTTCACGAGATTGATCCCTTAGATGGCGGGACTGTCATATGAGGAAAGATTGAAAAGACTAGGCTTGTATTCACTGGAGTGTAGAAGGATGAGGGGGTATCTTATGGAAACATATAAAATTATAAAAGGACTGGACAAACTAGATGCAGGAAACATGTTCCCAATGTTGGGCGAGTCCAGAACCAGGGGCCTCAGTCTTAGAATAAAGGGGAGGTCATTTAAGACTAAGGTGAGAAAAAAAGTTTTCACCCAGAGAAGTTGTGAATTTATGGAATTCCCAGCCACAGAGGGCAGTGGAGGCCAATCACTGGATGGGATTTAAGAGAGAGTTAGATAGAGCTCTAGGGGCTAGTGGGAGTCAAGGGATATGTGGAGAAGGCAGGGCACGGGTTATTGATTGGGGACGATCAGCCATGATCACAATGAATGGCGGTGCTGGCTCGAAAGGCCGAATGGCCTCCTCCTGCACCTATTTTCTATGGTTTCTATGCACATGATGTTTTTTTTTGTCTAATTTAGCCATTTAGCTCATACCTGTGGCCTTAGTTTAATACATTTTGGAGTAATGCTTTTATAATTTATACTTAATTCAATTAGAACTTTAATTTTGTCATGGTCCTTTCTACCATTTTGTTATTCTTTTAGCATAATGAATTATGGTTTTTATGTCTAGAATAAACATTTTAAAAAAGCCACAATAGCACAGATACAACCGTTAGATTCAAAACTTTATGGACACGGGTTTAAAAGGCAGCCTGAGGATTCCATGTGGTCTTATGAAATGGCAACTTGTGTAAATGTCATCACAGCAGATTTAGAATTATTTTACCGAGGGGTCGGGGTCGGATGTTTTGGGAACGAATCCCACAGCCCCAGATTATTCCGCTTCCGTGTGTGTTAGAACATTATTTACCCGAGTTTATCCCAGACCGGTTTAATTTGCTCCCTGTGTGTTTATAACATTATTTACCTCAGTTTACCCCCAGACCGGGTTTATTCAAGATTCAAGAGAGTTTATTGTCGTGTGTCCCAGATAGGACAATTAAATTCTTGCTTTGCTTCAGCACAAAAGAATATAGACGGCATGAATACAGAACAGATCAGTGTGTCCATATACCATTGTATAAATATATACACACATGTATAAATAAAACAGATAAAGTGCAAATAAACTGATAATGGGCTATTAATATTTTAGAGTTTTGTTGAGTTGAGTTCAATATCCTGATGGCTGTGAGGCTGTTTGTGTATTTTGTTCCCTGTGTGTTTATAACATTATTTACCCCAGTTTTAACCCCAGACGGGTTTATTCCGCTCCCCTGCGTGTTTCTAATATTATTTACTGTCACTGTATGTCATGTTGTTACTTGTGAGCGGAGCACCAAGACAAATTCCTTGTATGTGAGTACTTGGCCAATAAACATCCTTACTTTACCTCAGTTTTACCCCAGACTGGGTTTATTTTGTTCCCCTGTGGGTTTATAACATTATTTACCCAGACTGGGTTTATTTTGCTCCCCTGTGTGTTTATAACATTATTTACCCCAGTTTTACCACAGACTGGATGTATTTTGTTCCCCTGTGTGGTTACAACATTATTTACCTCAGTTTTACCCCAGACCGGGTTTATTTCCGCTCCCCTGTGGGTTTATAACATTATTTACTGTATTATACTGTATTATAACATTATTTACCTGTCACTTATGTCATGTTGTTACTTGTGGGCGGAGCACCAAGGCAAATTCCTTGTATGTGAGTACTTGGCCAATAAACTTCCTTACTTTACCTCAGTTTTACCCCAGACTGGGTTTATTTTGTTCCCCTGTGGGTTAATAACGTTATTTACCCAAGACCGGTTTATTTTGCTCCCCTGTGTGTTTATAACATTATTTACCCCAGTTTTACCACAGACTGGATGTATTTTGTTCCCCTCTGTGGTTACAACATTACCTCAGGTTTTACCCCAGACGGGTTTATTCCGCACCCCTGTGGGTTTATAACATTATTTACTGTATTAAACTGTATTATATCATTATTTACTGTCACTGTATGTCATGTTGTTACTTGTGGCGGAGCACCAAGGCAAATTCCTTGTATGTGAATACTTGGCAATAAACTTATTTACTTTACCTCAGTTTTACCCAGACTGGGTTTACTTTGTTCCCCTGTGTGTTTATAACATAATTAACCCCAGTTTTACTAGGTTTAATTTGCTCCCACTGTGTGTTTATAACATGATTACCCCATTTTACCAGGTTTATTCCGCTCCCCTGTGTGTTTATAGCATTATTTACCCCAGATTTACCGGGTTTATTCCCCAGACGTGCAGTTATGTGGTGATTATTGATTATTCTACAGAGAGGGGGGTTGGGAGCCAGAGAGAGGGAGATGTTTATTTATAAGGTGTTTTATCTCAGGACGTTGCTCCAGACGGTGAGTTTATATAATTGACCCAGTTTGACCAGTTTTATTCCCCCGACGTGGTTTATGTGGAGATTGCCCTCAGCCTCTCTCTCCCCCCCACACACATGTCCCACACACGTGACTGTACCGGCCTGTACTGTACTGTACTGTACTGTACTGTATGTGGTCATTGACCTCACTCACCCACTCACTTCTCCCCCACGTGACCCGATCCCGCACAATCCGCTGCAGCCGCTGATCATCAGTTATTTATTTTTACCTCAGGTCCGTCGGCAGCGACGTCACCAACTGCCGCTTCTCCGCCCGCCCGCCCGCCGCCATTTTCATCGGTCGACGGGGAGACTTGGCCCCGGGGGGGAGGGGGCGGGACCGGCGGGCGGGCGGCCATCTTGGTGAGGGCAGGTGAGTCGGCAGCCGGCGGCCATCTTGGTGAGGGCAGGTGAGGTCAACAGCCGGCGGCCATCTTGGTGAGGGCAGGTGAGGTCGACGGTTGGCGGTTGGGGCTTTGAGCGGGAACAAGATGAAGATGAAACGGGCGCCGAGACCCCGGATACCTGGTGACAGAATGATGGAGAGAGAAAGATGGAGAGCAAAGAACAAGTGTCCAACAACTTTAGGCTGTGCACGTCACACCAAAGAAGAAGATGAGAGAGAGAGGCTGTAAAGATGGGTGAGGGTGGTTTCGGGTGGAGTGAGGTTGATTTCAGGTGGGTGTGGGTGGTTTCGTGCGGGTGTGGGTGGTTCAGCGTGGGTGTGGGTGGTTTCGGGTGGGTGAGGGTGGTTTCAGGTGGGTGTGGGTGGTTTCGGGTGGGTGAGGGTGGTTCAGGCGGGTGAGGGTGGTTTCAGGTGGGTGTGGGTGGTTTCGGGTGGTTTCGTGTGGTGGTTTCGGGCGGGTGTGGGTGGATTCAGGTGGTGTGGGTGGTTTCGGGTGGGTGTGGGTGGTTTCGGGTGTTTCGTGTGGGTGGTTTCAGGTGGGTGAGGGTGGTTTCCGGTGGGTGAGGGTGGCTTCAGGTGGGTGAGGGTGGTTTCGGGTGGGTGTGGGTGGTTTCGGGTGGTTTCGTGTGGGTGGGTGAGGGTGGTTTCCAGGTGGGTGAGGGTGGTTTGGGCGGGTGTGGGTGGTTTCGGGTGGGTGATGGTGGTTTCGGGTGGGTGAGGTTGTTTTGGGTGGGTGAGGGTCGTTTCGGGTGGGTGGGTGAGTGAGGGTGGTTTCGGGATGGGTGGGTGAGTGTGATTTTGGGTGGGTGATGGTGGTTTCGGGTGGGTGAGGGTGGTTTTGGGTGGGTGTGGGTGGGGAGGGTGGTTTCGGGTGTGTAGGTGGTTTAGGGTGGGTGTGGGTGGGGTGGGTGGTTGTGGGTGTGTGGGTGTGTTTTGTGGGTGGTTTCTGGTGAGGGCGGTTTCATAGAACATAGACAATTGGTGCAGGAGTAGGCCATTCGGGCCCTTCGAGCCAGCACCGCCATTCAATGTGATCATGGCTGATCAACTGTGTTCGATGACGTTGAGCTTGGCGGTGGTAAGGCCTTCAACATTGAGCTGCAGTAGCGCTAAACTTCGACAGTTGCGCATTAACGGTGCCGCCTGGCCTGGGGAGGCACGGCTTTTAAGCTGTCTGCAGACGTGGTAAAGAATTGGTTTCGCTTTGTGGCTTATGATCCTGTAAGCTACTCGTAGAGGAGGCCGCGTAGAGGCTGTCTTTGACCAGACGGTCAAGAACGAGATGGAGAGACCAGTTGAAGTCAGCGGAAACATCTAGGCTACACCATTACATCGATGACCCCATGGACGTCCCTGGCCAGGACCTGCCCCGAAAGCAGTGGTCAACCCTCAACCGCTTGAGGACAGGCGTCTTGAGGACGCTATGGAGTAGTGATGAAGAGGTGTGGGCCTCGTGGACAGCGAGCGCCTCGTGCGAGTTTGGGGACCCAACACAGACAGTGGAGCACACATCGGCCACCGAACGGTGAACGAGGTCTGATTGACCTGGACGATGATACGTTGGCCTGGCTCGCCTCAACAGAGCTGCAGGTCTAAAAGACACACGACAGAAGAAGATGGCTGATCATCCAACTCAGTATCCTCTACCTGCCTTCTCTCCATATCCCCTGATCCCTTTAGCCTCAAGGGCCACATCTAACTCCCTCTTAAATATAGCCAATGAACTGGCCACAACCTACCTTCTGTGGCAGAGAATTCCACAGATTCACCACTCTCTGTGTGAAAAAAAATTGTTTTTCTCATCTCGGTCCTAAAAGACTTCCCAGTTTTATTCCCCCGACGTGGCTTAAACTGTGACCCCTTGTTCTGGACTTCCCCAACATCTGGTTCAATTCTCCTGCATCTAGCCTGTCTAACCCCTGAAGAATTTTGTAAGTTTCCATAAGATCCCCCCCTCAATCTTCTAAATTCCAGCGTACAAAGTAAGTACATTTTATTTATATAGCATGTTTAAATCAACTCGCGTTGAAACCAAAGTGCTTTACATAAAAGAAATAATGACACAACACATTATAGAATTCAACATGAACTACCCCTCACAACAGAATCAAAATGTTCCACTGTCCACGGCATCAAAAAGTTAAGTCCTCTTCCTCTGTGATCACCCAAATTACATTTTACTCAGATGCAAGCCAAGGAATGGCATAATTGTTAGCTGTTAATTGGACATAATCAACCTCAGCAAATTGACAATATCCTATTGAAGGACAGTGGGTGTTTAAGCTGTCAGGACATTTTGTTATTTGCCAAAATATACATCTCAATAGCATTTTGATAGAAAACTTTTCTACACATCACTCGTAAGTCTGGAGATTTCTTTAATGATAAATTTAGCTTCAGAAGCATTTCCTTTTTGCATGTACAAACCCACTTCAGAACCATGGGCGATTTTAAAATTTTACAGCCAGATTTATCACTTCTGAAACTTTTTAGATACCAAAGGAATCAATAAAAAACACAAATAATGCCTTGCTGTTGATGAAATGCAGTGTGCAAATCCGATAATTCCCAATATTTTCTATCGCGATATATGCACGGCCAATGTTCGCCAAGCACTTTAGCTGTTGTTGTCCCTTCAGCACTCGCTTCTCTTTACCTTCATTTCGCTTCACTTTTGGAATTCTGAAGTAGGATAGATGTCTCTCACGGTTACCCCGACTTCCACAATTATTTACAGCGCAAAAATTCGCCATTTTGGCGGTTTTTAACAGGTATGAAAGTACGCGTTTCTTGTATTAACAACATATACCGGAAGCTGCGATGTCCTCCAGATGGATTGAGCGGCTCCATGCGTCATGCCCTTTGACCCGGTGACCTTGCGTGCAACCCCCTATACACACACACACACACACACACGCACACTCTCAGGCACACACACTCAGACACACTCTCAGACACACACACACTCTCAGACACACACACACTCTCAGACACGCACGCACTCTCACTCACGCACGCACTCTCACTCACGCACGCACTCTGACTCACGCACTCTCACTCACACACGCACTCTCAGACACGCACGCACTCTCACACGCACGCACACACAGACTCACTCACACAAACACACACACAGACTCATTCACACAGACACACTCACTCACATAGACACACACAGACACACACACACACAGACTCACACACACACTCACAGACTCACTCACTCACACACAGTCACACACACACACACACACACAGTCACACACACACACACAGTCAAACACACACACACACAGTCACTCACACACACACAGTCACTCACACACTGACTCACACACACACAACCAATACTAAAATGCCAAGTAACTTCAGAACGTGGTAAACATAGTGTGGAAACCGAATGATTCAAACGTTAAAAGTCTCCAAATTTGCACACACTTTACAACCAATACATTTTCTGAAAACATTTTTTTAAAAGCCAAGAGAAACAAATTTGCAAACACTTTACAACCAATACATTTTCTGAAAACACACACACAGACACACTCACAACCAATACTAAAACATTAACAATTCTCTAATTTTTCATCGATGGGAAAAAGCCTCTAGTCCAGCTCAGCGGAGGGGGACTCTGAGCGAGGTGGCCAAAAATTACAGCCGTAAGTGGCGGCGTTCTTTCCGAAATCACGAAACAGAAAGTCAGAAAGTGGTCAAGATCTTAGTTTTAGTAATATAGATAAAGTGAAAAATTCAATTCCAAAAATTGCAACGTTGCACTTGTCAAAGTCCAAGCCTTTACTTTCCACTCTCTTCACAGTATTCATGTCTATGTTTTTACTGTTTCAGCATAGATGACAGATGACTCATCTTCCTTTGAAGAAACAAGGTTCTGAAAGGGAAAGAAATACCAATTCTATTTAAGACCGTTGCTGTTGTCGCTGTTTAGATCAGTAAACAGATTACAGCTTTAATTCATACTTGTACGATCTGGGATTTCATCAACAAGAATCAATATACTTACAGTGCCTGATGCTTGATTGGAGGACAGTGTATTATCGCTGCTGCCTGTAATAAATGCAAACATCACAATTAAAAATGACACTGATGGATTATGTTGACAAAGGAAATGACAAATGGAAAATAAAAGTCTAAAGCTTACTACATTTTGCTCTTCCTGCCAGTAGATCAACAAGACATTGAATTCCATAAAACCCATCTGTCATCTGTATGCTCAAACCTCTGCATTTACAGTGAGCTGCAGGATTGGTCAGCATGAACAAGACACCCTTATATTGCTATGGAAGGAATCGACTATGAATAAGAGAACTAGCACAGCAATTGACAGAGCAGCAGCCCTGGCAGGACATAAGCTACGAAGCTGCATCTGTGGCTGGGAAAAGATAACATCAGAGAAGGGTCTCAAGATCCACCAGGGCAGGGAAAAGTGCCTGAGAGAGCTTGGTGAGGGGCCTTGCATTGACCATTACCTTCTAAGAGGTAGGCCAAATCAGTCGAGTGAAGCCCAGTGGCAGGTTAACCACCACAGTCCACAGGGTATCAGCACCCCAGGTGAAGCTCAACCAAGTACTGTCCCACCAACGGACACGAGTCCAGAGCCCAACCAGCCACAGTCAGCGGTAGAGAGGAAGATGGAAGGAAAAAAGCAGAATGGACCAGTCACTGGCTGTGGCTGAAGAGAAAAGATGCTGTCTGGGCTGCCACGTGACCATCTAGAGGCTAACCATAAGACACACCCAGGGCTGATCACCCTGCGGTGGGCCTGCCTTGACTGAGGGTGTCTTGTGATAAAAGGCCGAAACACCCAGTGATGTTGAGGTACACAACTGAAGATGTGTCTGATTGGTAGCAAAATCACCTCGTGGTCACCCCCAAGAATATCGGGTGTCAGTTGTGAAGAACCTTGGGGATTGTAACATCCAGTCCTACTAATCAATATCAAAATTTTGAAATTCAAGGAAGATTGTGCTGATCACTTGTAGCTCAGTCAGGAGTTGTGCAGAAGAATGTTCTTCAGATGGACATAAATGGTGTCTTGGTTTCACTTCTCATCACCAACGACAATGCACAACAGTGTTGTAACAGCAGCCTGGATGTCACTGGTTGGATCTCTGGAGTGGCTATTGGACCCACTTAGAGTAGGCTAGGGGACCAGAACCCACTTAGAGTAGGTTAGGGGACCAGAACACACTCCCTGTAGTTTAGGGGACCAGAACACACTCCCTGTAGTTTAGGGGACCAGAACACAATCGGAGAAGGCTGGGGAGGTTGAACCCACCCAGAGAAGGTTGGAGTCCTAACTGAGCCTCAGCTGACTGTCCCACTTCATGTAGACGGATAGAGTGAGGGTCTTTATCCCAGGAATGCCTGATGCTGTTGTAAGGTGGCCAAAGACAGCAGGGTTTCAGACTACTCAGTGCCAATAATCCTCACTGTGATAAAAGTTTAAAACATATTTAAATAAAGTCATTTTACCACCAGATGCTTTTGGCTGGAAGGAGATGGATCCATAATGAATACCTTCTTCTGTATCTGTGGAAATAAGTTGGAAACAAAGAATTTATTTGTATTTGAAAAAGGATGAATTAATTCAATGCAGGGTCACGATACGAAACGCTGATCATCGCTTTCCCGCCATATATGCTGCTCGACCCATAGAGTACCTCCAGCAGTTTGAAAAAACCCTCCATGAAAAGTCACATCTCCTAACCTCCTTGCTTTGACTTCTTCCTGGGATGGTGGAAATTACAAAGAGAATTTGAGTTAATTAGGCTTGTGGAGTTTAGAAGAATGACAATGGTTCTCATGGAAACATAGTAAATTCCAAAAGGTAGACCAGTCTGGATGGAGGAAGATGTTCCCTGTTGGGGGAGACCATGACCAGGGGTAAAGGTTGAAGACAAGAGACAATAAGGATGAAGATGAGGAGAACAAAGAATCGGTTACATTCTCTACCACACATTTGTCTGGAGCCAAATCATTCAGTACATTTTAGGAGTTGTTGAATTTATTGACAGATACACAACAATGGCGAGGTACAGGTACAATGAAAATGTTGCCTGCAGCAGCATCAGAGGCATTTTGACTAAGGCAACACAACACATAAATGAAGCATAAATTACAAAGACCACAGGTTAGTGGAAAAATAGACTGCAAAACACAAACTAGAGACATCATTTGGACTAAGATCAAGGAATATGGGGAGATATGATCAGCTGAGGTTTAGTTTAGTTTATTGTCATGTGTGCCGAGGTTCAGGGAAAAGCTTTTGTTGCATCAGCAGAAAGACAATATATGAATACAATCGATCCCTTTACAGTGGAATACAGTGGAATACAATTGATCCATACTGTGGAACAAGGTAAGGAATTGATATTTTTCTCATTAAAACATGGGCAATGTCTGATTTATTGAAAGGTTTGCTCAGATTTTTCAAGAAAGATTTCTCTGTTCATCAGATTCATCAGAAATGTGGTCTAAATTCTGGCAAAATCAATAGTGTCCACCATTTGACCACCAGGGTGATGGCTCGAGGCCCCCGACCGAGGAAGAACACAAGTGAAGGACTTGAACTTTATTTCACCTACCATCACAGTGAGGAATGTGTAGGAGTCACTGTGGTGGATGTTCATGTTAAAATGTGTTTTTGTGTCTGTTGCTTTTTAATTGTATGACTGACCTGGCCAGTGAAATTCCTCGTATGTTGCAAAACATACTTGGCGAATAAAATCTGATTCTGATTCTGTCTAAGGTGGAAACAAAGAACTGCAGATGCTGGTTAATACACAAAGGGACACAAAGTGCTGGAGTACCTCTGCAGGTCAGGCAGCATCTCTGGAGGACATGTATAGGTGAAGTTTCGGGTCATGACCCTTCTTCAGACTCAAAAGAAGGGTCTCGATCCGAAACCACCTATCCACCATATTTTTTTTTATTTTTTATTTTTTTATTTTTTTTATTTATTAGAAGTATTTTACATTACAGCAATCTGCAATAACGTAAATTTATACAGTTCTTGTACCACTTCTGTTTTTCAACTTTAATAGAAAAAAGGATAGAAAGAGCTAGCAAAGACAGTCAGTGAGTGAATGAAAAAGTGGTCCAGGAACACAGATTTGAACCTAAACCACATGAAATAGTTAAAGAAGAGAAGAAGAAAAAAGAGAAAAAAGAAAATAAGATAGGACAATATGAAAGGGATGAACCTACTCGCCAGGACTTTACTCACCCCTCGCCAGGACTTAAAACCATTTATTATCATCATTTTATTGCACCCTATGTTTGTAATAAGTCGATATATGGAGACCAAATCTTTTGGAATTGGTCTTGTTTACCTGCTAGGAGGAATCTCATATCTTCTAGATGTAACAATTCCGACATGTTAGAAGTCCACATTTTTATTGTTGGCGTAGGAGCATTTTTCCAAAATTTCAGTATTAATTTTGGTGCTGTTATTAAGCCATAACTAAGAAAACTCCTTTGAAACGAAGTCAACTCCAAACTTGCTTCTATTGTTCCAAAATAATCAGTTCTGCATTCGGTTTCAGTTTTATTTTAAATAATTTAGTGAAAATTTCAAATATTTCATTCCAAAATTTTTGAATTTTTATACAAAAAACAAAAGAATGTGCTATAGTTGATTCTTGGACTAGGCATTTATCACAGTTTGCAGAGGTATTTGGGTGAAATTTACTTAATATAGCTTTTGAATAATATAATCTATGTAAAATTTTAAATTGAATCAGAGTATGTCTTACGTTAATCGAACATTTATGCACATATAATAGATGTTTATCCCAACTCTCTTTCGAGATTTTTATAGCCAATTCCTGTTCCCATCTATCCACCATCTATTAATGATGCTCAAACCTTTCTGAAATGTTGCTGTTATTTTCACTTTAGAATAAAATCTGAACTAGTGGCAAAGTGAATTGGAGGCATTTAATGCTAGATGATATTTTGTGAAGGGATGGTGACTTTTGAAAGGGCAAGTGTTGTCCATTCTTTAGAGAGACACTAACCAAGCTGTTAATCAGGATCAACAATAAATTAGGAGTTTGAATATGTTGTTCATGGTGATATCTCAACATTCATGGGTTGACCATGATAGTCCAGTGAAAATTAGTCAATTGACCAATACAGAGTAAGACCTGCAGTTGGATGGGGAAGATTGGGACTGAGGGGTGAATTGACACAAGAGAGACTGTTGAATTGATCAATTAGTTTGTGTGCTTGAGGTTCCCTTCCTCACATTCTTGTTACAAAAGTGTGAAATGTGAAATAGTTTGCTTCATCAAATACAACAGCTCTACAACTAGAGATTCATTGACTGACTCATCTATTTACCTTATTGCTTTGTCTTCCTACTCACAGACATATATTCAGTAACACGGCTCATCTCAGGTACTGGGGTCACATTAATTTCTGGAAAATAAGTATTATTTTCTGATTAAGACTTAATCCGGCTTGATTTTAAGAAGCAGCAATCCAGTGTTTAAACTGTACCACATTAATAATGAGATCCACCAGAATGACCAGGAACATGGCTTCAGATGTATGTCAGAGACATTTAATGGTGGGATAAGACTATGTGTATAAAATCAGAGTCCATGGAAACACAGTGTTCCCTAAATTATGACCATATTAGGATGGTACACAAGGCAAAGTTTTCACTTTAAGTTGGAACCACCAAAGTGCAGTGGAGATACCTTGGTCTCGTGATTTCCTGGCCAATATTTATCCCTCAGTAAATAGGAACATGTTGAGGGCTAATTGGAGACCATATTTTCTACATGACTACACTAGCTATACTTCAACTTCTGGCATGTTTATTTGATAATGGTTTACACAGGGGATGGTGACACAATCACCACGTGGTCAGATCATTGCAGAACAGCACCTGAAATCATACAGCAGACTCCTCATGGCAACGCAGGTAGACAGGACAATCCACATTGCATAAATAATGCTTTAATTGAACACAAAAAGTCTGAAATCAATGTCTCAACAACATAAGCACACACAGATACTTTTCTTATCCAAAATATATTGTTCTTTTCTCCTTGTAACAAAGATAACATTGTCATTGATAATTTGGGGAATCTGTGCTGCATTAAGGATGTCTTCATGTACTTTACCTGTAGGTTTGCGCTTTCTTTGACACCACACCACTGCCAGTATAATGACGAGGAGAAGAGCCAGACTCCCGATAATTACAACAGTGGTGTATCTAAAAGGTTCATTCTCTGTCAAAATAATAAACAGAGTTCACATTTGTAGAATAAATGGACATCATTCAAAAGCTCCCCCAAAGACCAGGCATTAACCACACTGACTAATTTAGATCATAAGTCTTGAGTTCAACTTGTGATCCAGATTCACTGAGACACAAGTTACTGCAGATGAGAGTTTACCAATAAAAGACACAAAGTGTTGGAGAAACTCAGCAGGTTAGGCAGGTGACATTTCGGGTCGCAGCCCTTTAGTCTGAAGTAGGATCAAGACCCAAAACCTCACCTATCCATGTTCTCCAGAGATTCCGCCTGACCCGTTGAGTTACTCCAGCACATTGTGTCTTTTTCCCCAGATTAATTGACCTTACTCAGAAAGATCAGAGAGCCACAACTTGCCTCAGTAGCCATCAGTTAGAGACTGTAAACATTCACACAAGTTTCTATTTCTTGGTTACAATCAGCTGACATTTCTCAGGCAGGAGATGGGAGCTGATGGTTGGCTGATAAAGTAGCCGATTCAGCTGTGAAACTTCCCACTGTACAGTGGACAAATGTCTATCATAGTCTAAGCCTGGAACAATGGTTGAATGAGCACTACTGACAACAGATTGGATATTGCCCTCCAGCTTCAATCCTCTCTAACCAGGAGCACAAGAACTGTAAACGTTAGAAATACTCAGCCGTTTGAGCAGTATCCGTGGAAAGGGAAAGAAGTGACTTCATGTTTTATGATGAATAAAACGTTGTCAGATTCAAAGAAAGGATCTTTGACAATAGACAATAGGTGCAGGAGTAGGCCATTCAGCCCCTCGAGCCAGCTCCGCCATTTAATGTGATCATGGCTGGACTTGTTCCTCTTTCACAGTTCCTATATGTCCTGCTGATTATTATTATTATTTTTCATTCAGATTTTCAACTAAAATAAATTTTGGTCTCGATGCAGCAGTTTGACTGCTTGACTGCGGGAGAAGAATAAAGAACAGAGAACAGGGAAGAGATAAGACTTTTGCCTTCCATCACAGTGAGGAGGTGTTTGGAGATTCACTGTGATGGATATTTGTGTGGAATTGTGTTAATTGTGTGTTGTTGTTTTTTTGCTGTTATGACTGCAGGAACGAAATTTCGTTGAACCTTGGTGTTAAATGACAATAAATGCCATTCTAATTCTAATTCTAATTCTAATTCTAATTCTAAAGTACTAAAACTGTACTGTGCATGTACCCATTGCATACTGATGTCAATGAGGTTGAACACATTATTATTGCAATCCTAATGAACACATCTTCATGTGTTTTTAGTGTAAAATTGGAGATGGTTGATCCATGCATTAATTCCACACACCAACTAATCTATTCACTCACTGATTGATATCTCCTGCCCTTTAAGGATTGATATATCCTGCCCCCTCAACACCCAAAAGCATCAGTCTGCAATGAGGCCAAAGGATGGAGAGGCTGGTGTGCGCGACCCTTGTAAAATAAAGTTCAACTTCAGTTCTGCTCCATAGTGAGACTGTGCTAGATGAGCGTACATGGGGAGGCTTCTGCTCAGCCGAGAGCACAGATTTCCAATCTGGGAGGTGGGGACACGACAGTGGGAATGGGTGTGGGTTGGGGTGGCCTATCCCTTGGTGCAGCGGCTGACGGAGCAGGGTTTTACTGGCACTGAGGCACAGGCAGAGGACAACCAAAATCTTCATTCCTCAGTGGATTCTCAGCCGAATGTAGTCAGAGCCCTGTTGTCCTCTCCCATGGGGGAGACTGCTGCTCGCCAGGAGTAAGGATTAATAACACCAACCTATAGCACACAGTGACCATCAGGGAGCAGGTTGCTGTGTTCAGTCAAATAATCACATCAGATGGTGCATTGAAGCAGTTGAATCAGCAAGTCAAACTTTAAACATGTCACAAAGAGATGACACAATGAATGCGGCACGGTGGCACAGCGGTAGAGTTGCTGCCTTACAGTGAATGCAGCGCCGGAGACCCGGGCTCGATCCCGACTACGGGTGCTGTCTGTACGGAGTTTGTACTTTCTCCCTGGCACCTGCATGGGTTTTCTCCGAGATCCTCGATTTCCTTCCACACTCCAAAGACGTACAGGTTTGTAGGTTAATTGGCTTGGTAAATGTAAAAATTGTCCCTAGGATAGTGTTAATATGCGGGGATCGCTGGTTGGCGTGGACCTGGTGGGCCGAAGGGCCTGTTTCCGCGCTGTATCTCTAAACTAAACTAAACAGTAAACATGGTTGGTATAATTGAGATTCTTTTTATGGTGTTCTCTGTCCAGTTATTACCATGGCACACTGAAGAGGGAGTTTGAAGACAAGAGTCAATAATGCTCTTTCATCTCATCAATGGCATCATTGTTCATTTATGCATCATCTATTCAGTCTGAACAGAATGGATTGTGGAAAGGCTGAGCACAAAAAGTTATAGGTTTAAAATAAAGGGGAAAACATTTTAGAATGACTTGAGGAAAATCTTTTTGGGCAGCAGGTAGTTGGAGTCTGAAGTGTACTGTCTGCATCAGTTGGGGAGCTGGGTTCTATCGTGGCTTTCCAGAGAGAATTGGACAAATATATTGTGATGAAAAAGCTGCAATGTAATGGCAAAAGGAGAGGGGTTGAATTAGCGAGTTGCCCTGGATGAGAGTTAGCATGGATATGATGGGTCAAATGGCCACCTTCTGTGCTACAACCATTCCACAATTCAATGATTGGACGATGTAATTATCTGTGAGTAATTAAAGTGTTCCTGTTGGGACATTGATACTTTCCACTTTGTGCTTCACTGACTTCATTGATCTATGTGTGGTGGAGATTGTTTCTTTGTGCCTGGGTATTTACAGGATCTTCCTCTGTTAGGGATCAGTGCTTTGCCTTCTGTCAGCATTGTACAAAATGTCTTTCGCCGAGGCTTGGGGCCACATGAAGGGCAGGGATTAATGGATGGGTGGGATTGGGAGGAAAGGGCGTGTTTAGTTTAGAGATACAGCGCGGAAACAGGCCCTTCTGCTCGCCGAGTCCACACCAACCAGCGATTCCCACAGACCAACACTATCCTACACACACCAGGAACAACATACAATTAAACCAAGCCTATTAACCTACAGACTTGTACATCTTTGGAATTTGGGAGAAAACCGGAAATCCTGGAGAAAACCCACGCAGGGTACGGGATGAAGGTACAAACTCCATACAGACAGCACCTGTAGTCAGGATTGAACCCGGGTCCCTGGCGCTGTAAGGCAGCAACCCTACCACTGAGCCATCATGGTCAGACAAGGTAAAGACATCAATATTCCCTCCCCCACATCTTCTGTTCTCACATGACAGCCTTTGGTGAAGTCACTGTGGATGCTTCAACGGCTGTAATGTTTTACAGCATCAGAACAGGGGAAAGAAACTTGTACAACTATTTTAAAGATGATTTTCACTACTTTTGTGGTCTTTAAGGGGCACAGTTTGGGTGTTATGGCAAAGATCTTCCACCAAGGTGCCCACCTTACTATACTGACCTCTGACAAAAAGGTTCACAGTGACACACTGGTTTTCATACTACTGGACCAGTTTTCATACCTGTGGAGACACTTATCAACAAGGACAGACATTGATGATGAAATTCCCGATCACCTTCAATGAGGTGGCCAACACAGGTCTTGGTCAGTGGTCTGCCAGCAGTAGTGATCCATGTGCTCACATGTGCTTCAGAGACCTGGACTACTTACAATAGAAGTGACCTTATAGGCATGGACAAGAGGTTTGAAGGAAATGTCTATGATTGAGCTCTACTTGCAGTAAGACATGGAATGTTAAAAGTTATCCAAAAAGAATAGCAACGTGACAAGAACTCTGTGTCGAGATAACGAAGAGCAGAAGCTAAGAAACTTACTGTTCACCTGCAGATTATATGGAATGAAAACCTTGGCTGTGCTTTGATGAAACAAACCACGTCCATTTCCTTCTTACTCCATCAGCTATTGCTATAATCAGCTGCAAAGAATTGTTCTCCTGCTTTGTTTGAATGAGATTTTTTCTCCCCTACAACTTTGCCTTCATCATTGATCCAAACCAGTCGCATTGACTCAGTGACATGAGACACAGAGCAGGTCAGGGTAATCTTTCTTCCCTCAGTCACTGCGCCAGATGGTTCAGTTATGACTGTGGAAAGAAGAAAATCGTAAAACAATGAATTTTGTCTGGATTGTGTTTTTCTCAGTACTTTAACACCAGTATCTGGCATTCTAAGTGTGGAAAATTATATTAGACAACAAGAGTTAGAGGCATAGTCATACAGCATGAAACAATTCGGTCCATTCAGCCCAACTCATCCATGCCGCCCAAGATGCTCCATCTAAAATATGTTCCCACATTTGGCCCATATCCCTCTGCACCTTTCCCATCCATGTACCTCTCCAAGTGTCTTTTCCATAATCATTCACAACAGTTTTGAACTAATTATACAAAGAGCAACCAATGCCCACATCATTGTCTCTGGCCATAGTTTTGGCCACAACACTCATCCAGGTAAATATGAATCGATAAATTCCACAACATACACTCAGTTTTAAGCCTCCAGTGAGCCTTCAAAAATTAGGATGGGTCGTTTGGGGTCAAAGAAACTTCGGGAACGTGTTAAGAGAATTTGAATGATTTTTTAAATATTTTCGATGGAAGCTCATTTGCACCTTTCTGAATCACATTTCATCATATTCCCTCTCATGTATAAAACAATGTGTTTTCAGCAACATAAATGAAAATAACATTTGATGTGCTTCCCAATAATGTTGGTTTAGGGCAGATTTTGGGTTCAGCAAAATACAAATAAGTTGAAGAGGAAGCTCTGGAGGTAAAATAATTCTTCAAACTTGGGAATTTCTGCTGACATTGCAGTCTGTACTCAGATTAGAAACTCTACACCAGTAACTTAATTCTTGAAAGTAGTAACATCCAGTCTCCTACCTGTAAATGTGATTAGTTCAATGGTCACATATATATTTGATCCTGTGGAACATGTGTAAACTCCGGCATCTGCAAACTGCACGGGGACAATCCTCACATGGAAATTCTTGCCATTCACATTTCCCTCTATGGTTTCCAGTCGATTCCCAAAGTAGCTCCTCTCGCCATGTATCGGCTCAGACCTGTGAGAAGAAGCTATTTCCTTCTCTTGATTCCGGAAACGTGGTGATCTCCAAGTCCATTTGATTTCACTGAGCTCAGGAGAAGCTTCACCAATCAGGTCGAGTTCACTGTGATCTGTGACTGAGCGATAAACTGTGTACGTCTTCTAATGTAAACCTGAAAGAGAGGGACATGGAACAAAGAATTAGATTTCCACACACGCCGAGATACAATGTTGTGAGTTTCCACAGGGACGAACACCCGGCCCTGGGATGTCAGCTGGGACCCCTGGTTCTGGACTCGCCCAACATGGGGAACATTTTTCCTGCATCTAGCCTGCCCAATCCCTTAATAATTTTATACGTTTCTGTAAGATCCCCTCTCATCCTAAAATTTCAGTGAACATAAACCCAGTCGATCCATTCTTTCATCATATGTCAGTCCGCTATTCCAGGAATTAACCTGGTGAACCTTTGCTGCACTCCCTCGATAGCAAGAATGTCCTTTCTCAAACTAGGAGATCAAAACTGCACTCAATACTCCAGGTGTGGTCTCACCAGGGCCCCGTACAACTGCAGTAGGATCTCTTTGCTCCTATACTCAAATCATCTCGCTATGAAGGCCAACATGCCATTTGGTTTCTCCATTGCCTGCTGTACCTGCATGCTTACTTCAGCAGGATGTCCAAGTCACCCTAATCATAAAGCTGGTGTCCTGTTGACATCGCAACAACCTGAAGCTCAGTGCTCTTAAGACAGTGGAATTGATTGTAGACTCAATCCTCCCCTCCTGATTGTAGAGCTCCCCCTCCCCTCCCCCCACTCATCCTCAACAACACCACAGTCACAACTGTGGAGTCATTTAATTTCTTCGAAATCATCATCTCCAGAGACCTTAAATGGGAGGCCACCATCGACTCCACAGTCAAAAAGTCCCAACAGAGGATGTACTTCCTGCGGCAGCTGAGGAAACACAACCTGCCACAGGCAATGATGGTCCAATTCTTCACGGCCATCGTAGTCTGTCCTCACCTTCTCCATCATGGTCTGGTTTGGCTCAGCCACCAAGCACGACACCTGGAGGCTGCAGCGAATCGTCCGATCAGCTGAGAAGGTAATTGGCTGCAACCTTCCCTCCATTGATGAACTGTACACTGCAAGGGCCAGGAAGCGAGCGGGCAAGATCATCTGTGACCCCTCTTACCCTGGCCACAAACTCTTTGAATCACTTCCCTCTGGCAGGTGAGTCCGGATTGTCAAAGCTGCCACAGCCAGACATAAAAACAACTTCTTCCCACGAGCCGTAGCTCTACTCAACAGCCAAAAGTCGGTAGCCTCTTTTTACTCCGGTACCTTATTTTCACATGTTTAAATTATAATGTTTTATTTTTAATTGTCTGCTGTATATCGTGTTTTTACCACATGTGAGCAAAGCACTGTCAAATTCCTTGTGTATGATTATGTGGCCAATAAAATGTGATTCTGATTCTGATATTCCCTCTGCATTTATACTTGAATTAGTTCATATTTTCCTGTTCTGTTATACACTGAAAATTAGATGTTATTTCCATCACTGGATATTATTCTCTTTGATTCCTGCAGGTGAACTGAAATGAATCTCTTGGTTCTCCTGTGTTGCTCCATCAATCCTAGTGCCACCGTTTTATATTTACACCATGTCCCAGGGTAAAGGCAATGTCCACATCCTGCAGTGTGGAAGCCCACGGGTGGAGTCAGTGCTCACTATACAACATGTGGAACAGTTTGATATCAAGAACTATTTAATACCTGTTGCAAGGCAGCTTTGGACTCACCCTGATCCACTTCAACATTGGTGTCTCCAGTGAGAACAATGGAGGTATTTTCCTGCACTTCCCATGTGTATAGATTGGGATTTCCTGCTCCAATGTGTTGGACCATCAGATAGACGGCGTTATTCAGACGGATCTGATCAGTGTTGTTCCTCCTGTTCTGCTGAGATGAGCCTCTTGGTTTCCAGTGAAGACTGATGGTATCTGGGAGACTGGAGATGGTACAGCTGAAGGTGATGTCACTGCCCATCACTGGCCTCGGTGAGTCTGCCTCAACTGTGGAAACAGACACATGTGGTTCAGTTCACCAACACCTTTCTGAACTACTGTGGGCAGAATTGTATTTTTCCTGCAGACAGTCGGCTAAATGTTGAGCTGCCGTGCTCAGTGCTGGCATCAAAACTTCCTGGTAGTAACCACCTGTCCCCCTCGCCCCCCTCGTCTCCCACATCAACACTTCCAGGTAGGGATGTTTTTAGTATAGTAGAAACACAGAACTGCAGATGCTGGTTAATATATAAAATGACATAAAGTGCAGGAGTAATTCAGCAGGTCTGGTAATATGAATAGCACTGCCCCTTAATTGGTACACGTGACAATAAAAGACCTTTGAACTCTAGAGAACATAGATAGGTGACGTTTCTGGTTGAGACCCTTCTTCAGACTGATTATATTTCTTGGATGTCTTTAACAGAGATTATATGGGAGTGAATAAAATCATGAGAGGCATATCTATAGTAAACGCACATGGTCCCTTTTCCAGGGTTGGGGAATCAAAAACTAGATAGTACATGGTTAAGGTGAGAGGGGCAGATTTGATATATGCCTTAATATTAGGGGCAGTTTTTTTTACAAAAAGTGTGGTACATGAACATACTTTATGGAAAGATCGAGCAGAGGAATGTGTTTGATGCAGGTACAGTATTTAAAGGGCATTTAAACATGTATATAGAAAAAAGGTTAAAGGGATATGGGCCAAATGAGGGCAAATTGGATGTTTAGATGGGTAGTTGGTCAGTATGGATGAATTGGGCCAAAGGGCCTGTTTCAGTGCTGTGTGACACTATGACTCTATTACCTTTAATCCCAAATAGTTCCCACTGTCTCAGGATTTTCCCTGCGGGCTGTGTCTGATTCCAGGTGAACAGTCCTGCAAGTTTGAATGTGGGCATCCTGATCCTCAGATTAAGGGTACCCCAGTCCGCATGCATCCTCTGGGAGATGCCTGGTATTTGATTGTACTCATCACTCCATTGTACGGCCCACTGCTGATCTTCTCTGTGGAAAGTGGCCAATCGCTTTGTGGTTTGTTGCCCTGAGTGTGGCCTCCATTCCAAGTCAATGGGGCCATTTCCAGGACTGCCTGGTCCTTTCAATACAAAGTTGCCTTCCTGATGGAAAAAGTACATATAATGTCCACTTCCTGTAGGAAAAGAGAACAAATGTGTAAATGTTGGTCAAAAATTGTTCACTGACCTTGTCATTAGCAATATTGCAGATAATTAATCTTTACTAAGTTGTACGTTATAATTCATCATCATGGAACAGCATGGAAACAGGCCCTCTGTAGCAATCTGTCCACGCTGACCAGTGGGTCGCCATGGAGACACAAGAAACTGCAGATTGTGGAATGTTGATCAAACGCAAAGTGTTGGCGAAACTCAATGGGTCAGGCAGCATCTGTGGAGGGAATGGATTGATGACGTTTCATGTCAGGATGCATTCTCAGACTGATGGATTGGGAGAGTGACAACTGGGGAAGGGAAGTAGGCATGAGACAAAGCATGGTGAGTGATAGGTGGATACAGGTGGGGAATGGTGATGAGTAGATGGATGGAGATAATGACAAAATGGAGGGGTGAAGAGACAAAAGGTTGTCAGTATAAACATGTGTAATAACAGGATCCATACATAGAAACATAGAAAATAGGTGCAGGAGTAGGCCATTCGGCCCTTCGAGCCTGCACCGCCATTCAATATGATCATGGCTGATCATCCAACTCAGTATCCTGTACCTGCCTTCTCTCCATACCCCCTGATCCCTTTAACCACAAGGACCACATCTAACTCCCTCTTAAATATAGCCAATGAACTGGCCTCACCTACCTTCAGTGGCAGAGAGTTCCAGAAATTCACCACTCACTGTGTGAAAAATGTTTTTCTCATCTCGGTCCTAAAGGATTTCCCCTTTATCCTTAAACTGTGACCCCTTGTCCTGGACTTCCCCAACATCGGGATCAATCTTCCTGCATCTAGCCTGTCCAACCCCTTAAGAATTTTGTACCGTTTCTATAAGATCTCCCCTCAATCTTCTAAATTCTAGCGAGTACAAGCCGAGTCTATCCAGTCTTTCTTCATATGAAAGTCCTGACATCCCAGGAATCAGTCTGGTGAACCTTCTCTGTACTCCCTCTATGGCAAGAATATCTTTCCTCAGATTTGGAGAGCAAAATTGCACGCAATACTCCAGGTGTGGTCTCACCAAGACCCTGAACGGGTGCAGAAGAACGCCCCTGCTCCTATACTCAAATCCTAACACAAGAAGAAGTTGTTTGTTATAGTAAACACACAGAGCTCAAATACTTAGGTGTTGTAAGCTCAAGTTCAGCAACGAATCTAACTAGAGGCTGGACTAACAGACTAGATAATATGATGACTGTTTGAGTACACAGCGGCATGCAGTAAAACATGACATAGATCAGGTGAACTAATACTGATTGATCTACAGTCAGATCAGTAACAGAGGGAGGAATATGGGTGGAAGTAGAGCAAGAACATAAAAGGAAAACTCTGCAATTGGAAGGGGTGGGAAATGAGTTGAAAGAAGAAGGGAAGAGAATAGGATAACTGGGTGGTGGGATAAATGCGTGCACAATGAAAGGGGGGGGAGAAGTGGTGTTCGGGAAGTGTTATTTGAAATTTGAGAATTCGGTATTCATAACAGAGTTAGACCACTCAAACTGGAAGAAAATATTCCACTCAAATTTCAGGATCAATAAGCGACATCAAAACTCAACCATGACTCTAAGTATGAAGAACAAACCCTTATCACTTACCACGGGGCTCCTGATAGTACGGGACAAAAAGCCGGGGCAGGTCTTGATGAAACAAACCACATCTCCAGTTCCCTCTGCCTCTCTCAGCTTTCTGAATAACCAGACTCTGGGATTTCTCTTCCACAGTCAGTGTCTTTTCTCCAACACTTTTGCCATCGCCATTGATCCAAACCAGTCTCATTGACCCAGTGACGTGAGACACAGAGCAGGTCAGGGTAACGTTGTCTCCCTCAGTCACTGCATCAGACGGTTCAGCTGTGACTGTGGAAACAAGCAGGTTGTTTACATTGTAAACAATAAGTTCATCAGTAAACTCAGTGGCAACATTCTGTCTCCTACCTTTCACTGTGATTAGATCAATGGTGGGAAATGGATTTGGTTCCAGATAACATGTGTAAACTCCGGCATCTTGAAACAAAACGGGGACAATCCTCACACTGAAATCCTTGCCATCGAAGGGTTTCCCTGAGGTCAACAGTCGATTCCCGAAGTCGGTCCCTTTGACATTGATGGGCTGAGAACGTTTTGCAGATGCTATTACTTTCTGCTGTTGAAGGCCATGAGGTGTCCATAACCACTGAGCACGGGAATAGCTACGACCATAACTCCCAGAACAAACCAGGTGAAGTTCACTGTGATCTGTGCTGGAGCGGTAAAGTGTGTATCTCGCATTAGTTAAATCTGTATCAGAGAGACAGAGGATAACTCCTTTCAGTATTACAGTTACCGTGCCATACAGAGATTCTCAACCGTATTCTTATAAACATTCGTGGTGTTTTGTTCAGCTGATCAAGTTTCAAATGTAACATCTTTCATGAATGCCGCACTAAACTCATCAGATCTTTATAAAATACAATGTCCTGTAGGCAGTAAATTGCAGTGAAGTTTGGATATTCCACTCTACATTTCAACATTAGGTTCGCCCCCACACCCGGACTGTCCGCGAATCTCCCGGGATGGAATGAAACCTCCCGGAGACTCCCGAGAGCGGTCTGGGAGGTGAATGTCTCTGTCAGTCTGTCTGCAGGAGGTGGTGCAGGTTCAGGCTGCGGACAGAAGCAGCCCAGAGGATGCCTGCGTGGGGACTGACCCGGACAGGTTGGCACTTCAAGTGGGTCGGGTCTTCCCGTCCCTTCATTCCCATTATTCCCACCATCCCTCTCCCATTCACACCCATTGATTCCCTGTCCTTCCCTGTTCCCGGGTCCTGCTCCCAGCTGAATGCTGATCCGAAGCCCGAGTCTGCAGCAGCTGGAATCACTTCCAGCAACACCAGACTCGGAGAGAAGGGTCAGTGAGGGGAGAGGGGATGGATTGTTGTTCAGTGCTGATGTGTGGGCCGGGACCCCCAGTGTGAGTGTGAGCAGCAAGTGCTGGTGGTTGTCATGGTGACTACACTTTCTATCTGACACTTTGACGTGAGTCCTGTATCAGTATCTCATTCTCAGATACTGGAGCATTGATGGCAAGATAAACTGACCAAATACTTGACTGAACAATGGTTACAGAAAGACATCCCCCTCCTGTGCTGTGTGTGTCACACAGAGACAAGCAGGCAGGTGCTCCACAGAGAGACTTTCTGTAAACTTCTCCCTGATCATTGCAGCATTTTATACTGGAGAGCAGTTGGTCACTGCCACAGTTCTTCACAGGGCGCACACATAATATTACAAGAAGCACCGTGATACAAGTGTCTACTTGATATCCAATGGGAGGTGTTTACACTTACACTTGTCTATAGTAAAATCTCCGTTACTTGTGTGAACAATGTTTCCGTTTTCCTGCACATCACACACATACTTCCCATCCTCCACTGTAACGTGTTGAACCATCAGATAGACCGTGTTATCCAGGCGGATCTGATCAGTGTTGTTCCTGTTCTGCTGGGATGAGTCCATGGGTCTCCAGTGAAGAATGACTGTATCTGAGAGTCTGGAGATGGTGCAGCTGAGTGTGACGTCACTGCCCAGCAGATGCCTCTGTGGACTTGCCTCAACTGTGAAAAACAGATCAATGAGATTCAGAGTGAGTAGTGGTTTGTACAAGTCCAATGACTGGCCTCAATCTCACCTCAACTGAAAACCTAGACCCGCCCCTCATTCTTCTAAACTCCAGCTAGTCCAAGCCCAGAGCCACAAACACTCATCATCCCCTGGGGCATTTTCATAAACGTTAGTTTTATGTTGCATTACTTCAGACTGCACTGCAATCTCTGCACCATTCTGCTGTTTTGCTTTTGTTGCATTTTTTAATGTACCTTTTATTATAATTTACTTTATCTGAACAATGAATGTGTTTTACCCAAATGTATATGGCAATGAACTAATATGAACCTAAATCTGAATTTGGTATTGTTCAGACTACACAGACATAGTGTTATTGTTCCTCACTTTGACAGTGTTCACACATTTTGTGTACATAACACTCTTGACACTCATGCTGCATCCTGAGATGATACCAATTCATGTGTTTCAGAGGTTTGTACATTAGATTTAGCTCGGCGGGGACTGGTCGCAGAAGGTCCATGGACTATAGTTCTATTCCACAATGCCTTTGCTTTGTCTGCACTGATTTTCAGTGTGTCCCTCAGCACGTACTCATGCAGCCTAGAATATTCTGCAATGGAGATTTCCCTGGGGAAAACATGAAGATCAAAGTAGTTGGATCCAACCTCATTCACTGTATCTCGGCAAACGTTAGAGCAATGAAGAAATCCCAATCCCTTTATACCTGTGGAGAATTATCTACAGGAGCCAAAGGCCTTGTTCATCCTCTGCTAAAGCTCCCAAGCTGTTGGAATGATTCTGAGTGGCACCAACTTTTAGAAGTAAACACATTTATTAATATTGAATATTTCATTTTTTTAATCATGAAAGCGTCTAATTCTACAATAACGATTAGTTTTGATTCCTGAAGAGTCTCCACCCCTGCAGGCACCGGATCTGGGAGCAGTTTTCCCAGTGCCAGTGTTGGGGAATATCAGCATATTCCTGCTCCAGACCTGGTCTCCACGTGGAGAAGTGAAGGGGAGCGCTGGCAGATTCACCGCAAGAACTGTCAGCAAGTTGTGGAATTCCTCGTTGTTAAACACATGGGTGGAAGTCCTGAAGCTGTTCATATTCACTCAGGTAAATGCCGGCTGTTCACCGTGACACTGCTGGTGCAACCGGCAACACTCTGACCAGTGAATGCAAACAACATTTAGATGTTACTGGATTGATACGTTTGTCCATTTGTCCCTGTCATGTCTCCCCCAACCGCCCTCAAGGTGGGAACTCTCCCACCAGTGTAAGTTCCACGGATGAAGGACTTCCTCTGGGATCTCAACCAAGTGAGGCATGGACCTGGTTCACTGGGTAACATTGAGCAGCAGTGTCACTCGACAATATCACCCCAGGCCCACAGAATCAATGAAGAAAAATCTTTACCCCAATTGTTTCATTGGGAGATTCATCGGGTGGAAGAACTCACAATTCCCGCCATATTTCATCATTACACATTATTTACAGAGAAACATATTGTTGATCCGTGTCTCGCCCACTCACCTTTGATCCCATATATTTCATATCGTTTCAGGATCTGGTTCCTCGGCTGTGTTTCGGTCAAAGTGAACAATTCTGACCATTTAAATCGGGGTTTTTTTATTGCCAGATTACCAGTACGGTGATCCACATCCACCTCGTGGTTCTTATCGATGTTTTCCCAGCCATTGTCCCACTGTTTGCTCCACGTGCCCCTGTCCTTGTCCTGGATGCGGAGAGTTACCACTCTCTGTTTTCCCCGCCCTGAGTGTGGTTCCCATTCCCAGACAACAGTGGTACCCCCAGGATTGTCCGGTCTTTTTAACAAAATGTCGCCTCCATTATCCAAGAAATAAATCTGATTTCTGATTTCTGTTGGAAATATGAAAAATGTAGGAATTAAAATGTTAAGCACATTTCCTCCACTCCATGTCTGTAATTATTAATTTTGAATTTCATTTATTTCCAGAATGTTTTGATCTCCCACAGAACCTCCAGTGAGACGGACACAGTTTGTGAATAGATGGCTGGCTGGAATAACCTGGCCTGATCCAGGGATACTTCATGACATGAGAAGAGTGAGTGGGAGAAAGAGGGAGGTGGAAGGGCGTTTGTGTCGGGTCTCCAGCCGGTGTCCTCTGTGACGGGGTTTCCTGATGTGGGTGGAGATCAGGCCGATCCTGTACACACCGCATCCCCGGCCCTTGTCGGACAGACCTGGAACAGAATAAACATGCTCCTGCCTCCCTGCCTGCTCCTCATTCCACAGTGATTTACAACATAGAACAGTTCAGAACAGGAACAAGCCCCTCGGCCCACAAGGTCCATGTCGAGCATAATGCCACGACCAACTCTTATCTGCCTACACATAATCCATATCTCTCCATTCCCTGCATGTCCATGTGCCTATCCAAAAGTCTCTTAAATCCCATTCACACATCTCCCTCCATCACCACCAGCAGCATGTTCCAGCCACTCACCACTGTAAAATACTTGTCCTTCACATCTCCTTCACACTTTGCCCCTCTCACCTAAAAGCCCCCCATGCCCTCTTGTATTTGATATTTCCATCCTGGGGAAAAGATTCTGACTGTCTACATTGACCTTGCCGCTCATAATTTGGTAGAATTCTATCAAGCCTCACTTCAATGACAAACATTCCAGAGAAAACAATCCAAGTCTATTCAACCTCTCCCTGTAGCTAATATCCAGTAACACAGGCATAATTCTTGTAAACCTTCTCAGCCCTGTCTCCAAAGCCTCTGCATCTTTTTGGGGCATCCAGAACTGCATGTAATGCTTGAAATCCGGCCTAACCAAAGTCCTACAAAGCTGCATCACATCCTGACTTCCTGACTCTTATACCCAATGATCCAACCAAAGGCATGCCATCTGCCTTCTTTGTCACTCTATCTACCTGTATTACCATTTTCAGAGAGTTCGGGACTTGGATCCCAAGGTCCCTCTGTACATCAATGCTGTTAAGGGCCTTGCCGTTAATTGTATATCTTCCCCTTATATTCAACCTCCCAAAGTGCAACACCTCACAGATGCTTGGATTAAAATTGATCTGTCATTTGTCCACCCATTTCTGTAGCTGGTCTATATCCCATTCATTACTTTACAACAGACTTTGATAGTTTGACAGCGTTGTTCACAGTGCAGCAATCTTGTTCTCATCTGCAAATGTACTAACCAACCCATTTACATTTAAATTCATTGTATAAATCATGACTGACAGTGGTCCTGGCAGAGATCCATATAGAACCACTGGTCACAGATTTCCTGAGGAATATTGCCTTTTACTCTGTTTTCTAGTCTGCCCATTCTGAATCCTGACAAACAATTCAATGTTAATCCCATGCTTATTAATCTTCAGCATCAGTCTATCATGGGGGACTTGACCAAGTGCCTTACTAAAATCACTGTAGACAATGCCACGTAAAAGACATGCCTACTGTCTTTAACCCCCTCATCTATTTTGTTTCAAATGGGAGTCAATTCTATCCCAAAGAATCCTTTCCAATTGTTTCCTACCGTTGTCATGTGACTCACAGTTCTTTAATTCGCTGAATTCTCTCTCTAAACAAATAAACCATTTTAACTCCCATTCCCATACTGATCTTTCTGTCCTTGGCCTCCTCCATTGCCAGTGAGGCCACATGCAAACTGAAGAAATCTCACTTCATATTTCTCTTGGGTATCTGACAACTTAATGGTATGAACATTGAATTCTTGACTTTCAGGCAACAAATCCCCAAACAATCCACCCCACCTTTTTACTGACATATTTTATTTTATTTCATTATTTTTCCTTTTCCCTTGCTCCTCTCATCCCTGGAGTTATCTGACACCTCACCTACATCCCCTAACTCCAGTTTCAGTTTCCTTCATTTATCCTTGTTTACCTTCTCCTTGTCTACCATCTTGATTGTAATGTAAGTATAAGAAGCCTTGGAACTTTCTTTGCTCCAAATTGCCACAGCCATTTTGTGGCCTATTTTCTCCCTTCTAATCGCCCGCTTGAGTTCTTTCCTCCTTGCTTTATATTCCTCAATGGCCCTCTCTGCTATCATATTCTTGAACCTTGCATGTGTTTCCTTTCTATTTTTGACCAAATTTACAAATTTATTTGGTCATCTCAGGTTCCCTTACTTTGCCAGCCTTATCTCTCCTCCTCACTGGAACTTGCCGGTCTTGAGTTTGGATCAACTGACCTTCAGACAATTCTCAATCTCAGACTTGGAGTAACTTAATAACAACTGCTCTGACTCTACCTTACCAAGCTCCTGCCTAATAATGGTGTCATTTGCCTTACTCAAATTAATGTCTTGTCGCACAGAACAGACCTATCCCTATTGAAACCAATCTTAAAACTTATGGAGTTGTATTCACTGTCTCCAAAATACTCTTTCACTAAAACATCAGTCACTTGGCCAGACTCATTTCCCAACACAAGGTCCATTTTGGATTCCTTTCTCACGTTGCACTATTCACAACTGTTACAAAACACCCTATTGGATATACCATTAGTCACCCCCCAAGACATCCATTTGTGTAAACTTTCAGTAATCTGTGTCCACATCTGTTCCTCTATTTCCTGCTCACTCTTGGGGGACCTCTGATACAATTCCGTTGAATTGCTTGCACCTTTCTTATTTTCACATTGCTCTTCCCATATCACCTCAATGGACAAACCATCCAGAGTCTCCACTCTGAGTGCCAACAAGATATTTTCCCTGATTAATAGAGCAATTCCCCCATCTTTTTCCCATAGAAACACAGAACATTGAGCTGCTAGTCATGTCCCTGTCACAACCATATTTCCACAATGACCACAACATCATAGTCCCCAACAGCGATCTGGGCTCTAAGTTCATCTACATTGCCCACAATACTCCTTGCATTGAAATGAACATACCTCCACCCATCAGTTTCACTATATAAATTCACCTCCCTCTGTCTGTCCTTCCTTTGAGACTTACTTATCTTCATCTCCACCTTCCCATCACCCCCCTACCTCTCCAGTTTAGCCCTCTTGGTAACACTAGTGCACCTCCCTGCAAACATATTGGTCCCCTCCATTTCAGATACAATCTATCCATCTTGTAGAGGTGACGTCTGCCCCAGAAGAGATGCCAATGGCCGAATGATCTGAATCTGAATCTCTGCCCCCTGCACCAAGTCCTGAGCCATACATTCATCTGTCCTTTCTTCCTATTCCTACCTTCACTAACACATGGCACCGGGAGGAATCTGGAGATGATGAGCCCAGCGAGCCTTGATAAAGATCTGTGTGTGTTCTCTGGCCACAGGTGAGTTTGTGGAAGGGTTGGAGAGTTGTTGATGTAGTGAGACTCGTGTCAGTGGTAGGGAAACTATCAGAACTCATCCCTTTTCCTACCCATCCCATTTGTGCCAAAGTGCCCACCGCCTTCTGGCTGTTCAACTTCGTCCTTGAGAATGTCCCACAGCTGCTGGGAGACATCCTGGACCCTGGCACCAGGGAGGCAACACACCATCCTGAAGTTTGGTTTGCTGCCACTGAATCACCAGTCTGACCCCCAAATATTCTGGGATTTGAATGGAATGGAATTGCTGGCTGGAGAAAGGGGTTGTGGTGGGACTGAAGACAATGGCTTTGGGATTCAAAGTGTTCAATAGGGGGGGAATTCTGCTCATGCAGTCCTGGATGTCCCACCTGTACTCTGGGAATGTGGAGACTATGGAGGGGTCGAGGGAGGTGCTAGCGAGGTCAAGCTGGTGTCCACAGTCAACTTGTGGAAGCAACGGTGAAACGTCAGCTGATGTCACCGAAGGGCAGCTTGAGGATGAGAAATAGGAGGGGTCCATGGTAGATTGTCGGAGAGTGCCCGAGGGAACTGTGCTGGAGCATGAGGTGAAGACATTGCGGGTAGTTCTTGGGCTGCGACTGGATCTATAAGTCAAGGGCAGTTCCACCCACCTGGACTGTGGTGGGGAGATGTTGGGGGAGGATGGCGTGGACAACTATGTCACACTACTCACCGGGGGCCATTTCTGACTTTGAAAAGGACCGTGTTGGTGCAGGGGAAGGGGAGGGAGGGAGCTAATGGGAGAGGCTCAGAAATGGAGATCCAGCAAGGATGGGGTGGTTTTGTGGGACGTGGAGAGGAAAGAGAGATTGACAATGGGGTGTGGGTTTACACGGACAATGATAAAGTAAAGCAACGTGATTGTGACCGGTGAAGAGAAAGCACTTACTCTGTGTGGAAACAGGTCGAAGCAGGAAAACAAAGACACCGAACATCAAACCAACTGGCAAACTGCTGCAGAAAAACCTGGGCCTCATTTTGTGGATTCCCTGTGGGAAATAACATAGAATTTTAGACTGAGCCAGTTTGAGACACATATCTTCAGTGCATTTGGAGTCCACGTTGATAGCTCACGGAAAGTGGCAGCACAAGTAGTTAGGGTAGTGAAGAAGGTGTATGGTATGCTTGCCTTCAATGCTAAGGCATTGAATGTAAGAGTGAGGAAGTGTCTCTTGTTTCTAAAGATAAAACTTCAATTGCAATACTTCCGTTCTGGTGCTGCTCACTGTTGGTCAAAGGCTGGATTATAAGGACAGGAACATTGCCCCATCTCCCACACACTGTTACTGTGCTGAGGAATGAAGCAACGATCTGTCAAAGTGTGGTCCATCAGGGAATGTTGCCACTTGACCCACTCCAGACTGCATGAAAACGTGCTGAGGGACGCACTGAAGCTTGGTGCAACCAACATACAATCTCATATCACATTCAGGACCTGAAGCAAAATTCAGAGCAATTGTTAAGGCTGCATTAAGAGCTTTTATGCAATTCAACCACAATGATTCGTCTATTTTGATCTCTGGGCTGTTTTACTTCCTGATTTGTTTCTCAACTAAGGGGAGTGGGAGGCAACCGTGGTTGACAAGAGAAGTTAGGGATAGAATAAAACTAAAAGAAAAGTTGTATAACACAGCAAAGAGTAGCCGGAAGCCAGAGGATTGGGAAACTTTCATAGGACAACAGAAGGAAACAAAACGGGCTATACGGGCTGAAAAGATGAAGTACGAAGGGAAGCAGGCCAGGAATATAAAGAAGGACAGTAAAAGCTTCTTTAGATATGTTAAGGGAAAAAGAGTAGCAAAGTCAAATGTGGGTCCCTTGAAGGCAGACGTGGGTGAAATTATTATGGGTAACAAGGAAATGGCAGAAGGTTTGAACAGGTACTTCCGATCTGTCTTCACTAAGGAAGACAGAAACACTGGAGGACAGAGGATCTAAGGGGGTAGAGGAAGTGAAAGAAATGTTCATTAGGCAAGAAATAGTATTGGGTAGTCTAATGGGACTGAAGGATGATAAATCCCCTGGGCCTGATGCTCTGCATCCCAGGGTCCTCGTGGAGCTGGGTCTAGAAATAGTGGACGCATTGGTGATCATTTTCGAATGTTCAATAGAGTCAGGATCAGTTCCTGTGGATTGGAGGATAGCTAGTGTCATCCCACTTTTCAAGAAAGGAGCGAGAGAGAAAACCGAATCATAGACCAGTTAGCCTGACATCGGTGGTGGGGAAGATGCTGGAGTCAATTATAAAAGATGAAATAGCCGCACATTTGGATAGCAGTAACAGGATCGGTCCGAGTTAGCATGGATTTACGAAGGGGAATTCATGCTTGACCAATCTTCTGGAATTTTTTTAAGATGTAACTAGGAAAATGGACAAGGGAGAGCCAGTGGATGTAGTGTACCTGGACTTTCAGAAAGCATTTGATAAGGTCCCACATAGGAGATTAGTAGGCAAAATTAGGGCACATGGTATTGGGGGTAGAGTGCTGACATGGATAGAGAAGTGATTGGCAGACAGGAAACAAAGAGTAGGGATTAATGGGTCCCTTTCAGAATGGCAGGCAGTGACTAGTGGGGTACCGCAAGGCTCGGTGCTGGGACCGCAACTATTTACAATATACATCAATGATTTGGATGAAGAGATTCAAAGTAACATTAGCAAATTTGCAGATGACACAAAGCTGGGTGGCAGTGTGAACTGTGAGGAGGATGCAATGAGAATGCAGCGTGACTTGGTCAGGTTGGGGGAGTGGGCAGATGCATCGCAGATGAAGTTTAATGTGGATAAATGTGAGGTTATCCACTTTGGTAGCAAAAACAGGAAGGCAGATTGCTATCTAAATGGTGTCAAGTTGGGAAAAGGGGATGTACAACGGGATCTGGGGGTCCTTGTTCATCAGTCTATGAAAGTAAGCATGCAGGTACAGCAGGCAGTGAAGAAAACGAATGGCATGTTGGCCTTTATAACAAGAAGAATCGAATATAGGAGCAAAGAGGTCCTTCTGCATTTGTATAGAGCCCTAGTGAGACCACACCTGGAGTATTGTGTGCAGTTTTGGTCCCCTAATTGGAAGAAGGACATTCTTGCTATTGAGGGAGTGCAGCGTAGGTTTACAAGGTTAATTCCCGGGATGGCGGGACTGTCATATGCTGAGAGAATGGTGCAGCTGGGCTTGTACACTCGGTAGTTTAGAAGGATGAGAGGAGATCTCATTGAAACATATAAGATTGTTAAGGGTTTGGACACGCTAGAGGCAGGAAACATGTTCCCGATGTTGTGGGTCCAGAATCAGGGGCCACAGTTTAAGAATAAGAAGTAAGCCATTTAGAACGGAGATGAGGAAACACTTTTTCTCACAGAGAGTGGTGAGTCTGTGGAATTCTCTGCTTCAGAGGGCGGTTGAGACAGGTTATCTGGATGCTTTTATCTGCAGAGCCAAAAGAGATGGGGGAGATATTGAACAATTTCTTTTCTTCTGTATTCACGAAGGAGAAGGATATGGAATTATGTGAGGTAAGGGAAACAAGCAGAGTAGCAATGGAAACTGTGAGATTCAAAGAAGAGGTGGTGCGGACACTTTTGAAAAATATGAAAACGGATAAGTCTCCATGTCCTGACAGGATATTCCCTAGGACATTGAGGGAAGTTAGTGTAGAAATAGCAGGGGCTATGACAGAAATATTTCAAATGTCATTAGAAACGGGAATAGTGCCGGAGGATTGGCGTACTGCGCATGTTGTTCCGTTGTTTAAAAAGGGTTCGAAGAGTAAACCTAGCAATTATAGACCTGTTAGTTTGACGTGAGTGGTGGGCAAATTAATGGAAAGGATACTGAAAGATAATATATATAAGCATCTGGATAAGCAGGGTCTGATTAGGAACAGTCAACATGGATTTGTGCCTGGAAGGTCATGCTTGACTAATCTTCTTGAATTTTTCGAAGAGGTTACTAGGAAAATTGATGAGGGTAAAGCAGTGGATGTTGTCTATATGGACTTCAGTAAGGCCTTTGACAAGGTTCCTCATGGAAGGTTGGTTAAGAAGATTTAATTGTTGGGTATTAATGGTGGAGTAGCAAGATGGATTCAACAGTGGCTGAATGGGAGATGCCAGAGAGTAATGGTGGATGGCTGTTTGTCAGGTTGGAGGCCGATGACTAGTGGGGTGCCTCAGGGGTCTGTGTTGGGTCCACTGTTGTTTGTCATGTACATCAATGATCTGGATGATGGTGTGGAAAATTGGATTAGTAAGTATGCAGATGATACTAAGATATGTGGTGTTGTGGATAATGAAGTAGATTTTCAAAGTCTACAGAGAGATTTAGGCCATTTGGAAGAGTGGGCTGAAAGATGGCAGATGGAGTTTAATGCTGACAAATGTGAGGTGCTACATCTCGGCAGCACAAATCAAAATAGGACGTACACGGTAAATGGTAGCGAATTGAGGAATGCAGTTGAACAGAGGGATCTAGGAATAACTGTGCATAGTTCCCTGAAGGTGGAATCTCATGTAGATAGGGTGGTAAAGAAAGCTTTTGGTGTGCTGGCCTTTATAAATCAAAGCATTGAATATAGAAGTTGGGATTTAATGTTAAAATTGTACAAGGCATTGGTGAGGCCAATTCTGGAGTATGGAGTACAATTTTGGTCGCCTAATTATAGGAAGGATGTCAACAAAATAGAGAGAGTACAGAGGAGATTTACTAGAATGTTGCCTGGGTTTCAGCAACTAAGTTACAGAGAAAGGTTGAACAAGTTAGGTCTTTATTCTTTGGAGCGCAGAAGGTTAAGAGGGGACTTGATAGAGGTCTTTAAAATTATGAGCGGGTTAGACAGAGTGGACGTGGATAAACTTTTCCCATTGAGAGTAGGGAAGATTCAAACAAGGGGACATGACTTGAGAATTAAGGGACAGAAGTTTAGGGGGCACATTAGGGGGAACTTCTTGACTCAGAGAGTGGTAGCTGTGTGGAATGAGCTTCCAGTGGAAGTGGTGGAGGCAGGTTCGATGTTATCCTTTAAAAATAGATTGGATGGGTATATGGACGGGAAAGGAATGGAGGGTTATGGTCTGAGTGCAGGTAGATGGGACTCGGGGGAAGTATTTATTTTTAATTTAATTTAAAAAAAATGTTCGGCACGGACTTGAAGGGCCGAGATGGCCTGTTTCCGTACTGTTATGGTTATATAGTTATATGCTTTCAAGAGAGAGCTAGATAGTGTCTCTGGAATTCTCTGCCACAGAATGTAGTTCAGGCCAGTTCATTGGCTATATTTAAGAGGGAGTTAGATGTGGCCCTTGTGGCTAAAGGAATCAGGGGGCATGGAGAGAAAGCAGGTACAGGATACTGAGTTGGATGATCAGCCATGATCATATTGAATGGCGGTGCAGGCTCGAAGGCCCGAATGACCTATCCTGCACCTATTTTCTATGTTTCTATAGGGCTCTTAAAAATAGCGGAGTCAGGGAATATGGGGAGAAGGCGGGAACGGGCTACTGATTGGGGATGATCAGCCATGATCACATTGAATGGCGGTGCTGGCTCGAAGGCCAAATGGCCTACTCCTGCACCTATTGTCTATTGTCTATTGTCTATTGACTGAGATCACTTGGAAATCTCTTTGCATCCTCTTAGCTTCTCCTAATTGCTCTCAGTTTCATGTCATAAAACTTAGAAATATTAAATTTACTTACTTGTCAAAATCATTAATGTACATTGAAAATAACAGGCTCAAGCAATGGTTTCAATGATGGCTCATTAGTCACCATGTGCCACCCAAAAGAAGTCTCGGTTCCTAGCCTGCTAAAGAATTTTCAATCCATCCCAGTTGAACATTGCCAAATCCACATATTTTAATATTCCTTGTTGATTTTTTATGCATGGTTTTTATCAAAGACCTTCTGAAAATTCAACACATCCACTTCTTCTCCCAAAGCAAAAAAAACAAAATAAGTTCCTGGAGGAACTCAGCGGCTCAGGCAGCATCTGTGGAGGGAAATGATTTATACAACAATTTCTTTATTTTCAAGATCAAAACATTGTTTTGGAAAACAGAAACAACAAACAAGGTTATATATTGAAATCTTTTCATACAGCAGGTAGGAAACATGACATTTGAAATGAGGGAAAGAATAAAGTGCATTTGAATAGTCAAGAGAAACACCGCTATTTTAGATTTTAATCAGTCGGATGTAGCAAAAATAATGAAATTTGTTCCCTTTTTAGTGAAGACACCATCATTGTAATAGGATAACACATTTCACAATAACATTTGAAGAAGTACATCAGTTTTGCAAACTACATTTCAATCATTTAATCCCGTTCATTTAATCCACTATTACCAATGAAGAATAATGTCTGAAGTTTACTGACCTTCTGCAGAGGAACTTGTGTGGAATCCTGGAGAAGCAGCAACGTGGCTTTGAGCCCAGCACAGGAAAAGCTGAGGTTCCCTCACACTGCACAGTAACCGACACTGCCTCTTGTCAAACTAAATGACACTCCCCCTCCAGCTCAGGGTTCCGGCACCACTGGTGTTGATACAAATGGGTTCAGATATAGAATAATACAACAAATAAAGATTCCATCTGGAATCGAACTTGCACCTTTGCGGTTTTGAACATTTTGAATGGATCTCAAATGGGAGAGCTCCAGGTGCTTTGCCGCATCCTGCCGGGCCTGGTGTTCCACGAGAGAGTACATGCAATCCAGGGAGGTCCTGCCATTTCATGAGGAATAACCTCCATAGAGGGTTGTGTTCATTAAACATGCAGGCAATTCCATTGCACCCATTAGGATAAACTGAACCATTCCCAGAGAGAGGATTGGCCCTGGTGAAAGGAGAAAGAACATACTGTTTCCTCACTTGCCTCTTCATGGGAAGGAGCCCACAGATTTCACTATGGTAAGCTTTCACTGTCCTAATGAATGCCCACCATTATTGGTCAGCTGAGCAAAATCTCGAATGACATTAAAAGAAGCAAGAATACAGAGTGTACACTGGGTGTGGACCTCAGCATCCATCATTGGGAGTGGCTTGGTCACACGACCACTCACTTAGATGGCCGAACCCTGAAGGATGTTTCTGCCAGGCTCTTTCTACAGCAGGTAGAGAATGAGCCAACACAAGGAACTGACCTACTTGACCTCCTCCTCTCCTGTCCACCTGCAACAGGTGAATCTGTTGACCATGGCTTTGGCAGAAATCAGAAGACCATTGCACAGTTCTCATTGAGGACAATGTTTTGTCATTACACCAAAGTCATCCCATATTGCTCTGGCTGGCACAACAGTTTTTGATGTAATCTTCCCAAAGGAGCTGCAGAGTCTGAGACATTGACTATGTTCAAGGTAGAGGATGATTGACTATAAACTCAACAGAAGTCAGGAGACGTGGGGAAAGTGGAAAGGTGGTGTTGAGACCAATATTGGATCAGCTGTATGGGCCTGAAAAATTGTGCTCCCTCAGACTTTATTCCTTGGAGTGCAAGAGGCTGAGATAGTTGAATTATTGAGCGGAATAGATAGGCTGAATGAACAGAGCCTTTTACCCAGTGTGGGGGTATCAAGAACCAGAGGACACGGGTTTGAGGTGAGATGATAAGGTTTAATATGAACACGAAGGGCATCCTTTGCATTCAAAGGATATAGGATTCAAACGAGAGGAGTTGAATATAGAAGCAAAGAGGTCCTTCTGCAGTTGTACAGAGCCCTAGTGAGACCACACCTGGAGTATTGTGTGCAGTTTTGATCCCCAAATTTGAGGAAGGACATTCTTGCTATTGAGGGAGTGCAGCATATGTTTACAAGGTTAATTCCCGGGATGGCGGGACTGTCATATGCTGAGAGAATGGAGCGGCTGGGCTTGTATACTCTGTAGTTTAGAAGGATGAGAGGGGATCATATTGAAACATATAGGATTATTAAGGGTTTGGACACGCTAGAGGCAGGAAACATGTTCCTAATGTGGGGAGAGTCCAGAACCAAGGACCACAGTTATGAATAAGTGGCAAGCCATTTAGAACAGAGATGAAGAAACACTTTTTCACACAGAGTGTTGTGAGTGTGTGGTATTCTCTGCCTCAGAGGGTTGTGGAGGCCGGTTCACTGGATGCTTTCAAGAGAGAGCTAGATAGGGTTCTTGAAGATAGTAGAGTCAGGGGATATGGGGAGAAGGCAGGAACATGGTACTGATTGTGGATGATCAGCCATGATCACATTGAATGGCTGTGCTGGCTTGAAGGGCCGAATGGCCTACTCCTGCACCTATTGTCTATAAAGGGTAGTAGGTATATATGATGAGCTGCCAGAGGAGGTAGTTGAAGCAAGTACTAACATTGCAACTAAAAGACACGAACAGGTTCATGGGAAGGAAAGGTTTAGAGGGATATGGGGCAAATGGAACTAAGTTTGATGAGGAAACTAGGTCAGCATTGACGAGTTGCAGCTGTTTCTTTGCTGTACGACTCTGTGGGTCCATGACTCTGACTAAGTCCTGATAGCTGTGTGAGAGCATCTTCACCAAAAGTATTGCAGAACTTCAAGAAGGCAGCTCACCACCATCTTCTCCACGGTAATTAGGGATGGATAATAAATATTGACTTTGATGCTGATATTAGTAAAAAACTAATTGGAATAAATCTCCTTTGCACCATACTGTAGATTATCTGCCACAATTTATCCCAATCACTGACAAACACAGATACTTGAGCTTCTCTGTCTTTTAGTTACTATCCTTATAATAAATGCATCCTCAGCACACACAGATATGTTCTGTTCTCATGTATTTATACAAAATTACACAAATAGAATTACAAGGAATTACTTTTAAATGTAAAGGGTAAATGGAGAAGTTATATCTGAAGATGACATCAGCGTAAAAGAGGAAGGATCTGTGTTAGGCCATGTTTACACTTGTTTAGGATGTGGGCCTCACTGCTCAGGCTTCCATTTTTAGCCCATGAGGATGTGAACATCCTTACGTAGCCAGTGAATGATGTCCCCACAGTGCTCTTGATAGGAATGAAGGAACAGCAATGGATTTCCAAGTCATGACTGGAGAGGCACCCACAGCAGGTGGTGATCCCATGGGCCTGTTGCCGTTGTCTTTCTTGGTTGATGGGATCACTGATATGAGAGGTGTTATTGAAGTAGCCTTGGCAATGAACGTTGAGACACCTTGTAGATGGGGACATACAGTAGTAGCTGGGGACATGCTATGTCCTGGATGATGTTGTGCTTCTTCAGTATCACTGGAGTAACATTCATCAAGGCATTGCACCCTCCTGAATTGGGCCTTGCCGCTGATGGAGAGGTTTTGTGGTGTCAGGAATTGCTTGCCCCATGATAACAAGAAATGAATCACCTTTCCTTTATCGATACTGCTTCTTAATGCTGCAACTCCCTGCCTAGTATAATTGTGGGAGTACTTTCACCGGAAGGAATGGAAAGGTTTAGGAAAGCGATCTACCACTGTCTTGAGTACAATTAACAATGGTGGGAAACCACTAACCTTGACAGTGATGCTCAAATTGTCAAGAATAACTGAATGAGTAAAGAAATGCTTCACAAGTAAAATCAAGTACATGTGGATTAATGATATTCAAATACTTACAAATACTTTATAATTTTGGAGGTTCCACAACACTTGTAAAGGGAGCAGTGTCAATAGAACCTCTTCTCAATCTCTCTTAAATCCCCACTACCCAGCTTCCTAACAATCTCAACCTTTTCTTTACTTTTGTCAAAATCCACAGTTTAAAATTATCCAAGTTTCTCCTCTCCCTCTAGTGACTAACCTCATGTTCCCATATCTCACCTGACATAGAAACAGAGACAAATAGTCAATAGGTGCAGGAGTCGGCCATTTGTAGCCCTTCGAGCCAGCACCGCCATTCATTGTGATCATGGCTTATCATCTACAATCAGTAGCCTGTTCCTGCCTTCTCCCCATATCCCTTGATTCCGCTAGCCCCTAGAGCTCTATCTAACTCTCTTTGAAATTCATCCAGTAAAATGGCATCTACTGTCTCCTGTGACTGAAATCCTAACGGGAATCCCAAAATTCCCAGCCGCTCCACACTGCTGCTGTGTCCGTTGCCTGAATCCCACATTCATAGAAACATAGAACATAGGTGCAGGAGTAGGCCATTCGGCCCTTCGAGCCAGCACTGTCATGCAATCTGATCATGGCTGATCATCCAGAATCAGTACCCCGTTCCTGCTTTCTCCCCATACCCCTTGATTCCGTTAGCCCGAAGAGCTAAATCTAACTCTCTCTTGAAAACATCCAGTGAATTGTCCTCCACTGCCTTCAGTGGCAGAGAATTTCACAGATTCACAACTCTCTGGGTGAAAAAGTATTTTCTCATCTCAGTTTTAAATGGCGTCCCCCTTATTTTTAAACTGTGGAAAAAAACTGCAGAAGGACCTCTTTACTCCTATACTCAAATCTTCTCATTATGAAGGCCAACATGCCATTAGCTTTCTTCACTGCCTGCTGTACCTGCATGTTTACTTTCATTGACTGGTGTACAAGGACACCCAAGTCTCATTGCGCTTCTCTTTTTCCTAATCTGACACCATTGAAATACTAATCTGCCTCCTTGTTCTGCCACCATAGTGGATACACTCACATTTATCTACATTATACTGCATCTGCCATGCATCTGCCACTCACTCAACCTGTAACATCCTCTTCGCAGTTCATACTGCCGCCCAGCTTTGTGTCATCTGCTAATTTGCTAGTGCTACTTTTAATTCCATCATCTAAATCATGAATATATATTGTAAATAGTTGAGTACATCACTGATGTAGAGCCCAAGCGATTGAAGGCAGAATCCTTTCATGCAGACATGGACATCCCGAAGAGAGTTGCACTGATCACTAAGTCCCACATGCTGCAGTATGGACACATACTGTAGCTTCCCTTGCCATCTCCAGCCGAGTTTGTTTATATTTTCATAGCCCATATACAAATCGGAGATTAATGATCAATGATCAAGCAGATTGTATTTAGAAAATCTATCATATTCCTGAGCACTTTCACATTTTATAAAACCATTTGTCAGGATTGAACAGAATTATAACAGTTTACGGGTCTATTTGTGCCACTCCGCTAACGTAACCAAGCATTTCTGGGTGTGGATTGTGCTTGCAGAAAGGGCATGTATTTTCTGGATCGGACACACAAAAATTGTGGCCATTCCGCATGCATATTTGTTTACTGAGACACTGGGAGCAATTTATCCACCAGTTTGCAAAGAGTATTACCTTGGGAAAGCACAGCTCAATGAGAAACTAATAGAGAGACTATAGAGACGACAGTGTCGAGTTCTGGTGATTCAATATGAAGAGGGCTTGATTCTCCATCTGGAAATATGAATCCAAATCCTACTTTGGAATCTGGGGAATTGAAATAAAAATGAATAATTAATTCATGAATTAAGTTCCAGATTCAATGATGTTGACTGTGAAGGCACCAGATTGCTGGCAAACCCACCTGGATCACAATGCCCTTCTGGTGAGGAAAACTCACCTGATTTGACATCCACGTGATTCCAGGCCTATAGCAATGTGGTTGGCTCTTAACTGTCCTGTGAGATGGTCCCGCCCTCCACTATGTTCAGGGGGCAATTAGGGATGGGCAATAAATACTGGCTTTGTAGCAACCTCACATCCCAGGTGTGAGATCTAAATGTCAGCAAGGGCTTTGTGTGGAAAACTGGCAGAGTGAAATGGAATATAATTTGCAAATGATGTTTGTTCAGTCGGACTTTGCCATCAATAGATTTCTGAGAAAGAACAGTAACTGTTGCAAAAGCTATGAAAGTTTGGCTGTACACTGTTATGTTAGAAGCAAAGAGCAAATAATGATTGAGCTGATATGTGGATTGGTAGAAACTGTGCGGTCAATTTTTTCAACTTTATATGAAATCGACAGTTCAAAGTAAACAACGCCAAATATCAGAAGAGTTTCAAATCTCCTTTTATCCAAATTCTGTCCAAACTCATTGGAATCTCACTAACCCCAAACCATGCCTCAGTTGGACACACTTAAATTAATCAAGATAATGCTTTCAGGAATATTACCCAATATATTTTTAAGGGAAATAAAAGCCACATACTTTTGCAATAGTTAAATGCTTCAGTTTCTCACATGAACCCATTGCCATGGTGACTGAGGTCCACCATTCAATGCTTGAACCCCACTCCTCCCCCTACTGCTCCCTGCCTTTCTGCTGCCCCAACTCCAGTCCCAGTTCAATGCAATGACACATTTTAGAGGTTGTTCGACAAAGTTATTCTTTAACTGATTATGTGGTAAGCAAGCATTAGTACAAATGAAAACCTGTCTTCAAATGTAATTCAAATGTAGGCTACATGCAGTAATCAGTTTTGAATTGAAAAGGATAGTTTTGTAAACAAACTGTGCTGTCTGCAGAGCACAAGTTACAGCCCCACAGCAGGAGACTGCTCGAGAGAGTTGGTTTGTAAACCAACTTGACCATGAGTTGTTTCAGCCTTCTTCTTGTCTTCTTTCGTATGGCATGCACAGCCTAAAGTTGGAGGACAACTTGTTCTATTTGATCTAATTTGATGCGATAAGACAATGTATTTTTGAATTTATGTAAGTGAAATCATGGCGAACAAATCTATTGGAGATGATGGTGATGTACCATGTAGATAAGATAAGGGAGAAGATGTGGAGACCCAAGAGTTTGCAGATTCTGGAAACACGAGCAAAGAGCAAACTGCTGGAGGGAATTAGTGGATAAGGAAACATCTGTGGAAGTAAATGGACAGATGACCATTGGCAACTGAAGAAGGGTCACGATAGAGGGTCATCTGCACATTTTCCTCGACAGATGCTGCCTGACCCACTGAGTCCCTCCAGCAGATTGTTTTTGTTTGTTTCAGGGAGAACAAGAGGATGTGTCGAATTTTCAGAAAGTCTTTGAATTTTTTAATATGTGGATTAGGCAATATTAAACAGGCATGAATTGAAAATGATTTGGCAGACAGGAAACAGAGAGAAGACTTCGTTAGGGTGGCAGGTGGTGATGAATGATCCAGAATCAATCCAGTTCTTGAGTCCGTTATTTTCAATGTTCATCAATGGTATTGATAAAGGAAACAAATTTAATGTTTCTAAGTTTGATGACATGAAACTGAGAGGAAGTAGGAGAAGCAAAGAGGATGCAAAGAGGTTTCCAGGTGATGTCAGTCAGTTGAGTTACTTGCAAAATATACACAGATGCAGCAGAGAGTCATAGAGCTGTAGAGCATGGAAATAGACACATCGACCCAACACACACATGCTGACCAAGATGTCCAACTGACCCCATCACAATTGGCTGTGCCTGGCCCATGTCTCTCCAAACATGTCTTGCGTCCTAAACAAGGGGTTTAGGACGCAAGATAAGGGGTGAAACATTGAGGGCTGAGACATTTCTTCATTGTGAATATGGTGAGCCATTCAAATTCACCGCACAGAAACTGGTAGATGGCAGGTCACTGAATCCTGTTAAGTAGGGGATAGATTTATTTGACATAAAATGCAGCAACATTTATATAACCATATAACCATAACAGCACGTAAACAGGCCATCTCGGCCCTTCAAGTCTGTGCCGAACACTTAAAAAAACATGTTTTTTTACTTCCCCCTAGTCCCATCTACCTGCACTCAGACCATAACCCTCCATTCCTTTCCCGTCCATATACCCATCTAATCTATTTTTAAAGGATAAAGTCGAACCTGCCTCCACCACTTCCACTGGAAGCTCATTCCACACAGCTACCACTCCCTGAGTAAAGAAGTTCCCCCTAATGTTACCCATAAACCTCTGTCCCTTAATTCTCAAGTCATGTCCCCTTGTTTGAATCTTCCCTGCTCTCAATGGGAAAAGCTTATCCACGTCCGGGAGAGAATTGGAATATGAGATTGTTTTGTATGATTGAACAGGCTCAAAGTGACAAATAATCCACCCCTGGTTCTCTTTTGCATGTTTCAATAGGTTTTGTGATGGTTTGATATGTTCTTTGTCCTTCACACTTCTGATGTTTATTTACACATTGTGAAATTTAGTCAGATATAAAACAGGAAGCAAATCATTGTGGTTAAAAAAATAAATCATTGTGGTTAAATTGCAAGACAGCTCTTCCTGCAGCCTTGACCATTGCTCTGAATTTTGCATCAGGTCCTGAATCATTCAGAGCAATGGTCAAGGCTGCATGAAGAGCTATCTTGCAGTTTAACCACAATGATTTGTCCATTCTGAGCTCTGGGCTGTTTCGCTTCCTATTTTTTATCTCAACTAAATTTCGAGTGTTTAGTAAATGACGTGTTTAGTAAATGACGTGTTTAGTAAATGACGTAAATGATGGGAGTAGGCCCCACAAATAACGAAGGATCAGCAATGTATTTCCAAGTTATGATGGTGACTAACTGGGTCAATTTGTGCCACTCCACTAACTTGACCAAGCAATTCTGGGTATGGATTGTGCTTGCATATTGTGGATATATTTTCCAGCACCGATGCAGTCATCAATGTAATGGGGATAGAGTTCGGGGATAGGGCCAGTGTACACCTGGAACACAATGTATCTCTCGTGTCTATATCTCTAGGCTGTGATGATCTTGGTGCAACTCTGTGAGGTTGGGCTTGGAGAACACCAAATGACATGGGGAAAAACTTGTGATTGTGAAAATGTTTGCTGGAGGATCTACCTTGAGTGAAATTCAGAACTGAGGAGAAAATTGCTCTCAATATTGGACTTACTTTGAAAAATTGTAGTAGCTTGATTATCATACGCAGCTCACTGGTGACCTCCTAAGTCCAAGCTCCACCATGATCTGATGCAATTGAATATTGGTTTGAACTATCGGACCAACTACAGCATGAACAGGCAAGAATATTGACCGTTCCATTTATTACAAAACAACAGATTCTGTCATTTGCCATTGTCATAGACATTTCAAACATCACACAGTCATCTGCTTCAATATGTGTAACTGGAAACTATTCTAACTTCAGTTGTAAATAGCATTAATTATACTTGTCTTTCTCCAGGCTGGTTAGCATTCTGCAAAAGATTTTCTCTTTACCTCACGAACGTGACACTGAACTAAATTGAATTGAACTGGAAGGGACGTGATTTATTCCCAGAGGTTGTGAAGGTCTTGCTGCAAACTGTGCGGTTTGATTTGGAGAAAACTGAAAGTTGCAGAAGAAATTGGATGATCATGAGGATGGTGACTGGTGGGTTTACCTTGTGTGAAACTCAGGACATAATTACACACAACATTGGAATAACTGAGTAAATACAGCATTTTGATTATTACATCTACTCGATATTAAATTGTATTATTTCTATAGCTTTCAATAGATTTTAAGGAAGTCTTTAGACTGATTTAAGTTGCTGCAGACACAACAAGAGCTGCAAGCAGAAATAGTGGATGCATTAGTGATAATATTTCAAAACTCTTTAGATTCTGGAGTAGTTCCTGAGGATTGGAGGGTAGCTAATGTAACCCCACTTTTTAAAAAGGGAGGGAGAGAGAAAACGGGGAATTACAGACCAGTTAGTCTAACATCAGTAGTGGGGAAAATGCTAGAGTCAGTTATTAAAGATGGGATAGCAGCACATTTGGAAAGTGGTGAAATTATTGGACAATATCAGCGTGGATTTACGAAAGGTAAATCATGTCTGACGAATCTTATAGAATTTTTCGAGGATGTAACTGGTAGAGTGAATAAGGGAGAACCAGTGGATGTGTTATATCTGGACTTTCAGAAGGCTTTCGACAAGGTCCCTCATAAGAGATTAGTATACAAATTTAAAGCACATGGTATTCGGGGTTCAGTATTGATGTGGATGGAGAATTGGCTGGCAAACAGGAAGCAAAGTGTAGGAGTAAACGGGTCCTTTTCAGAATGGCAGGCAGTGACTAGTGGGGTACCGCAAGGCTCACTGCTGGGACCCCAGCTATTTACAATATATATTATTGATTTGGATGAGGGAATTGAATGCAACATCTCCAAGTTTGCGGATGACACGAAGCTGGGGGGCAGTGTTAGCTGTGAGGAGGATGCTAGGAGGCTGAAAGGTGACTTGGATAGGCTGGGTGAGTGGGCAAATGCATGGTAGATGCAGTATAATGTGGATAAATGTGAGGTTATGCACTTTGGTGGCAAAAACAGGAAAGTAGACTATTATCTGGATGGTGGCCAATTAGGAAAAGGGGAGATGCAACGAGACCTGGGTGTCATGGTACACAAGTCATTGAAAGTAGGCATGCAGGTGCAGCAAGCAGTGAAGAAAGCGAATGGTATGTTGGCCTTCATAGCAAGAGGATTTGAGTATAGGAGCAGGGAGGTTCTACTGCAGTTGTACAGGGTCTTGGTGAGACCACACCTGGTGTATTGCGTACAGTTTTGGTCTCCAAATCTGAGGAAAGACATTCTTGCCAATGATGGAGTACAGAGAAGGTTCACCAGACTGATTCCTGGGATGTCAGGACTTTCATATGAAGAAAGACTGGATAGACTCGGCTTGTACCCGCTAGAATTTAGAAGATTGATGGGGGATCTTATTGAAACTTCTTAAGGGGTTGGAGAGGATAGATGCAGGTAGATTGTTCCCGATGTTGGGGAAGTCCAGAACAAGGGGTCACAGTTTAAGGATAAGGGGAAAGTCTTTTAGGACCGAGATGAGAAAAACATTTTTCACACAGAGAGTGGTGAATCTGTGGAATTCTCTGCCACAGAAGGTAGTTGAGGCCAGTTCATTGGCTATATTTAAGAGTTAGATGTGGCCCTTGTGGCTAAAGGGATCAGGGGGTATGGAGAGAAGGCAGGTACAGGATACTGAGTTGGATGATCAGCCATGATCACATTGAATGGCGGTGCAGGCTCGAAGGTCCGAATGACCTATTCCTGCACATATTGTCTATGTTTCTAAATATTTTCAAGATGTAGCGTCTCGAACATGTTTATAATGATTACGTAAAATAATTGACATCTGCTGCTATGTATGCCTCCATATAACTTTATATAACTTATATAACTCAATATAAGCAAGACCGCTCTTAGGGAGCGGCAGTAACGCAGCGGCCTTGTGAGGGAAGTGCCCTGTGAGAAAAGTGAGAGTCTTTGGCTCGAGAGTCTTCGGCTAGGAGGCTGAGGAGAGGAATTCCACAAAGTCACAACTCTCTGGGTTGAAATGTTTTTTCTCAACTCAGTCTTAAATGACCTCCCCTTTATTCTAAGACTGTGGCCCCTGGTTCTGGACTCGCCCAACATTGGGAACATTTTTCCTGCATCCAGCTTGTCCAGTCCTTTTATGATTTTATGTTTGTATAAGACCCCCCCTTATCCTTCTAAACTCCAGTGAATACAAGCCTACTCTTTTCAATCTATCCTCATATGACAGTCCCGCCATCCCAGGGATCAATCTCGTGAACCAACGCTGCACTGCCTCAATCACAAGGATGTCGTTCCTCAAATTAGGAGACCAAAACTTTACACAAACTCCAGATGTGGTCTCACCAGAGCCCTGTACAACTGCAGAAGAACCTCTTTACTCCTGAATCCCCTTGTATGAAGGCCAACATTTCATTAGCTTTCTTTCCTGCCTGCTGTACCTGTAAGCCAACTTTCAGTGACCGGTGTACAAGGACACCCAGGACTCGCTGTACCTCCCCCTTACCTAACCTAACCCCATTGAGATAATAATCTGCCCCCTTGTTTTTGCCGCCAAAGCGGATAACCTCACATTTATCTATATTATACTGCATCTGCCCACTCAATCTGTCCAGGTCACCCTGCAGCCTCCTAACATCCTCTTCACAGTTCACACTGCCACCCAGCTTTGTGTCATCCGCAAACTTGCTAGTGTTGCTCCTAATTCCCTCTTCCAAATCATTAATATATATGGTAAACAGTTGCGGCCCCAACACCGAGCCTAGCGGCACTCCACTCGCCACTGCCTGCCATTCTGAAAAGGACCCGTTCACTCCTACTCTTTGCTTCCAGTCTGCCAACCAATTTTATATCCATGTCAACACCCTACCCCCAATACCATGTGCTCTAATTTTAGTCACCAGTCTCCCGTGCGGGACCTTATCAAAGGCTTTCTGAAATACACTACATCCACTGGCACCCCTTCATCCATTTTACTTGTCACATCCTCAAAAAATTCCAGAAGATTAGTCAAGCATGATTTCCCTTTCATAAAACATGATGACTTGGACTAATCCTGTTACTGCTATCCAAATGCCCCATTATTACCTCTTTAATAATTGACTCCAGCATCTTTCCCACCACCGAAGATAGGCTAACTGGTCTGTAATTCCCCGTTTTCTCTCTCGCTCCTTTCTTGAAAAGTGGGATAACATTAGCTATCCTCCAATCCACAGGAACTGATCCTGAATCCATTGAACATTGGAAAATGATCACCAATGCGTCCATATAACCATATAACCATATAACCATTACAGCACGGAAACAGGCCATCTCGGCCCTTCAAGTCCGTGCCGGATTTAAAAAAAAAAAAAAATACTACCCCCTAGTCCCATCTACCTGCACTCAGACCATAACCCTCCATTCCTTTCCTGTCCATATACCCATCCAATCTATTTTTAAAGTATAAAATCGAACCACCCTCCACCACTTCCACTGGAAGATCATTCCCTACAGCTACCACTCTCTGAGTAAAGATGTTCCCCCTAATGTTACCCCTAAACTTCTGTCCCTTAATTCTTGTCATGTCCCCTTGTTTGAATCTTCCCTACTCTCAATGGAAATAGCTTATCCACGTCAACTCTGTCTATCCCGCTCATAATTTTAAAGACCTCTATTAAGTCCCCTCTTAACCTTCTGCGCTCCAAAGAATAAAGACCTAACTTGTTCAACCTTTCTCTGTAACTTAGTTGCTGAAACCCAGGCAACATTCTAGTAAACCTCCTCTGTACTCGCTCTATTTTGTTGACATCCTTCCTATAATTAGGCGACCAAAATTGTACTCCATACTACAGAATTGGCCTCACCAATGCCTTGTACAATTTTAACATTACATCCCAACTTCTATATTCAATGCTCTGATTTATAAAGGCCAGCACACCAAAAGCTTTCTTTAACATGAGATTCCACCTTCAGGGAACTATGCACAGTTATTCCTAGATCCCTCTGTTCAACTGCATTCCTCAATTCTCTACCATTTACCATGTACGTCCTATTTTGATTTGTCCGGCCGAGATGTTGTACCTCACATTTATCAGCATTAAACTCCATCTGCCATCTTTCAGCCCACTCTTCCAAATGGCCTAAATCTCTCTGTAGACTTTGAAAATCTACTTCATTATCCACAACACCACCTATCTTAGCATCATCTGCATACTTACTAATCCAATTTACCACACCATCATCCAGATCATTGATGTATATGACAAACAACAGTGGACCCAACACAGATCCCTGAGGCACCCCACTAGTCACCGGCCTCCAACCTGACAAACAGCCATCCACCATTACTTTCTGGCATCTCCCATTCAGCCACTGTTGAATCCATCTTGCTACTCCACAATTAATACCCAACAATTGAATCTTCTTAACCAACCTTCCATGAGGAACCTTGTCAAAGGCCTTACTGAAGTCCATATAGACAACATCCACTGCTTTACCCTCATCAATTTCCCGAGTAACCTCTTCAAAAAATTCAAGAAGATTAGTCAAACATGACCTTCCAGGCACAAATCCATGTTGACTGTTCCTAATCAGACCATGTTTATCCAGATGCTTATATATATTATCTCTAAGTATCCTTTCCATTAATTTGCCCACCACTGACGTCAAACTAACAGGTCTATAATTGCTAGGTTTACTCTTAGAACCCTTTTTAAACAATGGAACAACATGCGCAGTACGCCAATCCTCCGGCACCACTCCCGTTTCTAATGACATTTGAAATATTTCTGTCATAGCCCCTGCTATTTCTACACTAACTTCCCTCAATGTCCTAGGGAATATCCTGTCAGGACCTGGAGACTTATCCATTTTTATATTTTTCAAAAGTGTCAGTACTTCCTCTTCTTTGATCCTCATAGTTTCCATTGCTACTCTACTTGTTTCCGTTACCTCACATAATTCAATATCCTTCTCCTTGGTGAATACCGAAGAAAATACATTGTTCAATATCTCCCCCATCTCTTTTGGCTCTGCAGATAGCTGTCCACTCTGACTCTCTAATGGACCAATGTTATCCCTCGTTCTCCTTTTGCTATTAATATGGCTGTAGAAACCCTTTGGATTTACTTTCACCTTACTTGCCAAAGCAACCTCATATCTTCTTTTAGCTTTTCTAATTTCTCTCTTAAGATTATTTTTACATTCTTTATACTCTTCAAGCACCTCATTTACTCCATGCTGCCCATAATTATTGTAGATATCTCTCTTTTTCCGAACCGTGTCCAATTTCCCTTGAAAACCATGACTCTTTCCAATTATTACTCTTTCCTTTCAACCGAACAGGGACATAAAGATTCTGTACTCTTAAAATTTCACCTTTAAATGTCCTCCATTTCTCTATTACATCCTTCCCATAAAACAAAATGCCCAATTCACTCCTTTTAAATCCTTTCGCATCTCCTCAAAGTTAGCCTTTCTCCAATCAAAAATCTCAACCCTTGGTCCAGTTCTGACCTTCTCCATAATTATATTGAAACTAATGGCATTATGATCACTGGATCCAAAGTGCTCCCCAACACATACTTCTGTCAACTGACCTGTCTCATTTCCTAACAGGAGGTCCAGCACTGCCCCTTCTCTAGTAGATACCTCTATGTATTGCTGCAAAAAACTATCCTGCACACATTTTACAAACTCCAAACCATCCAGCCCTTTTACAGAATGTGTTTCCCAGTCTATTTGTGGAAAATTGAAATCTCCCACAATCACTACCTTGTCCTTACTACTAATATCTGCTATCTCCTTACATATTTGCTCTTCCAATTCTCGCTCCCCATTAGGCGGTCTATAATACACCCCTATAAGTGTTGCTACACCTTTCCCATTTCTTTGTTCCACCCAAATAGCCTCCATAGACGAGCCCTCTAATCTATCCTGCCAAAGCACTGCTGTAATATCTTCCCTGACTAGCAATGCAACACCTCCACGTCTTGCCCCTCCAATTCTATCACACCTGAAGCAATGAAATCCTGGAATATTTAGTTTCCAATCACAGCCATCCTGCAACCATGTTTCACTAATCGCCACAACATCATACTTCCAGGTGTCAATCCAGGCTCTAAGCTCATCCACCTTTCTTACAATGCTCCTAGCATTAAAATAGACACATTTAATAATAATAATAATAATAATAATGGATGAGATTTATATAGCGCCTTTCTAATACTCAAGGCGCTTTACATCACATTATTCATTCACTCCTCAGTCACACTCGGTGGTGGTGAGCTACTTCTGTAGCCACAGCTGCCCTGGCGCAGAGTGACGGAAGCGTGGCTGCTAATCTGCGCCTACGGCCCCTCCGACCACCACCAATCACTCACACACATTCACACACATTCACACGCAGGCAAAGGTGGGTGAAATGTCTTGCCCAAGGACACAACGACAGTATGCACTCCAAGCGGGATTCGAACCGGCTACCTTCCGGTTGCCAGCCGAACACTTAGCCCATTGCGCCATCTGCCACCACCACTTATTTTCTTTTTATTATCTTTTTCTCCTTTCCCCCCTACATGTTGGGTCTGAGTGCTTCCCTTCTCTGCCTCCTGCCTCACACACTGTCTACTAGCTTTCTCTATTTGAGTCCCTCCCCCCAACCACTCTAGTTTAAAGTCTCCCCAGTAGCCTTTGCAAATCTCGCCGCCAGGATATTTGTTCCCCTCGGGTTCAAGTGCAACCCGTCCTTTTTGTACAGGTCACACCTTCCCCAAAAGAGGTCCCAATGATCCAGTAACTTGAATCCCTGCCCTCTGCACCAGTCCCTCAGCCACAAATTTATCCTCCACCTCACCCCATTCCTACTCTCACTGTCGCGTGGCACAGGCAGTAATCCTGAGATTGTTACTTTTGCGGTCCTTCTCCTTAACTCTCTTCCTAAATCCCTAAATTCTCCTTTCAGGACCTCTTCTATTTTCTCCCTATGTCATTGGGACCTATATGTACCACGACCTCAGGCTCCTCTCCCTCCCATTTCAGGATATCTTGGACACGTTCAGACACATCCCAGACCCTGGCACCAGGGAGGCAAACTACCATCTGGGTCTCCTGACTGCGTCCACAGAATCGCCTATCTGATCCTTAGTGGGCAAGGAGAACAAAACAGCACACAAGGGGTGGTGTCAGGAATATCCTGTAATATGGCAACAAGACATCTTGTTACTGTGCTCAAAAACTCCAGAAGAGAAGAGCAACAAATATCACTTGCCTACTTACTGCATGCTGCATCACATGTCTGCTTTCAGTGATTAGTGCACAAAGACGCAGATATCTTTATCAATATTTCTGAATCAATCACAATTCCTATAGTTCTCAGTCTTTCTGTCTATACACAATATTATGGATAGGAAATGTATGGAGGGACATGGGTTAGGTGCAGGCAGTTGGGACTGGCTCAGATACACAACTTGGTCAGCATGTATGCATTGGGCCAATGGGCCTATTTCCATGCTGTACAGCTCTATGACTCTTTGCTGCATCTGTGTGTATATTTGGACACTAGCTCAACTGACTGGGAGGAGCCGGCCAAAGTTCACTGGAAAGATACACTAGCAGGGATGACGGTGGAACAAAAATGAAAGGTGTGTCTAGGAATAATACAGAAGGTGCAGGATCAGTTCATTCCTAGGAGGAAGAAAGATTCCAAGGGGAGAAAGGGATGAGACCATGGCTGACAAGGGACGTCAGGGACAGTATAAAAATTAAAGTGAAGAAGTACAACGTAGCAAAGATGAGCGGGAAGCAAGAGGATTGGGTAATGTTTAAAGAACCTCAGAAGATAACCAAAAAGACAATACGGGGAGAAAAGATGAGGTACGAAGGTAAGCTAGCCAAGAATATAAAGCTGGATAGTAAAAGCTTCTTTAGGTATGTGAAGAGGATAATATTAGTTAAGACCAAAGTTGGACCCTTGTAGACTGAAAAAGGTGAATTTATTATGGGGAACAAGGAAATGGCAGATGAGTTGAACAGATACTTTGGATCTGTCTTCACTAAGGAGGACACAAACAATCTTCCTGATATAGCAGTGGCCAGAGGATCTGGGGTGACGGAGGAACTGAAGGAAATCCACATTAGGCAGGAAATGGTGTTGGATAGACTGATGGGACTGAAGGTTGATAAATCCCCAGGGCCTGATGGTCTGCATCCCAGGGTACTTAAGGATGTGGCTCTAGAAATCGTGGACGCATTGGTGGTAATTTTCCAATGTTCTATAGACTCAGGATCAGTTCCTGTGGATTGGAGGGTAGCTAATGTTATCCCACTTTTTAAGAAAGGCGGGAGTGAGAAAACAGGGATTTATAGACCAGTTAGCCTGCCATCGGTGGTGGGGAAGATGCTGGAGTCAATTATGAAAGATGAAATAGCCGCACATTTGGATAGCAGTAACAGGATCGGTTCGAGTCAGCATGGATTTACGAAGGGGAAATCATGCTTGACTAATCTTCTGGAATTTTTTGAAGATGTAACGAGGAAAATGGACAAGGGAGAGCCAGTGGATGTCGTGTACCTGGACTTTCAGAAAGCATTTGAAAAGGTCCCACATAGGAGATTAGTGGGCATAATTAGGGCACATGGTATTGGGGGTAGAGTGCTGACATGGATAGAGAAGTGTTTGGCAGACAGGAAACAAAGAGTAGGGATTAACGGGTCCGTTTCAGAATGGCAGGCAGTGATTAGTTGGGTACCACAAGGCTCGGTGCTGGGACCGCAGCTATTTACAATATACATCAATGATTTGGATGAAGGGATTCAAAGTAACATTAGCAAGTTTGCAGAAGACACAAAGTTGGGTGGTAGTGTGAACTGTGAGGAGGATGCTATGAGAATGCAGGGTGACTTGGACAGGTTGGGGGAGTGGGCAGATGCATGGCAGATGAAGTTTAATGCAGATAAATGTGAGGTTATCCACTTTGGTAGCAAAAACAGCAAGGCTGATTACTATCTAAATGGCGTCAAGTTGGGAAAAGGGGAAGTACAACAGGATCTGGGGGTCCTTGTTCATCAGTCTATGAAAGTAAGCATGTAGGTACAACAGGCAGTGAAGAAAGCAAATGGCATGTTGGCCTTTATGACAAGAGGAGGAATATAGGAGCAAAGAGATCCTTCTGCAGTTGTACAGAGCCCTAGTGAGACCACACCTGGAGTATTGTGTGCAGTTTTGTTCCCCTAATTTGAGGAAGGACATTCTTGCTATTGAGGGAATGCAGCGTAGGTTTACAAGGTTAATTTGACGCAATTTAGATAGTAATCTGCCTTCCTGTTTTTGCTACCAAAGTGGATAACCTCACATTTATCCGCATTAAACTTCATCTGCCATGCATCTGCCCACTCCCCCAACCTGTCCAAGTCACCCTGCATTCTCATAGCATCCTCCTCACAGTTCACACTGCCACCCAGCTTTGTGTCATCTGCAAATTTGCTAATGTTCCTTTGAATCCCTTCATCCAAATCATTGATGTATATTGTAAATCGTTGCGGTCCCAGCACCGAGCCTTGCCGTACCCCACTAGTCACTACCTGCCATTCTGAAAGGGACCCGCTAATCCCTATTCTTTGTTTCCTGTCTGCCAACCACTTCTCTATCCATGTCAGCACTCTACCCCCAATACCATGTGCCCTAATTTTGCCCACTAATCTCCTATGTGGGACCTTATCAAATGCTTTCTGAAAGTCCAGGTACACTACATCCACCGGCTCTCGCTTGTCCATTTTCCTAGTTACATCCTCAAAAAATTCCAGAAGATTTAGTCAAGCATTATTTCCCTTTCGTAAATCCATGCTGACTTGGACCGATCCTGTTACTGCTATCCAAATGTGCGGCTATCTCATCTTTTATAATTGACTCCAGCATCTACCCCACCACCGATGTCAGGCTAACTGGTGTATAATTCCCTGTTTTCTCTCTCCCGCCTTTCTTAAAAAGTGGGATAACATTAGCTAGCCTCCAATCCACAGGAACTGATCCTGAATCTATTGAACATTGGAAAAAAAATAGAATCATTTGAAAGAATAATAACATTAGCTTTATTCATTGGAAAGACTAAAATGAATTTGAATAGTCAAGAGAAACACCGCTATTTTAGATTTTAATCAGTCGGATGTAGCAAAAACAATGACATGTGTCCCCTTTTTAGTGAAGACACCATCATTGTAATGGGAGAACACATTTCACAATAACATTTGAAGAAGTACATCAGTTTTGCAAACTACATTTCAATCATTTAATCCCGTTCATTTAATCCACTATTACCAATGAAGAATAATGTCGGAAGTTTACTGACCTTCTGCAGAGGAACTTGTGTGGAATTCTGGAGAAGCAGCAACGTGGCTTTGAGCCCAGCACAGGACAAGCTGAGGCTCCCTCACACTGCACAGTAACTGACACTGCCTCTTGTCAAACTAAACGACACTCCCCCTCCAGCTCAGGTTTCCGGCACCACTGGTGTTGATACAAATGGGTTCAGATATAGAATTATACCACAAATAAAGATTCCATCTGGAATCGAACTTGCACCTTTGCGGTTTTGAACATTTCGAATGGATCTCAAACGGGAGAGCTCCAGGTGCTTTGCCGCATCCTGCTGGGCCTGATGTTCCACGAGAGAGTACATGCAATCCAGGGATGTCCTGCCATTTCATGATGAAAAAACATCCATAGAGGGTTGTGTTCATTAAACATGCTGGCAATTCCATTACACCCATTAGGATAAACTGAACCATTCCCGGGGAGAGGATTGGCCCTGGTGAAAGGAGAAAGAACATACTGTTTCCTGACTTGCCTCTTCATGGGAAGGAGCCCACAGATTTCACCATGGGAAGCTTTCACTGTCCTAATGAATGCCCACCATCATTGGTCAGCTGAGCAAAATCTCAAATGACATTAAAAGAAGCAAGAGTACAGAGTGTACACTGGATGTGGACCTCAGCATCCATCATTGGGAGTGGCTTGGTCACACGACCACTCACTGAGATGGCTGAACCCTGAAGGATGTGTCTGCCAGGCTCTTTCTACAGCAGGTAGAGAATGAGCCAATGACCTCCTCCTCTCCTGTCCACCTGCAACAGGTGAAACTGTTGACCATGGCTTTGGCAGAAATCAGAAGACCATTGCACAGTTCTCATTGAGGACAATGTTTTGTCATTACACCAAAGTCGTCCCATATTGCTCTGACTGGCACAACAGTTTTTGATGTCATCTTCCCAAAGGAGCCGCAGAGGCTGATGCATTGACTATGTTCAAGGTAGAGGATGATTGACTATAAGGACTATGGAAGGACATTATAGCCATAGAGGGAGTGCAGAGAAGGTTCACCAGACTGATTCCTGGGATGTCAGGACTTTCATATGAAGAAAGACTGGATAGACTTGGCTTATACTCGCTAGAATTTAGGAGATTGAGAGGGGAACTTATAGAAACGTACAAAATTCTTATGGGGTTGGACAGGCTAGATGCAGGAAGATTGTTCCCGATGTTGGGGAAGTCCAGGACAAGGGGTCACAGCTTAAGGATAAGGGGGAAATCCTTTAAGACCGAGATGAGGAAAAACTTTTTCACACAGAGAGTGGTGAATCTCTGGAACTCTCTGCCACAGAGGGTAGTTGAGGCCAGTTCATTGGCTATATTTAAGAGGGAGTTAGATGTGGCCCTTGTGGCTAAAGGGATCAGGGGGTATGGAGAGAAGGCAGGTACGGGATACTGAGTTGGATGATCAGCCATGATCATATTGAATGGCGGTGCAGGCTCGAAGGGCCGAATGGCCTACTCCTGCACCTATTTTCTATGTCTCTATGTATCTATAAACTCAACAGAAGTCAGAAGACGTGGAGAAAGTGGGAAGGTGGTGTTGAGACCAATATTGGATCAGCTGTATGAGCCTGAAAAATTGTGCTCCCTCAGACTTTATTCCTTGGAGTGCAGGAGGCTGAGATAGTTGAATTATTGAGGGGAATAGATAGACTGAATGAACAGAGCCTTTTACCCAGTGTGGGGGTATCAAGAACCAGAGTACACGGGTTTGAGGTGAGATGATAAGGTTTAATATGAACACGAAGGGCATCCTTTACATTCAAAGGATAAAGGATTCAAACAAAAGGAGTTGAGTATAGAAGCAAAGAGGTCCTTCTGCAGTTGTACAGGGCCCTAGTGAGACCACACCTGGAGTATTGTGTGCAGTTTTGGTCTCCTAATTTGAGGAAGGACATTCTAGCTATTGAGGGAGTGCAGCGTAGGTTTACAAGGTTAATTCCCGGGATGACGGGACTGTCATATGCTGAGAGAATGGAGCGGCTGGGCTTGTATACTCTGGAGTTTAGAAGGATGAGAGGGAATCTTATTGAAACATATAATACTATTAAGGGTTTGGACACGCTAGAGGCAGGAAACATGTTCCTGATGTTGGGAGAATCCAGAACCAAGGACCACAGTTTAAGAATAAGGGGCAAGCCATTTAGAACGGAGATGAGGAAAAACGTTTTCACACAGAGGGTTGTGAATATGTAGAATTCTCTGCCTCAGAGGGCGGTGGAGTCCGGTTCACTGGATGCTTTCAAGACAGAGCTAGATAGGGCTCTTGAAGATAGTAGAGTCAGGGCATATGGGGAGAAGGCAGGAACAGGGTACTGATTGTGGATGATCAGCCATGATCACATTGAATGGCGGTGCTGGCTTGAAGGGCCGTATGGCCTACTCCTGCTCCTATTGTCTATAAAGGGTAGTAGGTATATGTGATGAGCTGCCAGAGGAGGTAGTTGAAGCAAGTACTAACATTTCAATTAAAAGACACTTGAAATGGTTCATGGAAAGGAAAGGTTTAGAGGGATATGGTGCAAATGGAACTAAGTTTGATGAGGAAACTAGGTCAGCATGGACGTGTTGCAGCTGTTTCTGTGCTGTACAACTCTGTGGTTCCATGACTCTGACTAAGTCCTGATAGCTGTATGAGAGCATCTTCACCAAAAGTATTGCAGAACTTCAAGAAGGCAGCTCACCACCATCTTCTCCAAGGTAGTTAGGGATGGATAATAAATATTGACTTTGATGCTGATATTAGTAAAAACTAATTGGAATAAATCTTCTCCTTTGCAATATACTGTAGATTATCTACCACAATTTATCCCAATCACTGAAAAACACAGATACTTGAGCTTCTCTGTCTTTTAGTTACTATCCTTATAATAAATGCATCCTCAGCTCACACACATATGTTCTGTTCTCACGTATTTAAAACAAATTACACAATAGAATTACAAGGAATAACTTTTAAATGTAAAGGGTAAATAGAGAAGTTGTATCTGAACATAACATCAGCGTAAAAGAGGAAGGATCTGTGTTAGGCCCTGTTTACACTTCTGCTTGCACCACATAAGACAGTGTGTGGTACAATACAATACAATACCGTTTATTGTCATTTGAACCTCACATGAAGTTCAAACGAAATTTGGTTTCTGCAGTCATACAAACAAGTAAAAAGAACCAAGACACAACACAATTTACACAAACATCCATCACAGTGAATCTCCTCCTCACTGTGATGGAAGGCAAAGTCTTATCTCTCCCCTGCACTCCCCATTCTCCTCCCGATGTCAAAGTCAAAGCCCCCGGCGGGCGATGGTAAATAAGTCCCGTGACTGAAATCCTAACGGGAATCCCAAAATTCCCGGCCGCTCCACACAGCAGCTGTCTCCGTTGCCTGAATCCCACATTCATAGAAACATAGAACATAGGTGCAAGACTAGGCCATTCGGCCCTTCGGCCCTTCGAGCCAGCACTGCCATTCAATATGATCATGGCTGGTCATCCAGGATCAGTACCCCGTTCCTGCTTTCTCCCCATACCCCTTGATTCCGTTAGCACTAAGAGCTAAATCTAACTCTCTCTTGAATTTTGTGATTCCCGTTAGGATTTCAGTCACAGAAGACAGTAGATGCCATTTTACTGGATGAATTTCAAAGAGAGTTAGATAGAGCTCTAGGGGCTAGCGGAATCAGGGGATATGGGGAGAAGGCAGGAAGAGGCTACTGATTCTGGATGATCAGCCATGATCATATTGCATGGTGGTGCTGGCTCGAAGGGCCAAATGGCCTACTCCTGCACCTATTGTCTAGGTTTCCCTGTTTCTAGGTCAGATGAGATATGGGAACATGAGGTTAGTCACAAGAGGGAGAGGAGAAATTTGGATAATTTTAAACTGAACAATTTCACTCTGAGGATTTTGACAAAAGTAAAGAAAAGGTTGAGATTGTTAGGAAGCTGGGTAGTGGGGATTTAAGAGAGATTCAGAAGAGGTTCTATTGACACTGCTCCCTTTACAAGTGTTGTGGAACCTCCAAAATTATAAAGTAGTTGTAAGTATTTGAATATTATTAATCCAGGTGTACTTGATTTTACTTGTGAAGCATTTCTTTACTCATTCAGTTATGCTCGACAATTTGAGCATCACTGTCAAGGTTAGTGGTTTCCCCCCATTGTTAATTGTACTCAAGACAGTGGTAGATTGCTTTCCTAAACCTTTCCGTTCCTTCCGGTGAAAGTACTCCCACAGTTATACTAGGTATGGAGTTGCAGCATTAAGAAGCAGTATCGATAAAGGAAAGGTGATTCATTTCTTGTTATCATGGGGCGAGCAATTCCTGACATTACAAAACCTCTCCATCAGCGGCAAGGCCCAATTCAGGAGGGTGCAATGCCTTGATGAATGTTACTCCGGTGATACTGAAGAAGCACAACATCATCCAGGACATAGCATGTCCCCATCTACTACTGTATGTCCCCATCTACAAGGTGTCTCAACGTTCATTGCCAAGGCTACTTCAATAACACCTCTCATATCAGTGATCCCATCAACCAAGAAAGACAATGGCAACAGGCCCATGGGATCACCACATGCTGTGGGTGCCTCTCCAGTCATGACTTGGAAATCCATTGCTGTTCCTTCATTCCTATCAAGAGCACTGTGGGGACATCATTCACTGGCTACGTAAGGATGTTCACATCCTCATGGGCTAAAAATGGAAGCCTGAGCAGTGAGGCCCACATCCTAAACAAGTGTAAACATGGCCTAACACAGATCCTTCCTCTTTTACGCTGATGTTATCTTTAGATACAACTTCTCCATTTACCCTTTACATTTAAAAGTAATTCCTTGTAATTCTATTTGTGTAATTTGTTTTAAATACGTGAGAACAGAACATATCTGTGTGTGCTGAGGATGCATTTATTATAAGGATAGTAACTAAAAGACAGAGAAGCTCAAGTATCTGTGTTTGTCAGTGATTGGGATAAATTGTGGCAGATAATCTACAGTATGGTGCAAAGGTGAAGATTTATTCCAATTAGTTTTTACTAATATCAGCATCAAAGTCAATATTTATTATCCATCCCTAACTACCTTGGAGAAGATGGTGGTGAGCTGCCTTCTTGAAGTTCTGCAATACCTTTGGTGAAGATGCTCTCACACAGCTATTAGGACTTAGTCAGAGTCATGGACCCACAGAGTCGTACAGCACAGAAACAGCTGCAACTCGTCAATGCTGACCTAGTTGCTCATCAAACTTAGTTCCATTTGCCCCATATCCCTCTAAACCTTTCCTTTCCATGAACCTGTTCAAATGTCTTTTAATTGAAATGTTAGTACTTGCTTCAACTACCTCCTCTGGCAGCTCATCACATATACCTACTACCCTTTATAGACAATAGGTGCAGGAGTAGGCCATACGGCCCTTTAAGCCAGCACCGCCATTCAATGTGATCATGGCTGATCATCCACAATCAGTACCCTGTTCCTGCCTTCTCCCCATATCCCCTGACTCTACTATCTTCAAGAGCCCTATCTAGTTCTCTCTTGAAAGCATCTAGTGAACCGGCCTCCACAACCCTATGAGGCAGAGAATTCCGCATATTCGCAACCCTCTGTGTGAAAAGGTTTTTCCTCATACCGGTTCTAAATGGCTTACCCCCTATTCTTAAACTGTGGTCCCTGGTTCTGGACTCTCACAACATCAGAAACATGTTTCCTGCCTCTAGCGTGTCCAAACCCTTAATAATCTTATAGGTTTCAATAAGATAACCTCTCATCCTTCTGAACTCCAGAGTATACAAGCCCAGCCGCTCCATTCTCTCAGCATATGACAGTCCCGTCATCCCGGGAATTAACCTTGTAAACCTACGCTGCACTCCCACAATAGCAAGAATGTCCATCCTCAAATTAGGGGACCAAAACTGCACACAATATTCCAGGTATGGTCTCACTAGGGCCCTGTAAAACTGCAGAAGGACCTCTTTGCTCCTATACTCAACTCCTCTTGTTTGAATCTTTTATCCTTTAAATGTAAAGGATGCCTTTGGGTTCATATTAAACCTTATCATCTCTTATCAAATCCGTGTCCTCTGGTTCTTGATACCCCCACACTGGGTAAAAGGCTCTGTTCATTCAGCCTATCTATTCCCCTCAATAATTCAACTATCTCAGCCTCCTGCACTCCAAGGAATAAAGTCTGAGGGAGCACAATTTTTCAGGCCCATACAGCTGATCCAATATTGGTCTCAACACTACCTTCCCACTTTCCCCACGTCTCCTGACTTCTGTTGAGTTTATAGTCAATCATCCTCTACCTTGAACATAGTCAATGTTTCAGCCTCTGCAGCTCCTTTGGGAAGATGACATAAAAAACTGTTGTGCCAGTCAGAGCAATATGGGATGACTTTGGTGTAATGACAAAACTTTGTCCTCAATGAGAACTGTGGAATGGTCTTCTGATTTCTGCCAAAGCCATGGTCAGCAGATTCACCTGTTGCAGGTGGACAGGAGAGGAGGAGGTCAAGTAGGTCATTCCCTTATGTTGGCTCATTCTCTACCTGCTGTAGAAAGAGCCTGGCAGACACATCCTTCAGGGTTCGGCCATCTCAGTGAGTGGTCGTGTGACCAAGCCATTCCCAATGATGGATGCTGAGGTCCACACCCAGTGTACACTCTGTATTCTTGCTTCTTTTAATGTCATTTGAGATTTTACTCAGCTGACCAATAATGGTGGGCATTCATTAGGACAGTGAAAGCTTCCCATAGTGAAATCTGTGGGCTCCTTCCCATGAAGAGGCAAGTGAGGAAACAGTATGCTCTTTCTCCTTTCACCAGGGCCAATCCTCTCTCCGGGAATGGTTCAGTTTATCCTAATGGGTGCAATGGAATTGCCAGCATGTTTAATGAACACAACCCTCTATGGAGGTTTTTTCATCATGAAATGTCAGGACCTCCCTGGATTGCATGTACTCTCTCGTGGAACATCAGGCCCAGCAGGATGCAGCAAAGCACCTGGAGCTCTCCCATTTGAGATCCATTCGAAATGTTCAAAATCCCAAAGGTGCAAGTTCGATTCCAGATGGAATCTTTATTTGTTGTATAATTCTATATCTGAACCCATTTGTAACAACACCAGTGATGCCGGAAACCTGAGCTGGAGGGGGAGTGTCATTTAGTTTGACAAGAGGCAGTGTCAGTTACTGTGCAGTGTGAGGGAACCTCAGCTTGTCCTGTGCTGGGCTCAAAGCCACGTTGCTGCTTCTCCAGAATTCCACACAAGTTCCTCTGCAGAAGGTCAGTAAACTTCAGACATTATTCTTCATTGGTAATAGTGGATTAAATGAACGGGATTAAATGATTGAAATGTAGTTTGCAAAACTGATGTTCTTCTTCAAATGTTATTGTGAAATGTGTTCTCCTATTACAATGATGGTGTCTTCACTAAAAAGGGAACAAATGTCATTGTTTTTGCTACATCCGACTGATTAAAATCTAAAATAGCGGTGTTTCTCTTGACTATTCAAATTCATTTTATTCTTTCCAATGAATAAAGCTAATGTTATTATTCTTTCAAATGATTCTATTTTTTTTCCAATGTTCAATAGATTCAGGATCAGTTCCTGTGGATTGGAGGGTAGCTAATGTTATCCCACTTTTTAAGAAAGGCGGGAGAGAGAAAACAGGGAATTATAGACCAGTTAGCCTGACATCGGTGGTGGGGAAGATGCTGGAGTCAATTATAAAAGATGAGATAGCCGCACATTTGGATAGCAGTAACAGGATCGGCCCAAGTCAGCATGGATTTACGAAAGGGAAACCATGCTTGACTAAATCTTCTGGAATTCTTTGAGGATGTAATTAGGAAAATGGACAAGCGAGAGCCAGTGGATATAGTGTACCTGGACTTTCAGAAAGCATTTGATAAGGTCCCACATAGGAGATTAGTGGGCAAAATTAGGGCACATGGTATTGGGGGTAGAGTGCTGACATGGATAGAGAATTGGTTGGCAAACAGGAAACAAAGAGTAGGGATTAGCGTGTCCCTTTCAGAATGGCACGTAGTGACTAATGGGGTACGGCAAGGCTCGGTGCTGGGACCGCAACTATTTACAATATACATCAATGATTTGGATGAAGGGATTCAAAGTAACATTAGCAAATTTGCAGATGACACAAAGCTGGGTGTCAGTGTGAACTGTGAGGAGGATGCTATGAGAATGCAGGGTGACTTGGACAGGTTGGGGGAGTGGAGAGATGTATGGCAGATGAAGTTTAAAGCGGATAAATGTGAGGTTATCCACTTTGGTATCAAAAACAGGAAGGCAGATTACTATCTAAATTGCGTCAAATTAACCTTATAAACCTACGCTGCATTCCCTCAATAGCAAGAATGTCCTTCCTCAAATTAGGGGACCAAAACTGCACACAATACTCCAGGTGTGGTCTCACTAGGGCTCTGTACAACTGCAGAAGGATCTCTTGCTCCTATATTGAACTCCTCTTGTTATAAAGGCCAACATGCCATTTGCTTTCTTCACTGCCTGCTGTACCTATATGCTTACTTTCATAGACTGAAGAACAAGGACCCCCAGATCCCGTTGTACTTCCCCTTTTCCCAACTTGACGCCATTTAATAGACTCTAATAGACAACATATTTACAAACAGTATGGACAACAGCATAAAGAGTGGGTTACTACTAAATGACATCAGTGACCATCTGCCGGTTTTTGTAATGTTTGTTTGTAATTATGTTAAGTGTAAGGATGTTAATAAGATTAGATACAGGAGAGTAAGAACAGAAGAATCTATAAATAAATTTAGAAATGTATTACTGACCCAAAATTGGAAACAGGTGTTTAAAGAGACTGATACCAACAAAGCGTATGAAACATTCTTGATAATATTTAAATCATTATATGATGAACACTGTCCTTTGAAACAACACAACAAGAAGCAGAAATATATAGTTAGGCCATTGATGACAAAAGGACTACAAAATGCATGCAAAAAAAAGAATAACTTGTATAAAGAATTCATAAAATTCAGAACTATAGAAGCAGAAAGTAAATACAAAATATATAAAAACAAATTGACTAGTATTATGAGGACATGTAAGAAAGATTATTATAATAAAATATTAAACGATAATAAAAATAATATTAAGGGCATATGGAATGTGTTAAATAATATTATCAGGAATGCATCAATGAATATAAACTACCCTCAGTATTTTGAAGACAATGATACAACTGTAAGCGATATGAAATATGTGGTTAATGGGTTTAACAAATTTTGGCAGAAGAAATCGATAATCCACAGTCAGAAGAAGGAGAGGGGAAGGTTGTGGATTTGTTAGACAGCAACCCAAACTCAATGTTTTTGAAAGCAGCTGATGAATAGGAGATTATTGACATTGTTAGTAATTGTAAGAATAAAAGGTTTACAGACTGGAATGACATTGATATGGCTTTAATCAACGTAGTCATTGGTGTAATTGTAAAACCCTTAACTTATATTTGTAATTTATCTTTCAAAACTGGTGTATTCCATGTAAAATGAAAACTGCCAAAGTCATCCCACTATACAAAGCTGGAGACAGAAATCAATTTACAAATTACAGGCCGGTGTCGTTACTCTCTCAGTTCTCAAAAATATTAGAAAAACTGTATGTAAGTAGATTAGATAACTTTATCGAGAAGCACGAATTGCTAGTTGATAGTCAATATGGATTCAGGTCAAACAGATCGACATCCATGGCATTAATGGAGTTAATTGAAGACATTACCAGTTCTATAGATAACAAGAAATATGCAGTGGGTGTATTTATAGATTTGAAAAAAGCATTCGATACTATTGATCATCATTTGCTAATCAAAAAACTGGAAAAGTATGGAATCAGAGGGGTTGTACTAGAGTGGATGAGAAGCTACATAAGTAAAAGACATCAGTTTGTGCAAATAGGGGACTGCAAATCAACATGCTTAGAAATAACTTGTGGAGTCCCACAGGGGTCGGTTTTGGGCCCCAAATTATTTATTTTGTATATTAATGATATATGTAGGGTGTCAAACCTCTTGAAATTTGTGTTATTTGCAGATGACACTAATATTTTCTGTGATGGGGACAATTTGCAGCAGCTTTTGGAGGTGGTCACAGCAGAAATTAGTAAATTAAAAACATGGTTTGATTTGAATAAATTATCATTAAATTTAAACAAAACCAAACTTATGCTGTTTGGAAAACGCAAAATAAATACACATGTAAAAGTAATGATAAATAATGTTGAAATAGAAAGAGTGTATGAAAATAAATTTCTGGGTGTGATTCTTGATCACAAAATCTGCTGGAAACCCCATATAAAACATGTGAGAGCAAAAGTAGCACGGAGTATTGGAGTGATGGGGAAAGCAAGGCATGTTTTGAATGAGAGAGCACTGTATATTCTGTACAGCTCACTTGTGTTACCGTATTTAAATTACTGTGTGGAAGTATGGGGCAACACCTACAAAACCACCTTACAATCACTAAGCACACTACAAAAAAGAGCTATTCGTATAGTAAACAATGTAGGATATCAAGAACACACCAATATACTGTATTTAAAATTACACACCTTAAAGATTAAGGATCTGGTAGAATTTAAAACTCCACAAATAATTTATAAAGCAAAAAATAAACTGCTACCTGTAAACATACAAAAACTGTTCAAAGACAGAGAGGGGGGTTATAACTTTAGAGGGAAACTAAACTTGAAACAGCATTATGCTCGGACCAATTTAAAAAGTATGTGTATTTCCATTTGGGGGGTGGTTTTGTGGAATGGTCTTGACGAAACGATTAAACAAAGTATGAATATAATGCAATTTTAAAAAATGTACAAAAGATATATCTTTGAAAAGTACAGTAATGAGGAAGGAGAATGTAAATCTCACAGATGTTAATGGTGCTTGTTCTTTTTGTTCTTTTCTTTTTTTATTCTTTTTTTCTTAATTGCTTGATTGGAGTAGTTTTATTTGAATTGTCTGTTTAGTTTATTTTATTGAATTTTGCATTTGTTAATGGTGAAGAATGGGGGTAGGCCTTGACAAGCATAGGCTTCTTCCTATCCCTTTTCCAACGTGTCTAATGTGTATTATGTTGAAATTGGCTTTTGATTTTTTAATTGATGTATGTACATATATGTTATGTATATGTGTATGTATGTATATATGTACATGTATATGTATGTATGTGTGTATGTATTTATGTATATATATATGTATATATATAATTTTCCTTTATTTACTATGCATTTTCATCTATTCTTTTCTTCTTTTTTTAATCGTTCGAAATAAAAAGATATCAAATCAAATCAAATCAAATCAAAATTTAGAAAGTAATCTGCCTTGCTGTTTTTGCTACCAAAGTGGATAACCTCACATTTATCTGCATTAAACTTCATCTGCCATGCATCTGCCCACTCTCCCAACCTGTCCAAGTCACCCTGCATTCTCATAGCATCCTCCTCACAGTTCACACTGCCACCCAGCTTTGTGTCATTTGCAAATTTGCTAATGTTACTTTGAATCCCTTCATCCAAATCATTGATGTATATTGTAAATAGCTGCGGTCCCAGCACCGACCCTTGCGGTACCCAACTAGTTACTGCCTGCCATTCTGAAAGGGACCCGTTCATCCCTACTCTTTGTTTCCTGTCTGCCAAACACTTCTCTATCCATGTCAGCACTCTACCCCCAATGCCATGTGCCCTAATTGTGCCCACTAATCTCCTATGTGGGACCTTATCAAATGCTTTCTGAAAGTCCAGGCACACAACATCCACTGCCTCTCCCTTGTCCATTTTCCTAGTTACATCTTCAAAAAATTCCAGAATATTAGTCAAGCATGATTTTCCCTTCGTAAATCCATGCTGACTTGGACCGATCCTGTTAATGCTATCGAAATGTGCGGCTATTTCATCTTTCATAATTGACTCCAGCATCTTCCCCACCAACGATGTTTGGCTAACTGGTCTATAATTCCCTGTTTTCTCTCACGCCTTTCTTAAAAAGTGGGATAACATTAGCTACCTTCCAATCCACAGGAACTGATCCTGAGTCTATAGAACATTGGAAAATTACCACCAATGCATCCACGATTTCTAGAGCCATTTCCTTAAGTACCCTGGGATGCAGACCATCAGGCCCTGGGGATTTATCAGCCTTCAGTCCCATCCATCTATCCAACACCATTTCCTGCCTAATGTGGATTTCCTTCAGTTCCTCCGTCACTCCAGATCCTCTGGCCACTACTATATCAGGAAGATTGTTTGTGTCCTCCTTAGTACCTGTTCAACTCATCTGCCATTTCCTTGTTCCCCATAATAAATTCACCTTTTTCAGTCTACAAGGCTCCAACTTTGGTCTTAACTAATTTTTTCCTCTTCACATACCTAAAGAAGCTTTTACTATCCTGCTTTATATTCTTGGCTAGCTTACCTTCGTACCTAATCTTTTCTCCCCATATTGTCTTTTTGGTTATCTTCTGTTGTTCTTTAAACATTACCCAATCCTCTTGCTTCCCGCTCATCTTTGCTACGTTGTACTTCTTCGCTTTAATTTTTATACTGTCCCTGACGTCCCTTGTCAGCCATGGTTGTCCCTTTCTCCCCTTGGAATCTTTCTTCCTCCTAGGAATGAACTGATCCTGCACCTTCTGTATTATTCCTAGAAATACCTGCCATTTTTGTTCCACTGTCATCCCTACTAGTGTATCTTTCCAGTCAACTTTGGCCGGCTCCTCCTAGTCAGTTGAGCTAGTGTCCAAATATACACACAGATGCAGCAAAGAGTCATAGAGCTGTACAGCATGGAAATAGGCCCATTGGCCCAATGCATACATGCTGACCAAGTTGTGTATCTGAGCCAGTCCCAACTGCCTGCACCTAACCCATGTCCCTCCATACATTTCCTATCCATAATATTGTGGATAGACAGAAAGACTGAGAACTATAGGAATTGTGATTGATTCAGAAATATTGATAAAGATATCTGCGTCTTTGTGCACTAATCACTGAAAGCAGACATGTGATGCAGCATGCAGTAAGTAGGCAAGTGATATTTGTTGGTCTTCTCTTCTGGAGTTTTTGAGCACAGTAACAAGATGTCTTGTTGCCATATTACAGGATATTCCTGAGACCACCCCTTGTGTGCTGTTTTGTTCTCCTTGCCCACTAAGGATCAGATAGGAGATTCTGTGGACGCAGTCAGGAGACCCAGATGGTAGTTTGCCTCCCTGAGAGTAGGAATGGGGTGAGGTGTAGGATAAATTTGTGGCTGAGGGACTGGTGCAGAGGGCAGGGATTCAAGTTTCTGGATCATTGGGACCTCTTTTGGGGAAGGTGTGACCTGTACAAAAAGGACGGGTTGCACTTGAACCCGAGGGGAACCAATATCCTGGCGGCGAGATTTGCAAAGGCTACTGTGGAGAGTTTCAGCTAGAATGGTTGGGGGGAGGGACTCAAATAGAGAAAGCTAGTAGACTGTGTGTGAGGCAGGAGGCAGAGAAGGGAAGCACTCAGATCCAACGTGGAGGGGAGAATGAAGAAAAAGATAATAAACAGAGAATAAGTGGTGGTGGGTTTCTTAAATGTGTATATTTAAATGCTAGGAGCATTGTAAGAAAGGTGGATGAGCTTAGAGCCTGGATTGACACCTGGAAGTATGATGTTGTGGCGATTAGTGAAACATAGGTGCAGGATGGCTGTGATTGGAAACTAAAAATTCCAGGATTTCGTTGCTTCAGGGGTGATAGAATTGGAGGGGCAAGTGGTAGGGGTGTTGCATTGCTTGTCAGGGAAGATATTACAGCAGTGCTTTGGCTGGATAGATTAGAGGGCTCGTCTAGGGAGGCTATTTGGGTGGAACAAAGAAATGGGAAAGGTGTAGCAACACTTATAGGGGTGTATTATAGACCGCCTACTGGGGAGCAAGAATTGGAAGAGCAAATATGTAAGGAGATAGCAGATATTAGTAGTAAGCACAAGGTAGTGATTGTGGGTGATTTCAATTTTCCACACATAGACTGGGAAACACATTCTGTAAAAGGGCTGGATGGTTTGGAGTTTGTAAAATGTGTGCAGGATAGTTTTTTGCAGCAATACATAGAGGTACCTACTAGAGAAGGGGCAGTGCTGGACCTCCTGTTAGGAAATGAGACAGGTCAGGTGGCGGAGGTATGTGTTGGGGAGCACTTCGGGTCCAGTGATCACAATACCATTAGTTTCAATATAATTATGGAGAGGGTCAGAACTGGACCTAGGGTTGAGATTTTTGATTGGAGAAAGGCTAACTTTGAGGAGATGCGAAAGGATTTAAAAGGAGTGAATTGGGACATGTTGTTTTATGGGAAGATGTAGTAGAGAAATGGAGGACATTTAAAGGTGACATTTTAAGAGTACAGAATCTTTATGTCCCTGTTCGTTTGAAAGGAAAGAGTAATAATTGGAAAGAGCCATGGTTTTCAAGGGAAGTTGGACACGGTTCAAAAAAAGAGAGAGATCTACAATAATTATAGGCAGCATGGAGTCAATGAGGTGGTTGAAGAGTATAAAGAATGTAAAAAGAATCTTAAGAGAGAAATTAGAAAAGCTGAAAGAAGATATGAGGTTGCTTTGGCAAGTAAGGTGAAAGTAAATCCAAAGGGTTTCTACAGCTATATTAATATAAAAGGATAACGAGGGATAAAATTGGTCCATCAGAGTGTCAGAGTGGACAGCTATCTGCAGAGCCAAAAGAGATGGGGGAGATATTGAACAACTTCTTTTCTTCGGTATTCACCAAGGAGAAGGATATTGAATTATGTGAGGTAAGGGAAGCAAGTAGGGTAGCTATGGAAACAAGAGGATCAAAGAAGAGGAAGTACTGACACTTTTGAAAAATATAAAAATGGATAAGTCTCCAGGTCCTGACAGGATATTCCCTGGGACATTGAGGGAAGTTAGTGTAGAAATAGCAGGGGCTATGACAGAAATATTTCAAATGTCATTAGAAAAAGGAATAGTGCCGGAGGATTGGCGTACTGCGCATGTTGTTCCATTGTTTTAAAAGGGTTCTAATAGTAAACCTAGCAATTATAGACCTGTTAGTTTGATGTCAGTGGTGGGCAAATTAATGGAAAGGATACTTAGAGATAATATATATAAGCATCTGGATAAACAGGGCCTGATTAGGAACAGCCAACATGGATTTGTGCCTGGAAGGTCATGATTGACTAATCTTCTTGAATTTTTTGAAGAGGTTTCTAGGGAAATTGATGAGGGTAAAGCGGTGGATGTTGTCTATATGGACTTCAGTAAGGCCTTTGACAAGGTTCCACATGGAAGGTTGGATAAGAATTATTGGGTATTAATAGTGGAGTAGCAAGATGGATTCAACAGTGGCTGAATGGGAGATACCAGAGAGTAATGGTGGATAACTGTTTGTCAGGTTGGAGGCCGGTGACTAATGGGATGCCTAAGGGGTCTGTGTTGGGTCCACTGTTGTTTGTCATATACATCAATGATCTGGATCATGGTGTGGTAAATTGGATTAGTAGGTATGCAGATGATACTAAGATAGGTGGTGTTGTGGATAATGAAGTAGATTTTCAAAGTCTACAGAGAGATTTAGGCCATTTGGAAGAGTGGGCTGAAAGATGGCAGATGGAGTTTAATGCTGATAAGTGCGAGGTGCTACATCTTGGTAGGACAAATCAAAATAGGACGTACATGGTAAATGGTAGCGAATTGAGGAATGCAGTAGAACAGAGGGATCTAGGAATAACTGTGCATAGTTCCCTGAAGTTGGAATCTCATGTAGATACGGTGGTAAAGAAAGCTTTTTGTGGGCTGGCCTTTATAAATCAGAGCATTGAATATAGAAGTTGGGATGTAATGTTAAAATTGTACAAGGCATTGGTGAGGCCAATTCTGGAATATGGTGTACAATTTTGGCCACCAAATTATAGTCAACAAAATAGAGAGAGTACAGAGGAGATTTACTAGAATGTTGCCTGGGTTTCAGCAACTAAGTTACAGAGAAAGGTTGAACAAGTTAGGTATTTATTCTTTGGAGCGCAGAAAGTTAAGGGGGGACTTGATAGAGGTCTTTAAAATGATGAGAGGGATAGACAGAGTTGATGTGGATAAGCTTTTTCCATTGGGAGTAGGGAAGATTCAAACAAGGGGACATGACTTGAGAATTAAGGGACAAAGGTTTAGGGGAAACATGAGGTGGAACCTCTTTACTCAGAGAGTGGTAGCTGTGTGAAATGAGCTTCCAGTGGAAGTGGTGGATGCAGGTTCGATTTTATCATTTAAAAATAAATTGGATAGGTATATGGATGGGAAAGGAATGGAGGGTTATGGTCTGAGTGCAGGTAGATGGGGCTAGGTGAGAGTACGTTTTCGGCACGGACTAGAAGGGCCGAGATGGCCTGTTTTCATGCTGTAATTGTTATATTATATACCCGAGAACGGGTTTTCCTGCCACAGAAGGAATTCAGCCAAACTGACCAGACTGATTCTTGGAATGGCAGGGCTAACGTGTGAGGAGAGGAGGAGCCACTGGGCCAGTAGTCACTGGAGTTTGGAAGACATGAACGGGACCTCACTAAATCAAACAAAATTCAGGCAGAGCGAGACAAACCCCAGGTGTAAGGATTTTTTTCGGCGACTGGAGGATCTAGAACTAGAGGTCGCAGACTTAAGACCTGAAGGGCTGAGATGTGGAAAAATGTCTTCATTCTGAATATAGTGAGCCTTTAAAATTCACCCCATGGAAAAAATGGTAGATGACTAGTAAATGAATCCAGTTAAGTAGCGGATAGGTTTTTTATTGACACAAATGGCATCAATGATTATAGGGAGAGAATTGTAATATGGGGTTGACAGAGAAGGTTGTGTTGAATGACGGAACGGGCTCAATGTGCCAAATAATCCATTTCTGCTCCTCTTTTGCATGTTTCAATAAGTAAGTAAGTTTATTGGCCAAGTATTCACATACAAGGAATTTGCCTTGGTGCTCCGCCCACAAGTAACAACATAACATACAGTGACAGTTACGGATGACTCAGAAAACACTAAACATTAATAATAATAAAACATTAATGATAAAACGCCATTGACCAAGCATGTGAACCAACAAAATACCAGATCAAAGGGAGGCTACAGATTTTTAGCTGTTGAGTAGAGCAACTACTCGTGGGTAAAAACTGTTTTTATGTCTGGCTGTGGCAGCTTTGACAGTCCGGAGTCGCCTTCCAGAGGGAAGTGATTCAAAGTGTTTGTGGCCAGGGTTAGAGGGGTCAGAGATGATCTTGCCCGCTCGCTTCCTGGCCCTTGCAGTGTACTGTTCATCAAAGGAGGGAAGGTAGCAGCCAATAACCTTCTCTGCTGATCAGACGATTCGCTGAAGCCTCCAGGTGACGTGCTTGGTGGCTGAGCCAAACCAGACCATGATGGAGAAGGTGAGAACAGACTCTACGATGGCCGTGTAGAATTGGACCATCATTGCCTGTGGCAGATTGTGCTTCCTCAGCTGCCGCAGGAAGTTCATCCTCTGTTGTGCCTTTTTGACTGTGGAGTCAATGGTAGCCCCCCACTTAAGGTCCTTGGAGATGATGGTTCCCAGGAACTTAAAAGACTCCACAGATGTGACTGTGGTGTTGTTGATGGTGAGTGGGGTGAGGGGTGGGGTAGCTCTCCTAAAGTCTACAATCAATTCCACTGTCTTAAGAGCATTGTGCTCCAGGTTGTTGCGATGGCACCAGGATGCCAGCTGTGTCACTTCCTGTCTGTAGGCAGATACCCCCCCATCCTGGATCAGTCCAATCAGGGTTGTATCGTCAGCAAACTTGAGAAGCTTGACAGAGGTGTCTGTGGAGGTGCAGTCGTTGGTGTAGCGAGAGTAGAGGAGAGAAGATAGTACGCAGCCTTGCGGTGCTCCAATGCTGAGCGTTTGCGGGTCCGAGATGTGCTTTCCCAGCCTAACATGCTGCTTCCTGTGTGTCAGGAAGCTGGTGATCCACCAACAGAGGGGTTCAGGCACAGTCAACTCGGAAAGTTTGGAGTTTAGTAGCTCTGGCACAATGGTGTTGAATGCAGAGCTAAAATCAACAAACAGGATCCTCGCATAGGTCCCCTGGTGGTCTAGGTGCTGTAGGATGAAGTGCAGGCCCAGGTTGACTGCACCATCCACAGATCTATTGGCCCGATATGCAAACTGCAGAGGGTCCAGCAGGGGGTTGTGATATTTTTCAGCTTGGACAGCACAAGCCTTTCAAGGGCCTTCATGACTACAGAGGTTAGTCATTAAGACAAGTAATCCTTACCTTTTTGGGTACAGGGACAATAGTGGAGACTTTGAAGCAGGCAGGGACAGTACATGTTTGCAGGGACTGGTTAAACATGTCTGTATATGTTTGGCACAGAGCTTGAGAGTAGAGGGGGAAACATTGTCAGGTCCTGGAGATTTCCGGCTTTTCTGTCTTCTGAAAAGCCTCTCCACCTCCTCTATTTTTATTGTTGATGAAGTGATGGTGTTCATCAAGGAGGGTGTGAGTAATTGGGTGTGAAGTGGTGATTGGAGGACGGTGGGTGTAGAAGGGCCCAGTCTTTGCAGACTGAGGTCAGGCTGTGAGTGGGTGTGAAGTGTTGGTTGGGGTGGGAAATGGTCCAGTCTTTTCATACAATAAGGTTTTGTGATGGGTTGATCTTTTCTTTGCCCTTCACACCTCTGCTGCCTATTTCACGTTGTGAAATTTAGAAACATAGAAACATAGAAAATAGGTGTAGGAGGCCATTCGGCTCTTTGAGCCAGCACTGCCATTCATTGTGATCATGGCTGATCATCCCCAATCAATAACCCGTGCCTGCCTTCTCCCCATATCTCTTGACTCCACTAGCCCCTAGAGCTCTATCTAACTCTCTCTTAAATCCACCCAGTGACTTAGCCTCCACTGCCCTCTGTGGCAGGGAATTCCATAAATTCACAACTCTCTGGGTGAAAACGTTTTTTCTCACCTCAGTCTTAAATGGCTTCCCCTTTATTCTAAGAATGGCCCCTGGTTCTGGACTTGCCCAACATTGGGAACATTTTTCCTGCATCTAGCTTGTCCAGTCCTTTTATAATTTTATATGTTGCTATAAGACCCCCCTCATCCTTCTAAACTCCAGTGAATACAAGCCTAGTCTTTTCAATCTTTCCACATATAACAGTCCCGCCATCCCAGGGATCAATCTCGTGAACCTACGCTGCACTGCCTCAATCACAAGGATGTCCTTCCTCAAATTAGGAGACCAAAACTGTACACATTACTCCATATGTGGTCTCACCAGAGCCCTATACAACTGCAGAAGAACCTATACTGAAATCCTCTTGTTATGAAGGCCATATTCCATTATTCTTCACTGCCTGCTGTTTATGCACGCCAACTTTCAGTGACTGGTGTACAAGGACACTCAGGTCTCGCTGCACCTCCCCCTTACCTAACCTAACCCCATTGAGATAACAATCTGCCCCCTTGTGTTTGCCGCCAAAGTGGATAACCTCACATTTATCTATATTATACTGCATCTGCCACGCATCTGCCCACTCACTCAACCTGTCCAGGTCACCCTGCAACCTCCTAACATCCTCTTCACAGTTCACACTGCCACCCAGCTTTGTGGCATCTGCAAACTTGCTAGTGTTGCTCCTAATTCCCTCTTCCAAATCATTAGTATATATGATAAACAGTTGCGGCCCCAACACCGAGCCTTGTTGCACTCCAATCGCCACTGCCTGCCATTCTGGAAAGGACCCGTTCACTCCTACTCTTTGCTTCCGGTCTGCCAACCAATTTTCTATCCATGTCAACACCCTACCCCCAATACCATGTGCTCTAATTTTAGTCACCATTCTCCTGTGCGTAACCTTATCAAATGCTTTCTGAAAGTCTAGATACACTACATCCACTGGCATCCATTTTACTTGTCACATCCTCAAAAAATTGCAGAAGATTAGTCAAGCATGATTTCCCTTTCATAAATCCATGTTGACTTGGACTAATCATTTTACTGTTATCCAATGCCCCATTATTACCGCTTTAATAATTGACTCCAGCATTTTCTTACCACCGAAGTCAGGCTAACTGGTCTGTAATTCCCCGTTTTCTCTCTCGCTCCTTTCTTGAAAAGTGGGATAACATTAGCTATCCTCCAATCCACAGGAACTGATCCTGAATCTGCCATTTCCTTGTTACCCATAATAATTTCACCCACGTCTGCCTTCAAGGGACCCACATTTGACTTTGCTATTCTTTTTCCCTTAACATATCTAAAGAAGCTTTTACTGTCCTTCTTTATATTCCTGGCCGGCTTCCCTATGTACTTCATCTTTTCAGCCCGTATAGCCCGTTTTGTTTCCTTCTGTTGTCCTATGAAAGTTTCCCAATCCTCTGGCTTCCGGCTACACTTTGATGTGTTGTACATCTTTTCTTTTAGTTTTATTCTATCCCTAACTTCTCTTGACAACCACGGTTGCCTCCCACTTCCCTTAGTTGAGAAAAAAATCAGGAAGTAAAACAGCCCAGAGATCAAAATAGACGAATCATTGTGGTTGAATTGCATAAAAGCTCTTAATGCAGCTTTAACCATTGCTCTGAATTTTGCTTCAGGTCCTGAATGTGATATGAGTTTGTATGTTGGTTGCACCAAGCTTCAGTGCGTCCCTCAGCACGTTTTCCTGCAGTCTGGAGTGGGTCAAGTGGCAACATTCCCTGATGGACCACACTTTGACAGATCGTTGCTTCATTCCTCAGCACAGTAACAGTGTGTGGGAGATGGGGCAATGTTCCTGTCCTTATAATCCAGCCTTTGACCCACAGTGAGCAGCATCAGAACAGAAGTATTGCAATTGAAGTTTTATCTTTAGAAACAAAATAGACACTTCCTCAATCTTACATTCAATGGCCTTAGCATTGAAGGCAAGCATACCATACGCCTTCTTCACTACCCTAACTACTTATGCTGCCACTTTCCGTGAGCTATCAACGTGGACTCCAAATGCACTGAAGATATGTGTCTCAAACTGGCTCAGTCTAAAATTCTATGTTTTTTCCCACAGGGAATCCACAAAATGAGGCCCTGGTTTTTCTGCAGCAGTTTGCCAGCTGGTTTGATGTTCAGTGTCTTTGTTTTCCTGCTTCGACCTGTTTCCACACAGAGTAAGTGCTTTCTCTTCACCGGTCACAACCACGTTGCTTTACTTTATCATTGTCCGTGTAAACCCACACCCCATTGTCAATCTCACTTTCCTCTCCACGTCCCACAAAACCACCCCATCCTTGCTGGAGCTCCATTTCTGAGCCTCTCCCATTAGCTCCCTCCGTCCCCTTCCCCTGCACCAACATGGTCCTTTTCAAAGTCAGAAATGGCCCCCGGTGAGTAGTGTGACATAGTTGTCCACACCATCCTCCCCAACATCTCCCCACCACAGTCCAGGTGGGTGGAACTGCCCTTGACTTACAGATCCAGTCGCAGCCCAAGAACTACCCGGATTGTCTTCACTTCATGCTCCAGCACAGTTCCCTCGGGCACCCTCCGACAATCTACCATGGACCCCTCCTATTTCTCATCCTCAAGCTGCCCTTCGGTGACATCAGCTGACGTTTCACCGTTGCTTCCACAAGTTGACTGTGGACACCAGCTTGACCTCGCTAGCACCTCCCTCGACGCCTCCATAGTCTCCACATTCCCAGAGTACACGTGGGACATCCAGGACTGCATGAGCAGAATTCCCCCCCAACTGAACACTTTGAATCCCAAAGCCATTGTCTTCAGTCCCACCACAACCCCTTTCTCCAGCCAGCAATTCCATTCCATTCAAATCCCAGAATATTTGGGGGTCAGACTGGTGATTCAGTGGCAGCAAACCAAACTCCAGGATGGTGTGTTGCCTCCCTGGTGCCAGGGTACAGGATGTCTCCCAGCAGCTGTGGGACATTCTCAAGGACGAAGGTGAACAGCCAGAAGGCAGTGGGCACTTTGGCACAAATGGGATGGGTAGGAAAAGGGATGAGGTCTGATAGTTTCTCTACCACTGACATGAATCTCACTGCATCAACAACTCTTCAACCCTTCCACAAACTCACCTGTGGCCATAGAACACACACAGATCTTTATCAAGGCTCGCTAGGCTCATCATCTCCAGATTCCTCCCGGTGCCATGTGTTAGTGAAGGTAGTAATAGGAAGAAAGGACAGATGAATGTATGGCTCAGGACTTGGTGCAGGGGGCAGAGATTCAGATCCAGATCATTCGGCCATTGGCATCTATTCTGGGGCAGACGTCACCTCTACAAGAGGGATAGTTTGTATCTGAAATGGAGGGGACCAATATGTTTGCAGGGAGGTGCACTAGTGTTACCAAGAGGGCTAAACTGGAGAGGTAGGGGGGTGATGGGAAGGTGGAGATGAAGATAAGTAAGTCTCAAAGGAAGGACAGACAGAGGGAGGTGAAGTTATATAGTGAAACTGATGGGTGGAGGTATGTTCATTTCAATGCAAGGAGTATTGTGGGCAATGTAGATGAACTTAGAGCCCAGATCGCTGTTGGGAACTATGATGTTGTGGTCATTGTGGAAATATGGTTGTGACTGGGACATGACTAGCAGCTCAATGTTCTGTGTTTCTATGGGAAAAAGATGGGGGAATTGCTCTATTAATCAGGGAAACTATCTTGTTGGCACTCAGAGTGGAGACTCTGGATGGTTTGTCCATTGAGGTGATATGGGTAGAGCCATGTGAAAATAAGAAAGGTGCAAGCAATTCAACGGAATTGTATCAGAGGTCCCCCAAGAGTGAGCAGGAAATAGAGGAACAGATATAGACACAGATTACTGAAAGTTTACACAAATGGATGTCTTGGGGGGTGACTAATGGTATATCCAATAGGATGTTTTGTAACAGTTGTGAATAGTGCAACGTGAGAAAGGAATCCAAAATGGAACTTGTGTTGGGAAATGAGTCTGGCCAAGTGACTGATGTTTTAGTGAAAGAGTATTTTGGAGACAGTGAATACAACTCCATAAGTTTTAAGATTGGTTTCAATAGGGATAAGTCTGTTCTGTGCGACAAGACATTAATTTGAGTAAGGCAAACGACACCATTATTAGGCAGGAGCTTGGTAAGGTACACTCAGAGCAGTTGTTATTAAGTTACTCCAAGTCTGAGATTGACAATTGTCTGAAGGTCAGTTGATCCAAACTCAAGACCGGCAAGTTCCAGTAAGGAGGAGAGATAAGGCTGGCAAAGTAAGGGAACCTGAGATGACCAAATAAATTTGTAAATTTGGTCAAAAATAGAAAGGAAACACATGCAAGGTTCAAGAATATGATAGCAGAGATGGCCATTGAGGAATATAAAGCAAGGAGGAAAGAACTCAAGCGGGCGATTAGAAGGGAGAAAATAGGCCACAAAATAGCTGTGGCGATTTGGAGTAAAGAAAGTTCCAAGGCTTCTTATACTTACATTAAAATCAAGACGGTAGACAAGGAGAAGGTAAACAAGGATAAATGAAGGAAACTGAAACTGGAGTTAGGGGATGTAGGTGAGGTGTCAGATAACTCCAGGGATGAGAGGAGCAAGGGAAAAGGAAAAAAAATGAAATAAAATAAAATATGTCAGTAAAAAGGTGGGGTGGATTGTTTGGGGATTTGTTGCCTGAAAGTCAAGAATTCAATGTTCATACCATTAAGTTGTCAGATAACCAAGAGAAATATGAAGTGAGATTTCTTCAGTTTGCATGTGGCCTCACTGACAATGGAGGAGGCCAAGGACAGAAAGATCAGTATGGGAATGGGAGTTTAAATGGTTTATTTGTTTAGAGAGATAATTCAGCGAATTGAAGAACTGTGAGTCACATGACAATGGTAGGAAATTATTGGAAATGATTCTTTGGGATAGAATTGACTCCCATTTGGAACAAAATAGATGAGGGGATTAAAGACAGTAGGCATGACTTTTACGTGGCATTGTCTACAGTGATTTTAGTAAGGCACTTGGTAAAGTCCCCCATGATAGACTGATGATGAAGATTAATAAGCATGGGATTAACATTGAATTGTTTGTTAGGATTCAGAATGGGCAGACTAGAAAACAGAGGAAAAGGCAATATTCAGGCAGGAAATCTGTGACCAGTGGAGTTCTATATGGATCTCTGCCAGGACCACTGTCAGTCATGATTTATACAATTAATTTAAATGTAGATGGGTTGGTTAGTACATTTGCAGATGAGAACAAGATTGCTGCACTGTGAACAACGCTGTCAAAGTATCAAAGTATGTTGTAAAGTAATGAATGGGATATAGACCAGCTACAGAAATGGGTGGACAAATGACAGATCAAGTTTAATCCAAGCATCTGTAAGGTGTTGCACTTTGGGAGGTTGAAAATAAGGGGAAGATATACAATTAATGGCAAGGCCCTTAACAGCATTGATGTACAGAGGGACCTTGGGATCCAAGTCCCAAACTCTCTGAAAATGGTAATACAGGTAGATAGAGTGACAAAGAAGGCAGATGGCATGCCTTTGGTTGGATCATTGGGTATAAGAGTCAGGAAGTCAGGATGTGATGCAGCTTTGTAGGACTTTGGTTGGGCCGGATTTCAAGCATTACATGCAGTTCTGGATGCCCCAAAACGATGCAGAGGCTTTGGAGACAGGGCGGAGAAGGTTTACAAGAATTATGCATGTGTTACTGGATATTAGCTACAAGGAGAGGTTGAATAGACTTGGATTGTTTTCTCTGGAATGTTTGACATTGAAGTAAGGCTTGATAGAATTCTACCAAATTATGAGCGGCAAGGTCAATGTAGACAGTCAGAATCTTTTCCCCAGGATGGAAATATCAAATACAAGAGGGCATGGGGGGCTTTTAGGTGAGAGAGGCAAAGTGTGAAGGAGATGTGAAGGACAAGTATTTTACAGTGGTGAGTGGCTGGAACATGCTGCTGGTGGTGATGGAGGGAGATGTGTCAATGGGATTTAAGAGACTTTTGGATAGATATGGATAGAAACGGAGAGATATGGATTATGTGTAGGCAGATAAGAGTTGGTCGTGGCATTATGCTCGACATGGACCTTGTGGGCCGAGGGGCTTGTTCCTGTTCTGAACTGTTCTATGTTGTAAATCACTGTGGAATGAGGAGCAGGCAGGGAGGCAGGAGCATGTTTATTCTGTTCCAGGTCTGTCCGACAAGGGCCGGGGATGCGGTGTGTACAGGATCGGCCTGATCTTCACCCACATCAGGAAACCCCATCACAGGGAACACCGGCTGGAGACCCGACACAAACGCCCTTCCACCTCCGTCTTTCTCCCACTCACTCTTCTCATGTCATGAAGTATCCCTGGATCAGGCCAGGTTATTCCAGCCAGCCATCTATTCACAAACTGTGTCCGTCTCACTGGAGGTTCTGTGGGAGATCAAAACATTCTGGAAATAAATGAAATTCAAAATTAATAATTACAGACATGGAGTGGAGGAAATGTGCTTAAAATGTTAATTCCTACATTTTTCCTATTTCCAACAGAAATCAGAAATCAGATTTATTTCTTGGATAATGGAGGCGACATTGTGTTAAAAGGACCGGACAATCCTGGGAGTTACACTGTTGTCTGGGAATGGGAACCACACTCAGGGCCGGGAAAACACGCTGTGGTAACTCTCCGCGCCGAGAACAAGGGCTTGTGGAGCAGACAGTGGGGCAATGGCTGGGGAAACATAGACAAGAACAAGGAGGTGGATGTGGATCTCCGTACTGGTAATATGGCAATAAAAAAAAACACATTTAAATGGTCAGGATTGTTCACTTTGACCGAAACACATCCGAGGAACCAGATCCTGAAACGATATGAAATATATGGGATCAAAGGTGAGTGGGCGAGACACGGATCAACAATATGTTTCTATGTAAATAATGTCACGTGTAATGATGAAATATGGCGGGAATTGTGAGACTTCTTCCACCAGATGAATCTCCCAATGAAACAATTGGGGGAAAGATTTGTCTTCATTGATTCTGTGGGCCTGGGGTGAGATTGTCGAGTGACACTGCTGCTCAATGTTACCCAGTGAACCAGGTCCATGCCTCACTTGGTTGAGATCCCAGAGGAAGTCCTTCATCTGTGGAACTTACACTGGTGGGAGAGTTCCCACCTTGAGGGCGGTTGGGGGAGACATGACAGGGACAAATGGACAAACGTATCAATCCAGTTACATCTAAATGTTGTTTGCATTCACTGGTCAGAGTGTTGCCGGTTGCACCAGCAGTGTCACGGTGAACAGCCGGCATTGACCTGTGTGAATATAAACAGCTTCAGGACTTCCACCCATGCGTTTCACAACGAGGAATTCCACAACTTGCTGACAGTTCTTGCGGTGAATCTGCCAGCGCTCCCCTTCACTTCTCCACGTGGAGACCAGGACTGGAGCAGGAATATGCTGATATTCCCCGACACTGGCACTGGGAAAACTGCTCCCGGATCCGGTGCCTGCAGGGGTGGAGACTCTTCAGGAATCAAAACTAATTGTTATTGTAGAATTAGACTCTTTCATGATAAAAAAATGAAATATTCAATATTAATAAATGTGTTTACTTCTAGAAGTTGGTGCCACTCAGAACCATTCCAACATTCCTGGGATGGCAGGACTTTCATATGAAGAAAAACTGGATAGACTCGGCTTGTACACGCTAGAATTTAGAAGATTGAGGGGGGATCTTATAGAAACTTACAAAATTCTTAAGGGGTTGGACAGGCTAGATGCAGGAAGATTATTCCCGATGTTGGGGAAGTGCAGAACCATGGGTCACAGTTTAAGGATAAGAGGGAAGTCTTTTAGGACCGAGATGAGAAAATCATTTTTTACACAGAGAGTGGTGAATCTGTGGAATTCTCTGCCACAGAAGGTAGTTGAGGCCAGTTCATTGGCTATATTTAAGAGGGAGTTAGATGTTGCCCTTGTGGCTAAAGGGATCAGGGGGTATGGAGAGAAGGCAGGGATGGGATACTGAGTTGGATGATCAGCCATGATCATATCGAATGGCGGTGCAGGCTCGAAGGGCCGAATGGCCTACTCCTGCACCTATTTTCTATGTTTCTATGTTTCTAACAGCTTGGGAGCTTTAGCAGAGGATGAACAAGGCCTTTGCCTCCTGTAGATAATTCTCCACAGGTGTAAAGGGATTGGGATTTGTTCATTGCTCTAACGTTTGCCGAGATACAGTGAATGAGGTTGGATCCAACTACTTTGATCGTCATGTTTTCCCCAGCGAAATCTCCTTTGCAGAATATTCTAGGCTGCAGGAGTACGTGCTGAGGGACACACTGAAGATCAGTGCAGACAAAGCAAAGGCATTGTGGAATAGAACAACAGTCCATGGACCATCTGCCACCAGTCCCCGCCGAGCTAAATCTAATGTACAAACCTCTGAAACACTTGAATTGGTATAATCTCAGGATGCAGCGTGAGTGTCAAGAGTGTTATGTACACAAAATGTGTGAACACTGTCAAAGTGAGGAACAATCACACTATGTCTGTGTAGTCTGTACAATATCAAATTCAGATTTAGATTCATATTAGTTCATTGTCATATACATTTGGGTAAAACACATTCATTGTTCAGATAAAGTAAATTATAATAAAAGGTACATTAAAAAATGCAACAAAAGCAAAACAGCAGAATGGTGCAGAGATTGCAGTGCAGTCTGAAGTAATGCAACATAAAACTAACGTTTATGAAAATGCCCCAGGGGATGATGAGTGTTTGTGGCTCTGGGCTTGGACTAGCTGGAGTTTAGAAGAATGAGGGGCGTGTCTAGGTTTTCACTTGAGGTGAGATTGAGCCCAGTCATTGGACTTGTACAAACCACTACTCACTCTGAATCTCATTGATCTCTTTTTCACAGTTGAGGCAAGTGCACAGAAGCCTCTGTTGGGCAGTGACGTCACACTCAGCTGCACCATCTCCAGACTCTCAGATACAGTCAGTCTTCACTGGAGACCCATGGACTCATCCCAGCAGAACAGGAGCAACACTGATCAGATCCGCCTGGATAACACGGTCTATCTGATGGTTCAACACGTTACATTGGAGGATGGGAAGCTGTATGTGTGTGATGTGCAGGAAAACGGAAACATTGTTCACACAAGTAACGGAGATTTTACTGTAGACAACAGTGAGTGTAAACACCTCCCATTGGATATCAAGTAGACACTTGTATCACGGTGCTTCTTGTAATATTATATAATCATATAACCATATAACAATTACAGCACGGAAACAGGCCATCTCGACCCTTCTAGTCCGTGCCGAACACGTATTCACCCCTAGTCCCATATACCTGCGCTCAGACCATAACCCTCCATTCCTTTCCCGTCCATATAACTATCCAATTTATTTTTAAATTATAAAAACCAGCCTTCCTCCACCACCTTCACTGGAAGCTCATTCCACACAGCCACCACTCTCTGAGTAAAGAAGTTCCCCCTCATGTTACCCCTAAACTTCTGTCCCTTAATTCTCAAGTCATGTCCCCTTGTTTGAATCTTCCCTACTCTCAGTGGGAAAAGCTTATCCACGTCAACTCTGTCTATCCCCCTCATCATTTTAAAGACCTCTATCAAGTCCCCCCTTAACCTTCTGCGCTCCAAAGAATAAAGCCCTAACTTGATCTAATTAAGCCCTAATTATGTGTGTGCCCCGTGAAGAACTGTGACAGTGACCAACTGCTCTCCAGTATAAAATGCTGCAATGATCAGGGAGAAGTTTACAGAAAGTCTCTCTGTGGAGCAGATGCCTGCTTGTCTCTGTGTGACAGACACACAGCAAAGGAGGGGGATGTCTTTCTGTAACCATTCTTCAGTCAAGTATTTTGTCAGTTTATCTTGCCATCAATGCTCCAGTATCTGAGACTGAGATACTGATCTCAAAGTGTCAGATAGAAAGTGTAGTCACCATGACAACCACCCGCATTTGCTGCTCACACTCACACTGGGGGTCCCGGCCCACACATCAGCACTGAACAACAATCCATCCCCTCTCCCCTCACTGACCCTTCTCTCCGAGTCTGGTGTTGCTTGAAGTGATTCCACCTGCTGCAGACTCGGGATTCGGATCTGCATTCAGCTGGGAGCAGGACCCGGGAACAGGGAAGGACAGGGAATCAATGGGTGTGAATGGGAGAGGGATGGTGGGAATAATGGGAATGAAGGGACGGGAAGACCCGACCCACTTGAAGTGCCAACCTGTCCGGGTCAGTCCCCACGCAGGCATCCTCTGGGCTGCTTCTGTACGCAGCCTGAACCTGCACCACCTCCTGCAGACAGACTGACAGAGACATTCACCTCCCAGACCGCTCTCAGGAGTCTCCGGGAGGTTTCATTCCATCCCGGGAGATTCCCGGACAATCCGGGTGTGGGGGCGAACCTAATGTTGAAATGTAGAGTGGAATATCCAAACTTCACTGCAATTTACTGCCGTACAGGACATTGTATTTTATAAAGATCTGATGAGTTTAGTGCGGCATTCATGAAAGATGTTACATTTGAAACTTGATCAGCTGAACAAAACACCACGAATGTTTATAAGAAGAAGGTTGAGAATCTCTGTATGGCACGGTAACTGTAATACTGAAAGGAGTTATCCTCTGTCTCTCTGATACAGATTTATATAAAGGGAGATACAGACTTTACCGCTCCAGCACAGATCACAGTGAACTTCACCTGGTTTGTTCTGGGAGTTATGGTCGTAGCTATTCCCGTGCTGAGTGGTTCTGGACACCTCTTCACCTTCAACAGCAGAAAGTAATAGCATCTGCAGACCGTTCTCAGCCCATCAATGTCAAAGGGACCGACTTCGGGAATCGACTGGTGACCTCAGGGAAACCCTTCGATGGCAAGGATTTCAGTGTGAGGATTGTCCCCGTTTTGTTTCAAGATGCCGGAGTTTACACATGTTTTCTGGAACCAAATCGATTTCGCACCATTTATCTAGTCACAGTGAAAGGTAGGAGACAGAATGTTGCCACTGAGTTTACTGATGAACTTATTGTTTAAAATGTAAACAACCTGCTTGTTTCCACAGTCACAGCTGAACCGTCTGATGCAGTGACTGAGGGAGACAACGTTACCCTGACCTGCTCTGTGTCTCACGTCATTGAGTCAATGAGACTGGTTTGGATCAATGGCGATGGCAAAAGTGTTGGAGAAAAGACACTGACCGGGAAAGAGAAATCACTGAGTCTGGTTATTCAGAAAGCTGAGAGAGGCAGAGGGAACTGCAGATGTGGTTTGTTTCATCAAGGCCTGCCCCGGCTTTTTGTCCCGTACTATCAGGAGCCCCGTGGTAAGTGATAAGGGTTTGTTCTTCATATTTAGAGTTATGATTGAGTTTTGATGTCGCTTATTGATGCTGAAATTTGAATGGAATATTTTCTTCCAGTTTGAGTGGTCTAACTCTGTTATGATCAATGAATTCTCAAATTTCAAATAACACTTCCCGAACCCCACTTCTCCCCCCTTCATTGTGCACGCATTTATCCCACCACCCAGTTATCCTATTCTCTTCCCTTCCTCTTTCAACTCATCTCCCACCCCTTCCTTGAGTTTTCCTTTTATGTTCTTGCTCCACTTCCACCCATATCCCTCCCTCTGTTACTGATCTGACTGTAGATCAGTCAGTATTAGTTGACCTGATCTACGTCATGTTTTACTGCATGCCGCTGTGTACTCAAACAGTCATCATATTATCTAGTCTGTTAGTCCAGCCTCTAGTTAGATTCGTTGCTGAGCTTGAGCTTACAGAACCTAAGTATTTGAGCTCTGTGTGTTTACTATAACAAACAACTTCTTCTTATGTATGGATCCTGTTATTACACGTGTTTATACTGACAACCTTTTGTCTCCATTTCACCCCTCCATTTTGTCATTATCTCCATCCATCTACTCATCACCATTCCCCACCTGTATCCACCTATCACTCACCATGCTTTGTCTCATGCCTACTTCCCTTCCCCAGTTGTCACTCTCCCATTCCATCAGCCTGAGAATGCATCCTGACATGAAACGTCATCAATCCATTCCTTCCACAGATGCTGCCTGACCCATTGAGTTTCTCCAACACTTTGCGTTTGATCAACATTCCACAATCTGCAGTTTCTTGTGTCTCCATGGAGACCCACTGGTCAACGTGGGCAGATTGCTGCAGAGGGCCTGTTTCCATGCTGTTCCATGATGATGAATTATAACGTACAACTTAGTAAAGATTAATTCTCTGCAATATTGCTAATGACAAGGTCAGTGAAAAATTATTGTCCAACATTTACTCATTTGTTCTCTTTTCCTACAGGAAGTGGACATTATATGTACTTTTTGCATCAGGAAGGCAACTTTGTATTGAAAGGACCTGGAAATGGCCCCATTGACTTGGAATGGAGGCCACACTCAGGGCAACAAACCACAAAGCGATTGGCCACTTTCCACAGAGAAGATCAGCAGTGGGACGTACAATGGAGTGATGAGTACAATCAAATACCAGGCATCTCCCAGAGGATGCATGCGGACTGGGGTACCCTTAATCTGAGGATCAGGATGCCCACATTCAAACTTGCAGGACTGTTCACCTGGAATCAGACACAGCCCGCTGGGAAAATCCTGAGACAGTGGGAACTATTTGGGATTAAAAGTAATAGAGTCATAATGTCACACAGCACTGAAACAGGCCCTTTGGCCCAATTCATCCATACTGACCAACTACCCATCTAAACATCCCATTTGCCCTCATTTGGCCCTTATCCCTTTAACCTTTTTTCCCATCTACCTGTTTAAATGCCCTTTAAATACTGTACCTACATCAAACACTTCCTCTGCTCGATCTTTCCATAAAGTATGTTCATGTACCACACTCTTTGTCAAAAAACTGCCCCTAATATTAAGGGGTATATCAAATCTGCCCCTCTCACCTTAAACATGTACTACCTAGTTTTTGATTCCCCAACCCTGGAAAAAAAGACCATGTGCGTTTACTATAGATATGCCTCTCATGATTTTATTCACTCCCATATAATCTCTGTTAAAGACATCCAAGAAATATAATCAGTCTGAAGAAGGGTCTCAACCTGAAACGTCACCTATCTATGTTATCTAGAGTTCAAAGGTCTTTTATTGTCACGTGTACCAATTAAGTGATATTCATATTACCAGACATGCTGAATTACTCCTGCACTTTATGTCCTTTTAAATATTTACCAGCACCTGCAGTTCTGTGTTTCTACTATACTAAAACATCCCTACCTGGAAGTGTTGATGTGGGAGACGAGGGGGCGAGGGGGACAGGTGGTCACTACCAGGAAGTGTTGATGTGGGAGACGAGGGGGCGAGGGGGGAAAAGGTGGTCACTACCAGGAAGTGTTGATGTGGGAGACGAGGGGGCGAGGGGGACAGGTGGTCACTACCAGGAAGTGTTGATGACATCACTGAGCACGGCAGCTCAACATTCAGCCAACTGTCTGCCTGCAGGAAAAAGACAATTCTGCCCACAGTAGTTCAGAAAGCTGTTGGTGAACTGAACCACATGTGTCTGTTTCCACAGTTGAGGCAGACTCACCGAGGCCAGTGATGGGCAGTGACATCACCCTCAGCTGTACCATCTCCAGACTCCCAGATACCATCAGTCTTCACTGGAAACCAAGAGGCTCGTCTCAGCAGAACTGGAGGAACAACACTGATAAGATCCGTCTGAATAACGCCGTCTATCTGATGATCCAACACATTGGAGCAGGAAATCCCAATCTATACACATGGGAAGTGCAGGAAAATACCTCCATTGTTCTCACTGGAGACACCAATGTTGAAGTGGATCAGGGTGAGTCCAAAGCTGCCTTGCAGCAGGTATTAAATAGTTCTTGATATCAAACTGTTCCACATGTTGTATAGTGAGCACTGACTCCACCCGTGGGCTTCCACACTGCAGGATGTGGACATTGCCTTTACCCTGGGACATGGTGTAAATATAAAATGGTGGCACTAAGATTGATGGAGCCACACAGGAGAACCAAGGGATTTATTTCAGTTCATCTGCATGAATCAAAGAGAATAATATCCAGTGATGGAAATAACATCTAGTTTTCAGTGTATAACAGAACAGGAAAATATGACCTAATTCAAGTATAAATGCAGAGGAAATATCAGAATCAGAATCAGAATCACATTTTATTGGCCACGTAATCATACACAAGGAATTTGACAGTGCTTTGCTCGCATGTGGTAAAAACACGATATACAGCAGACAATTAAAAATAAAACATTATAATTTAAACAAGTGAAAATAAAGTACCGGAGTAAAAAGAGGCTACCGACTTTTGGCTGTTGAGTAGAGCTACGGCTCGTGGGAAGAAGTTGTTTTTATGTCTGGCTGTGGCAGCTTTGATAGTCCGGACTCACCTGCCAGAGGGAAGTGATTCAAAGAGTTTGTGGCCAGGGTGAGAGAGGTCAGAGATGATCTTGCCCGCTCGCTTCCTGGCGCTTGCAGTGTATAGTTCATCAATGGAGGGAAGGTTGCAGCCAATAACCTTCTCTGCTGATCGGACGATTCGCTGCAGACTCCAGGTGTCGTGCTTGGTGGCTGAGCCAAACCAGACCATGATGGAGAAGGTGAGGACAGACTCTATGATGGCCGTGTAGAATTGGACCATCATTGCCTGTGGCAGGTTGTGTTTCCTCAGCTGCCGCAGGAAGTACATCCTCTGTTGGGACTTTTTGATTGTGGAGTCGATGGTGGCCTCCCAGTTGAGGCGCTGGAGATGATACATAGATACATAGATACATAGAAAATAGGTGCAGGGGTAGGCCATTCGGCCCTTCGAGCCTGCACCGCCATTCAATATGATCATGGCTGATCATCCAACTCAGTATCCCGTACCTGCCTTTTCTCCATACCCCCTGATCCCTTTAGCCACAAGGGCCACATCTAACTCCCTCTTAAATATAGCCAATGAACTGGCCTCAACTACCCTCTGTGGCAGAGTGTTCCAGAGATTCACCACTCTCTGTATGAAAATGTTTTTCCTCATCTCGGTCTTAAAGTATTTCCCCCTTATCCTTAAGCTGTGACCCCTTGCCCTGAACTTCCCCAACATCGGGAACAATCTTCCTGCATCTAGCCTGTCCAACCCCATAAGAATTTTGTACGTTTCTATAAGATTCCCTCTCAATCTCCTAAATTCTAGCGAGTATAAGCCAAGTCTATCCAGTCTTTCTTCATATGAAAGTTCTGACATCCCAGGAATCAGTCTGGTGAACCTTCTCTGCACTCCCTGTATGGCTATAATGTCTTTCCTCAGATTTGGAGACCAAAACTGTACGCAATACTCCAGGTGTGGTCTCACCAAGACCCTGTACAACTGCAGTAGAACCTCCCTGCTCCCATACTCAAATCCTCTTGGTATGAAGGCCAACATACCATTCGCTTTCTTCACTGCCTGCTGCACCTGCATGCCTACTTTCAATGACTGGTGTACCATCACACCCAGGTCTCGCTGCATCTCCCCATTTCCTAATCGGCCACCATTTAGATAATAGTCTGCCTTCCCGTTTTTGCCACCAAGGTGGATAACCTCACATTTATCCACATTATACTGCATCTGCCAAACATTTGCCCACTCACCCAGCCTATCCAAGTCACCCTGCAGTCTCCTAGCATCCTCCTCACAGCTAACACTGCCCCCCAGCTTAGTGTCATCCTCAAACTTGGAGATGTTACTTTCAATTCCCTCGTCTATTTCATTAATATAAATTGTAAATAGCTGGGGTCCCAGCACTGAGCCTTGCGGTACACCACTAGTCACTGCCTGCCATTGTGAAAAGGACCCGTTTACTCCTACTCTTTTCTTCCTGTTTGCCAGCCAGTTCTCTATCCACATCAATACTGAACCCCCAATAACGTGTGATTTAAGTTTGTATCCTAATCTCTTATGTGGTACCTTGTCGAAAGCCTTCTGAAAGTCCAGATACAACACATCCACTGGTTCTCCCCTATCCACTCTACTAGTTACATCCTCGAAAAATTCTATAAGATTCGTCAGACACGATTTACCTTTCGTAAATCCATGCTGACTTTGTCCAATGATGATGCCGAAGAAATTAAATGACTCCACAGTTGTGAGTGTGGTGTTGTTGAAGATGAGTGGGGCGAGGGGAGGGGGAGCTCTACAATCAGGAGGGGAGGATTGAGTCTACAATCAATTCCACTGTCTTATGAGCACTGAGCTTCAGGTTGTTGCGATGTGAACAGCACACCAGCTTTATGATTAGGGTGCCTTGGACATCGTGCTGAAGTAAGCATGCAGGTACAGCAGGCAATGGAGAAAGCAAATGGCATGTTGGCCTTCATAGCGAGATGATTTGAGTATAGGAGCAAAGAGATCCTACTGCAGTTGTACGGGGCCCTGGTGAGACCACACCTGGAGTATTGTTTGCAGTTTTGGTCCCCTAGTTTGAGAAAGGACATTCTTGCTATCGAGGGAGTGCAGCATAGGTTCACCAGGTTAATTCCTGGAATGGCGGACTGACATATGATGAACGAATGGATCGACTGGATTTATCACTGAAATTTAGGATGAGAGGGGATCTTATAGAAACGTATAAAATTATTAAGGGATTGGGCAGGCTAGATGCAGGAAAAATGTTCCCCATGTTGGGCGAGTCCAGAACCAGGGGGTCCCAGCTGACATCCCAGAGCCATGGGTTTGTCCCTGTGGAAACTCACAACATTATATCTCGGCGTGTGTGGAAATCTAATTCTTTGTTCCCTGTCCCTCTCTTGCAGGTTTACATAACAAGACGTACACAGTTTATCGCTCAGTCACAGATCACAGTGAACTCGACCTGATTTGTGAAGCTTCTCCTGAGCTCAGTGAAACGAAATGGACTTGGAAATCACCACGTTTCCAGAATCAAGAGATGGAAATCGCTTCTTCTCACAGGTCTGAGCCGATACATGTCGACAGGAGCTACTTTGGGAATCGACTGGAAACCACAGAGGGAAATGTGAATGGCAAGAATTTCCGTGTGAGGATTGTCCGCGTGCAGTTTGCAGATGCTGGAGTTTACACATGTTCCACGGGATCAAATATATATGTGAACATTGACCTAATCACAGTTATAGGTAGGAGACTGGATGTTACTACTTTTAAGAATTAAGTTACTGGTAATCTGAGTACAGACTGTAATGTCAGCAGAAATTCCCAAGTTTGAAGAATTATTTTACCTCCAGAGCTTATTTGTATTTTGCTGAACCCAAAATCTGCCCTAAACCAACATTATTGGGAAGCACATCAAATGTTATTTTCATTTATTTTGCTGAAAACACATTGTTTTATACATAAGGGAGGGAATATGATGAAGGTTGATTCACATAGGTGCAAATGAGCTTCTATCGGAAATATTAAAAAAATCATTCAACTTCTCTCAACACATTCCCCAAGTTTCTTTGACCTCAAACGACCCATCCTAATTTTTGAAGGCTCACTGGAGGCTTTAAACTGAGTGTATTTTGTGGAATTTATCGATTAATATTTACCTGGATGAGTGTTGTGGCCAAAACTGTGGCCAGAGACAATGATGTGGGCATTGGTTGCTCTTTGTATAATTAGTTCAAAACTGTTGTGAATGATTATGGAAAAGACACTTGGGGAGGTACATGGATTGGAAAGTTGCAGAGGGATATGGGCCAAATGTGGGAACATATTTTAGATGGAGCATCTTGGGCGGCATGGATGAGTTGGGCTGAATGGACCGAATTGTTTCATGCTGTATGACTATGCCTCTAACTCTTGTTGTGTAATATAATTTTCCACACTTAGAACACCAGATACTGGTGTCAAAGTACTGAGAAAAACACAATCCAGACAAAATTCATTGTTTTACGATTTTCTTCTTTCCACAGTCACAACTGAACCATCTGGCGCTGTGACTGAGGGAAGAAAGATTACCCTGACCTGCTCTGTGTCTCATGTCACTGAGTCAATGAGACTGGTTTGGATCAATGGTGAAGGCAAAGTTGTAGAGGAGAAAAATCTCATGCAAACAAAGCAGGAGGACAATTCTTTGCAGCTGATTATTGCAATAGCTGATGGAGTAAGAAGGAAATGGACATGTGGTTTGTTTCATCAAAGTACAGCCAAGGTTTTCATTCCATATAATCTGCAGGTGAACAGTAAGTTTCTTAGCTTCTGCTCTTCATTATCTCGCCACAGAGTTCTTGTCACGTTGCTATTCTTTTTGGATAACTTTTAACATTCCATGTCTTACTGCAAGTAGAGCTCAATCATAGACATTTCCTTCAAACCTCTTGTCCATGCCTATAAGGTCATTTCTATTGTAAGTAGTCCAGGTCTCTGAAGCATATGGGAGCACATGGATCACTACTGCTGGCAGACCACTGACCAAGACCTGTGATGGCCATCTCATTGAAGGTGATCGGAAATTTCATCAACAATGTCTGTCCTTGTTGATAAGTGTCTCCAGAGGTATGAAAACCAGTCCACTAGTATGAAAGCCAGTGTGTCACTGTGAACCTTTTTGTCAGAAGTCAGTATAGTAAGGTGGGCAGCTTGGTGGAAGATCTTTGCCATAACACCCAAACTGTGCCACTTAAAGATCACAAAAGTAGTGAAAATCATCTTGAAAATAGTTGTACGTTTCTTTCCCCTGTTCTGATGCTGTAAAACATTACAGCGGTTGAAGCATCCACAGTAACTTCACCAAAGGCTGCCATGTGAGAACAGAAGATGTGGGGGAGGGAATACTGATGTCTTCACCTTGTCTGACCATGATGGCTCAGTGGTAGGGTTGCAGCCTTACAGCGCCAGGGACCCGGGTTCAATGCTGACTACAGGTGCTGTCTGTATGGAGTTTGTACCTTCATCCCGTGCCCTGTGTGGGTTTTCTCCAGGATTTCCGGTTTTCTCCCAAATTCCAAAGATGTACAAGTCTGTAGGTTAATAGGCTTAGTTTAATTGTATGTTGTCCCTGGTGTGTGTAGGATAGTGTTAGTCTGTGGGAATCGCTGGTTGGTGTGGACTCGGCGAGCCCAAGGGCCTGTTTCCGCGCTGTATCTCTAAACTAAACTAAACACGCCCTTTCCTCCCAATCCCACCCATCCATTAATCCCTGCCCTTCATGTGGTCCGAAGCCTCGGTGAAAGACATTTTGTACAATGCTGACATAAGGCAAAGCACTGACCCCTAACAGAGGAAGATCCTGTAAACACCCAGTCACAAAGAAACAATCTCCACCACACATAGATCAATGAAGAGTCAGTGAAGCACAAAGTGGAAAGTATCAATGTCCCAACAGGAACACTTTAATTCCTCACAGATAATCACATCATCCAATCATAGAATTGTGGAATGGTTGTAGCAGAGAAGGTGGCCATTTGACCCATGCTAACTCTCATCCAGAGCAACTCGCTAATTCTACCCCCTCTCCTTTTGCCATCACATTGCAGCTTTTTCATCACTATATATTTGTCCAATTCTCTCTGGAAAGCCATGATAGAACCCAGCTCTCCAACTGATGCAGACAGTACACTTCAGACTCCAACTACCTGCTGCCTAAAAAGATTTTCCACAAGTCATTCTAACATGTTTCCCCTTTATTTTAAACCTATAACTTTTTGTGCTCAGCCTTTCCACTGAAGGGAGCATCCTTCCACAATCCATTCTGTTCAGACTGAATATATGAGGCATAAATGAACAATGATGCCATTGATGTGATGAAAGAGCATTATTGACTCTTGTCTTCAAACTCTCTCTTCAGTGTGCCATGGTAATAACTGGACAGAGAACAGCCATAAAAAGTATCTCAATTAAACCAACCATGTTTACTGTTTAGTTTAGGTTAGAGATACAGCGCGGAAACAGGCCCTTCGGCCCACCAGGTCCACGCCAACCAGCGATCCCCGCATATTAACACTATCCTACACCCACTAGGGACAATTTTTACATTTACCAAGCCAATTAACCTACAAAGCTGTACGTCTTTGGAGTGTGGAAGGAAACCGAGGATCTCGGAGAAAATCCATGCAGGTCCCGGGGAGAAAGTACAAACTCCGTACAGACAGCACACATAGTCGGGATCGAGCCCGTGTCTCCGGTGCTGCATTCACTGTAAGGCGGCAACTCTACCGCTGCGCCACCATGCCGCGTTCATTGTGTCATCTCTTTGTGACATGTTTACAGTTTGACTTGCTGATTCAACTGCTTCAATGCACCATCTGATGTGATTATTTGACTGAACACAGCAACCTGCTCCCTGATGGTCACTGTGTGCTATAGGTTGGTGTTAATAATCCTTACTCCTGGCGAGCAGCAGTCTCCCCCCTGGGAGGGGACAACATGGTTCTGACTACAGTCGGCTGAGAGTCCACTTAGAAATGAAGACTTTGGTTGTCCTCTGCCTGTGCCTCAGTGCCAGTAAAACCCTGCTCCGTCAGCCGCTGCACCAAGGGAGAGGCCACCCCCACCCACACCCACTCCCACTGCGGTGTCCCCACCTCCCAGATTGGAAATCTGTGCTCCTGGCTGAGCAGAAGCCTCCCCATGTACGCTCATCTAGCACAGTCTCGCTATGCAGCAGAACTGAAGTTGAACTTTATTTTACAAGGGTAGCGCACACCAGCCTCTCCATCCTTTGGCCTCATTGCAGACTGATGCTTTTGGGTGGTGAGCTGTCCTTAAAGGGCAGGAGATATCAATCAGTGAGTGAATAGATTAGTTGGTGTGTGGAATTAATGCATGGATCAACCATCTCCAATTTTACACTAAAAACACATGAAGATGTGTTCATTAGGATTGAAATAATAATGTGTTCAACCTCATTGACATCAGTAGGCAATGGTTACATGCACAGTACAGTTTTAGTACTTGAAGACCAAAATTAATTTTAGGAGTTGAAAATCGGAATGAAAAATAATAATAATAATAATCAGGACAGATAGGAACTGTGAAAGAGGAACAACTGTGAAAGAGGAACAAAACCAAGGAACTGATTGTGGACTTTGGAATGGGTAGGATGGGGACCCACAGTCCCGTTTATATCAACGGGTCGAAGGTGGAAATGGTCAAGAGCTTCAAATTCCTGGGCGTGCACATCTCTGAAGTTCTCTCCTGGTCTGAGAACACGGATTCTATTATAAAGGAAGCACATCAGCGCCTCTACTTCCTGAGAAGATTACGGAGAGTCGGTATGTCAAGGAGGACTCTCTCTAACTTCTACAGGTGCACAGTAGAGAGCATGCTGACTGGTTGCATCATGGCTTGGTTCGGCAACTTGAGTGCCCAGGAGTGAAAAAGACTACAAAAAGTTGTGACCACTGCCCAGTCCATCATCGGCTCTGACCTCCCTACCATCAAGGGGATCTATCGCAGTCGATGCCTCAAAAAGGCTGGCAGCATCATCAAGGACCCACACCATCCTGACTACACACTCATCTCCCCGCTACCTTCAGGTAGAAGGTACAGGAGCCTGAAGTCTGCAACGACCAGGTTCAGGAATAGCTACTTCCCCACAGCCATCAGGCTATGAAACTCAACTGAAACAAAACTCTGAACATTAATAGTCCATTATCAGTTTATTTGCACTTTATCTGTTTTATTTATTCATGTGTGTATATATTTATACAATGGTATATGGACACACTGATCTGTTCTGTATTCATGCCTACTATATTCTGTTGTGCTGAAGCAAAGCAAGAAATTGATTGTCCTAACTGGGACACATGACAATAAACTATCTTGAATCTTGAGTCCAGCCATGATCGCATTAAATGGCGTTGCTGGTTCGAGGGGCCGAATGGCCTACTCCTGCATCTATTGTCAATTGTCAAAGATCCTTTCTTTGAATCTGACAACGTTTTTTTCATCATAAAACATGAACTCACTTCTTTCCCTTTCCACGGATACTGCTTAAACGGCTGAGTATTTCTAACGTTTGCAGTTCTTGTGCGCCTGGTTAGAGAGGATTGAAGCTGGAGGGCAATATCCACTCTGTTATCAGCAGTGCTCATTCAACCATTGTTCCAGGCTTAGACTATGATAGACATTTGTCCACAGTACAGTGGGAAGTATCACAGCTGAATCAGCTACTTTATCAACCAGCCATCAGCTTCCATCTCCTGCCTGAGAAATGTCAGCTGATTGTAACCAAGAAATAGAAACTTGTGTGAATGTTTACAGTCTCTAACTGATGGTTACTGAGGCAAGTTGTGGCTCTCTAATCTTTCTGAGTAAGGTCAATTAATCTGGAAAAAAAAGACACAATGTGCTGGAGTAACTCAACGGGTCAGGCGGAATCTCTGGAGAACATAGATTGGTGAGGTTTTGGGTCTTGACCCTACTTCAGACTAAAGGGCTGCGACCTGAAATGTCACCTGCCTAACCTGCTGAGTTTCTCCAACACTTTGTGTCTTTTATTGGTAAACTCTCATCTGCAGTATCTTGTGTCTCAGTGAAACTGGATCACAAGTTAAACTCAAGACTTCTGCTCTAAATTAGTCAGTGTGGTTAATGCCTGGTCTTTGGGGGAGCTTTTGAATGGTGTCCATTTATTCTACAAATGTGAACTGTGTTTATTATTTTGACAGGGAATTATACTTTCCTCAGATTTGTTGTAATAATCGGAGGTCTGGCTGTTCTCATCGTCATTATACTGGCAGTGGAGTTCTGTCAAAGAAAGCGCAAGCCTACAGGTAAAGTACATGAATACATCCTTAATGTAGATATGTTACAAAACTTACCTTCAGTCGCGCTGTAATTCTGTCACTGGCCGTGTGCGCGATTTTGGCGCCTTTAAGGGGGGGCGGGGTTAAAACGCGGGTTTCTCCTCCCTTGTCCTGGTTGATATTTTGTTGGAGTACACGCCTTGGCTGACAAATCGTTCCTAGTGGCGTTTTGTGTGTTTTTTATTTTTATTAAATCTTCAATGTCAGAGCTAGAGTAATTTTAAAATCAGCTCCTGAAGCGTCAACGCCGATAACGGGGACGGATTTCACACACGGGACAGGTAAACGAAAGTGGTTTCTTTAAATGTATGAAAGTGCTTCTTAAGAAGCCTTTAATTCACATTTTTTCATGCGACACGGTGATTTTATTCCCCGAATTAACGGCAGTATTTTTCATGCCAATACGGGGTTAAATTCACCGCAAATGAACGTTCCAAAAGTTCGCGTTACAGAAATCCTCACTCACAAGATGATTTAAATCCCCATTAATTTACAGGTATTAAACATTCAATTCCTTCCATTTGGCCTGTAAATTCATGAAAATTAGATTTAAAAATTATGTTATATTGTGAATTATTGTGTGACTGTTATTTGGACACTTAGGCTATTGAAAAATGTTAATCTATTCTTAAGAAATTGATAGATGTTTAGATCTAGTAATTGAATTTTGTAATTAGCTACAATTAGGTAACTAACTAATTATATGCTATACTTTCATGTCTTCGAAGTAAGATTGTTTCATATTTGTTTCAGAATGCTTCAATCTATAATAACTGAAAATTTCTTTCAGTTATCATAACTTTTAAGAAAGTTATGGGCTTTTAACTGTCGTCGATCACAGCTTTTGTGTTAAGTCAATGGAAAAGCAATAGGGAACTAGATGCTAATTTCTGAGTATATAATGGCCATAACTCTTTTAATACTGAAGATATGAAAGTGAATTAAGTGTCAAATTAAACTTCTTGTTATGCTTTATCTGATGGGATAAATTGCAGACTTTATTTTTTAAATCTCAAAATTTTGTAACATTGCTACTTAATGCAGCACAGATTCCCCAAATTAACAATGACAATGTTATCTCTGATACAAGGAGAAAAGAACAATATATTTTGGATGAGAAAAGTATCTGTTTGTGCATATGTTGTTGAGAAATTAATTTCAGAATTTTTGTGTTCAATTAAAGCATTATTTATGCAATGTGGATTGTCTACCTGTCTACCTGCGTTGCCAGGAGGAGTCTGCTGTATGATTTCAGGTGCTGTTCTGCAATGACCTGACCACGTGGTGATTGTGTCACCATCCCCTGTGTAAACCATTATCAAATAAACATGCCAGAAGTTGAAGTATAGCTAGTGTAGTCATGTAGAAAATATGGTCTCCAATTTGCCCTCAACATGTTCCTATTTACTGAGGGATGAATATTGGCCAGGAAACCAGGAGACCAAGCTATCTCCACTGCACATTGGTGATTCACGTTCCAAAATCTATTGTGTCCCAAGAGGCCAGAAGGGGCCTCAGTTTAACAAATAATCTTTAATCTGGTGAGGGCAATGCTACAGCAATCCCACATGGCAACAGAGTGTTAGGCTCAACTGTGTGTTCAAATTTGGGGTTGTGCCTGAGGGTTTATTCTGTGTTGTTGAACAAACTGATCAGACGGGTATCGGGCTAGTACAACAGTTCATCAAGGTCACTGACACATGGAATACTCAGTTCTTAAAGCTTCTCTTATATTTATATAAATCACCTTTTTTCCATTAAAACATAAACCATTCCAATAACTGATCATTAGAAATATAAAATTACACATTGAATATATTAACTGTATGTACATTTATAAATTCAGTTGCTCCTTTACTTGTCATCTTGACTTGTGAAAACTCTGCAGTGCAAAGATGCATTAGTCCACTCTCCAGATATTTTCAACTCTGCTAGATACCTCCACATGTTGGCCTTACCTCATTCATGGTCTCCTGTGCCTTCCCACCCATGTTCTGTCCAGCAATGGCTCTATCGTGGAATAGATACATAGATACATAGAAATTAGGTGCAGGAGTAGGCCATTCGGCCCTTCGAGCCTGCACCGCCATTCAATACGATCATGGCTGATCATCCAACTCAGTATCCCGTACCTGCCTTCTCTCCATACCCCCTGATCCCTTTAGCCACAAGGGCCACATCTAATTCCCTCTTAAATATAGCCAATGAACTGGCCTCAACTACCCTCTGTGGCAGAGAGTTCCAGAGATTCACCACTCTCTGTGTGAAAAAGTTTTTCCTCATCTCGGTCTTAAAGGATTTTCCCCTTATCCTTAAGCTGTGACCCCTTGTCCTGGACTTCCCCAACATCGGGAACAATCTTCCTGCATCTAGCCTGTCCAACCCCATAAGAATCTTGTACGTTTCTATAAGATCCCCTCTCAATCTCCTAAATTCTAGCGAGTATAAGCCAAGTCTATCCAGTCTTTCTTCATATGAAAGTCCTGACATCCCAGGAATCAGTCTGGTGAACCTTCTCTGCACTCCCTCTATGGCTATAATGTCCTTCCTCAGATTTGGAGACCAAAACTGTACGCAATACTCCAGGTGTGGTCTCACCAAGACCCTGTACAACTGCAGTAGAACCTCACTGCTCCTATACTCAAATCCTCTTGCTATGAAGGCCAACATACCATTCGCTTTCTTCACTGCCTGCTGCACCTGCATGCCTACTTTCAATGACTGGTGTACCATGACACCCAGGTCTCGCTGCATCTCCCCATTTCCTAATCGGCCACCATTTAGATAATAGTCTGCCTTCCCGTTTTTGCTACCAAAGTGGATAACCTCACATTTATCCACATTATACTGCATCTGCCAAACATTTGCCCACTCACCCAGCCTATCCAAGTCACCTTGCAGTCTCCTAGCATCCTCCTCACAGCTAACACTGCCCCCCAGCTTAGTGTCATCCGCAAACTTGGAGATGTTGCTTTCAATTCCCTCGTCCAGATCATTAATATAAATTGTAAATAGCTGGGGTCCCAGCACTGAGCCTTGTGGTACCCCACTAGTCACTGCCTGCCATTGTGAAAAGGACCCGTTTACTCCTACTCTTTGCTTCCTGTTTGCCAGCCAGTTCTCTATCCACATCAATACTGAACCCCCAATACCGTGTGATTTAAGTTTGTATCCTAATCTCTTATGTGGTACCTTGTCGAAAGCCTTCTGAAAGTCCAGATACAACACATCCACTGGTTCTCCCCTATCCACTCTACTAGTTACATCCTCGAAAAATTCTATAAGATTCGTCAGACACGATTTACCTTTCGTAAATCCATGCTGACTTTGTCCAATGATTTCACCACTTTCCAAATGTGCTGCTATCCCATCTTTAATAACTGACTCTAGCAGTTTCCCCACTACCGATGTTAGACTAACTGGTCTGTAATTCCCCGTTTTCTCTCTCCCTCCCTTCTTAAAAAGTGGGGTTACGTTTGCTACCCTCCAATCCTCAGGAACTACTCCAGAATCTAAAGAGTTTTGAAAAATTATCACTAATGCATCCACTATTTCTGGAGCTACTTCCTTAAGTACTCTGGAATGCAGCCTATCTGGCCCTGGTGATTTATCGGCCTTTAATCCATTCAATTTACCCAACACCACTTCCCGACTAACCTGGATTTCACTCAGTTCCTCCATCTCCTTTGACCCGCGGCCCCCTGCTATTTCCGGCAGATTATTTATGTCTTCCTTAGTGAAGACGGAACCAAAGTAGTTATTCAATTGGTCTGCCATATCCTTGTTCCCCATGATCAATTCACCTGTTTCTGACTGCAAGGGACCTACATTTGATTTAACTAATCTCTTTCTCTTCACATATCTATAAAAACTTTTGCAGTCAGTTTTTATGTTCCCTGCCAGTTTCCTTTCATAATCTATTTTCCCTTTCCTAATTAAGCCCTTTGTCCTCCTCTGCTGGTCTCTGAATTTCTCCCAGTCCTCTGGTATGCTGCTTTTTCTGGCTAATTTGTACGCATCATCTTTTGCTTTGATACTATCCCTGATTTCCCTTGTTATCCACGGATGCACTACCTTCCTTGATTTATTCTTTTGCCAAACTGGGATGAACAATTTTTGTAGTTCATCCATGCAGTCTTTAAATGCCTTCCATTGCATATCCACCGTCAACCCTTTTAGAACTAATTGCCAGTCAATCTTGGCCAATTCATGTCTCATACCCTCAAAGTTACCTTTCTTTAAGTTCAGAACCGTTGTTTCTGAATTAACAATGTCACTCTCCATCCTAATGAAGAACTCAACCATATTATGATCACTCTTGCCCAAGGGGGCACGCACAACAAGTCTGCTAACTAACCCTTCCTCATTACTCAATACCCAGTCTAGAATAGCCTGCTCTCTCGTTGGTTCCTCTACATGTTGGTTTAGATAACTATCCCTCATACATTCCAAGAAATCCTCTTCCTCAGCACCCCTGCCAATTTGATTCACCCAATCTATACGTAGATTGAAGTCACCCATTATAACTGTTTTGCCTTTGTTGCACGCATTTCTAATTTCCTGTTTGATGCCATCCCCAACTTCACTACTACTGCTAGGTGGCCTGTACACAACGCCCACCAGCGTTTTCTGCCCCTTAGTGTTTCGCAGCTCTACCCATACCGATTCCACATCCTCCAAGCTAATGTCCTTCCTTTCCACTGCGTTAATCTCCTCTCTAACCAGCAACGCCACCCCACCTCATTTTCCTTTCTCTCTATCCCTCCTGAATATTGAAGATCCCTGGATGTTCAGCTCCCAGCCTTGGTCACCTTGGAGCCATGTCTCCGTGATCCCAACTATATCATAATCATGAATTGCTATCTGCACGTTCAACTCATCCACCTTATTACGAATGCTCCTTGCATTGAGACACAAAGCCTTCAGACTTGTTTTTACAACGCTCTTACCCCTTATACCGTAACTCAAATCCATGCTCATCCTGTACCTCATATTCTCCATCACCATCTTCTTGGGCATCCTGTCCATGTAACACATGATCTATCCATGTAATTTGACTTCTGTCACTCATTCCCGTCATTGCACCACCATTTTATTCACAATAGTTTTCCTGAACTGAATCCAAATTCTCTGATTATCAAATAGGATTTAAACCTCTGCTTCTGGACTATTAATCTCAAAGAGTCTTGGATTAATATCCAGTTAACCTATGACAATCCAAAAGTACATCAAAATAAGCAAACTAAATAATGTACCCATTAACAAGAGTCAGCACAACACCTTTGAAAGTAAGTTGGAGAGAAACACATCACCAATTCTGAATCTGGTAATGTTGGGTAAAATTAATTACATATTGTGTTTATCATATTTGTGGAAAATGGAGTTAATGGAATCTCTATTGTGTTTTGTTAAATGTGTGAAATTAAATTGTATGTAAAATCATGAAGGGAATAGATAGGGTGAGTGTGCAGAGTCTTTGACCCAGTATAAAGTAATCAAAAACTAGAAGACATAGGTTTAAGTTGAGAGGAACCTGAGTGGCAGCTTTTTCACTCAGATGATGGTGGTTATATGGAACAAGCTGACAGAGAAGGTCGATGAGGAAGGAACTATAACTGCATTTAAAAGACACTTAGGTAGGTACATGAACCAACGGGTGGCGCCGCAATGGCTGCCTCGCCAACAGTCTGTCTCGTCCTTTTCCTTCTTTGATGTTTTTCAGTATGAGTTAAATGGATGTTTTAGTGTTCTTTAGCTTTATTTTATGTGGGGGGTGGAGGGAGGTTGGGGGAACCTTTTTAAAATCTCTTACCTCGCCGAACATGCATTTTTTTCCGTATCGTATCTCCATCCGCATCCGCACTGTGGCCTAACATCGAGGTGCTGGCGGCCTCTTGCTGGGGATTGACTTCGGGAGCTCCAACCGCGTGAGCCTGCAGGACTTAACATCGTGGAGCTGGTGGTTCCTGTCGGGGATCGACCTTGGAGCTCCAACCGTGGAGCCTGCGGATTTAACATCGTGAAGCACGTGGTCCCTTTGTTAGGGATCGACTTCGGGAGCTCCAACCGTGGGAGCCTGCAGGATTTAACATCGTGGAGCACGCGGTCCCTTGTTTAGGGATCGACTTCGGGAGCTCTAACCGTGGGAGCCTGCAGGACTTAACATCGTGGAGCAGGTGGTCCCTTGGTTAGGGATCGACTACGGGAGCTCCAAGCCACAGGAGCTTCGACCGGCCTGACCTGGGGGCTTCAATCGTCGGCTGCGGGAGCTTCTATCACCCCGACTGCGAATGGTTCGACTGCCCCGACCACGGGAGAATAAAGAGTGAAGAAGATTAGACTTTATCGCCTTCCGTCACAGTGAGGAATGTGGAGAATCCACTGTGGTGGATGATTATATTAACTTTTCTGTAGTTGTGTGTCTTGTTGCTTTTTCTGGTATGACGATGATAAATTGAGTTTAATTGCACCTTAATTGGTGCACATGACAATAAAATACATTTGAATCTTTGGAGAAGAAAGGTTAAGGTCATGGTGTAGCGGAAACTGCTGGCGCACGTAGATATCGAACCCGGAGTTGGGATGCCGCGGTCACGTGAGTCGGGAGGGGCTGCTGTTTTCGCGCGGTTTCGTTTTGGCGCCACAGTTGTTTTGCTGACCACCGTTGTGATCAGACATGTATGCATAGACCTGTTTGCTAAGGAGCGAATGTTCAATAAAAACCGTTCAGAAAACGTAGTCGTCGTTTCTGCATCCGCTAAAATGGGTCAATTGCAGGCACATGGGACTAGCTTGGATGGGGCAAATTGGATGGTATAGACTAGTTGAGCCAAAGGACATGGTTCTGTGCTGTATGACTCTATGACTCTTTGACTTTATAAAAAGGTGAAAAAAATTTAAATTGTGCCCTCTCTCTAAACAGGTTTGGGCAATCAAACACAGACAGCTCCACCATCAAAAAGAAACACAGAAGGTGAATCTCAACTTTAAGGCAACCTTGAAGAAATTCAGCAGATGGCAGGTGTAGTGGCCATTTGGCCTGTTTTACTTGTCACTGATGATGGCATGTGCCTTTAAATTTTAGACTGCCCGTTGTATTGTGGGTGGGATTTATGACGTGTTTTGGGGCGTGTTTGGAGCTTAGTTGCTTGCGCAGAAGTCTAGTTTTTAGATTAGTTTGGAGAGACGACGGAGAAGGTCAAACCTTCGACCATGTCAATGTTACGGAGACGAGGAGTTTTGTAATGTTTAAAGTTGCAAGTTGGAATTGAAGGAAGATTAGGGGCAACAGACAAGGATGTTCACTATCACCGCTGTTATTTGCTTTGGTAATTGAACCCCTTGCTGAAAAAATAAGAACACACTCGAATATTCACGGTTATAACACAAAATATTCAAACAACAAACTATCCCTATATGCTGATGATGTACTACTGTACATCACAAAACCACAAATTAGTATACCAAATATATTAAACTTAATTGAGGACTTTGGATCCTTTTCAGGATATAGAATAAATTGGAACAAAAGTGAAATTATGTCGATTAAACCAAAAGACTCAACACATCTCAGGAAATTCCCTTTTAAAATAGCTATGGAAAAATTCAAATATTTAGGAATTGAGATTACTAGAAATTACCATGATATGTTTAAAGCTAATTATAATCCCCTACTTAAGAAATTAAATAATCTGATTAAATTTTGGAAAACACTTCCGATGTCCTTAATAGGTAGGATAAATGCTACAAAAATGATTTTCTTGCCACAAATCCTTTACCTATTTCAATCAATACCTATATATCTCCCAAAAAAGTTTTTCAAAAAACTGGACTCAGACATTACAAATTTTATATGGGATTACAAATCCCACAGAATACAAAGAACACACCTTAACAAACGAAAAGAGTTGGGGGGTCTAGCGCTCCCTAACTTTATGTATTATAACTGGGCAGTAAATATTAAAAATATGATTCACCTGCTGGACAATTCTGCCCAGCAGGTGGACTGGATTATAATGGAAAAAGGGGATTGCTCCCCGAATAATATAGGAGCGATTATTCTCTCTCCAATAAATTTGAATAATAAAAATTATAATAAAAATCCAATTATATATAGCACTATTAGAACATGGAAGCAAATAAAACAGAATCTAAAATTAAGAAACCTATCTCTCTTAATACCAATAGTCAATAACCCATCGTTTAAACCTTCAATCATAGATAAAGCATTTATACAATGGGAAAGAATGGGAATTAAAACGCTCGAAGATCTGTATGAATTAGAAAAATTACTATCATCCCAACAACTACAACTGAAATATAATTTGAAAAATAATCAATATTTTAAATATCTACAAATCTGTGACTATTTGAAAACACACACAAAAGATTATTATAATATGCCTTCCGACTTACTAGATGAAGCAATGAAGACAAAGGCGGAATCAGTTAATTTAATATCATACTTATATAATATCATCTTAAATATAGAAATACCCACAACAGATGGAATTAGAAGAGATTGGGAACAAGATCTAGGTATAAAAATTTCAAAAGAGAGTTGGGATAATCATTTATTACAGGTGCATAAATGCTCGATCAACGTACGACATACGCTTATCCAATTTAAAACATTACATAGATTATATTATTCAAAAACCAAACTAAATAAAATCTTTCCTAACGTCTCACCAATCTGTGATAAATGTATATGTCAAGAAGCTACCATAGCACATTCTTTTGTTTTTTGTACAAAAATCCAAAAATTCTGGTTTGAAATATTTGATATTTTTTCAAAATTAATCAAAATAAAACTGGTACCAAAACCAGAATGGATTATTTTTGGAATATCGGAAGGTATTCCTGAATTAAACGTGTATCAGAAGAATTTACTCAATTATGGGCTAATAATGGGAAAAAAGCTTATACTTAAATTCTGGAAAAATGCGCCCACACCAACAATAAAAATGTGGACATCAAATATGTTGGAAACATTACATCTGGAAGAGATGAGATTCCTCCTAGTAGGCAAAGTAGATCAATTTCAAAAGACGTGGTCTACGTTTTTGGACCTATTACAAGCATGAGGTGCAATAGTAATTTAGAAAAACAAATAAATAAATAAAAGGTATCTGGACCTGGTAATGGGAGGTAAAATAAAAACAGACTTGGTTGGTAGTTCCTTCTCTATGAAGTATGGTATAAGAATTATAATAGAGCGATTGTTCCTTCTTTCTTTCTCTTTTTTTTCTAGGGTCTATTTTCTAACTTTACTTCCTTCTCTAACTTCTTTTCTAAGGGGCTTTCTTTTCCCAACACTCTTTTGCACTTCACAACCTTTGTGCACTTTCTTCACTTTTCTTACTTCTTTCTTTTTCTTTCTTAAAGTTTAAAAAAGTGAAGCGGTACAAAAAATGTATTAATATATACGTGTTGTACATTACTGTAATCTACCGTACTTCTAAAAAATAAAAAATAAAAAAAAAAATAAAAAAAAATAAAAAAAAATAAAAAAAAAAAAGGAATTGAAGGAAGATTGCAGTAACGAGTCGGAAGAAACTTGGATGTATCTTGCTGTTTACCATCAACAATAAAGCATTTATTCAACAAAAGACTGTGTGTTGAAGCTTTATGAGTGAAGAGGCTCTGAAGGTCTCTGAGGAAGCTTGCATGCGTATCGAAGATATTCCCCTTATCCATTCTCATCCAAATAGCGGCTAGAGAATTTGTTTCTCAAAAGATAAGAAAAATCTGCCGTTACAATAAGTCTAAGGGTACCTCTGGCAGGGGGGTTAAATACTAGTCCCAGAGAGTGGGACAGAAGATTAAATCGAAGGGAACCTCCGGCAGGGGTGTTAAATACTAGTCCCAGAGAGTGGGACAGAAGATTAAGTCGAAGTGAACCTCCGGCTGGGGGGTTAAATACTAGAAAGGGACATTGAGGGTGGTCTTTGATTGTGCTGCAGTCTTTAAAGGTACATCGCTTAACAGTGAACTACTGCAAGGTCCAGACCTTACCAACTCACTCATTGGAGTTCTCATCAAATTTAGGCAAGAACCGATTGCTTTAATGGCTGACATCAGATCGATGTTTCATCAAGTGAAAGCAGCTGGTGAACATATTGATTACCTGCGATTCTTATGTTGGCCTGAAGGGGATGTGCAGCAAGATCTTGTTGATTACCGGATGAAAGTACATCTCTTTGGAGCAGTGTCATCTCCAAGTTGTGCGAATTTCACTTTAAGTTAGACCGCAGAGGATAATAAAGATTATTTCCCAGAGGAGGTAATTTCCACTTTGAAAAATAATTTCTACGTGGATGATTGCCTAAAATCCATATCTACTGAGCAGAAAGCAATTCAAATGGTAAAACACCTGACCTCTCTCTGCAATAAGGGAGGATTTGTACTGTCCAAGTGGATCAGCAACAATCGTGTTGTATTGGAAAGCATTCCACCAGATGACAGAGCTGAAGAAACCAAGGAGTTGGATTTAGTTAAAGACAATTTGCCAATGGAAAGGGCACTGGGACTGCACTGGTGCGTGGAAACGGATGTGTTTAAGTTTAAATTGTCGATTCAGGAGCGACCATGTACAAGAAGGGGTATCTTTTCTGTGATTGGCTCAGTATACGACCCTTTGGGATTTCTTGCACCATTTACACTGCCAGCCAAGTTAATTTTACAAAATCTTTGTAAGGAAAAACTTGGATGGGATGAGAGTATAACTCAAACATCCTCGCACCGTTGGACAGAATGGTTAACGGACCTCCATAAAATTTCAAAGTTTAAGGTGGATCGGTGCATAAAGCCTAAAAACTTTGGTAAGATCAGAAGTGCACAATTGCGTCATTTTTCGGATGCCAGTAACAGTGGTTACGGGACTGTTTCATATTTAAGACTGCAAAATGTTAACAAAAGAGTGCATGTTGCATTCTTAATGGGAAAAGCCAGAGTGGCACCACTGAAACAAATGACGATTCCCAGAATGGAACTAACAGCAGCAGTCTTAGCTGTTAAAATTGACATAATGCTGCAAAAGGAACTACAATTTCAACTGGAAGAATCTATCTTCTGGACCGATAGCACTACGGTTCTAAATACTTCAATAATGAAAACAAACGCTTTATGACATTTGTAGCAAATAGAGTCTCCTTTGTATTGGGAGCTACAAATGTTTCTCAATGGAGATATGTTAGCACCAAAGAAAATCCTGCGGATGAAGCCTCTAGAGGACTAACAGCAAATTGCTTTCTAAATAACAGGAGATGGATCAATGGGCCCAAGTTTCTTTGTGAACCAAGCAGAGAGTGGCCAAAGCTTGAACTCGGATTTGAAATCTCTGTAAATGATCCGGAAATTAAACAGAACATTTCGGTGAATGTGATTGCTAAAGACTCATATGACACCGTGAACAATTTAATTACCCACTTTTTCATCATTGAATAAATTGATAACTTCGGTAGCCTGGTTTCTTAAAATAAAAACAAGATTATTGCTGGCGGCTCGAGAAAGGAGGCAGATTACAGAGAGTACCCTGGGAGAGAATCCTGATAAACAGAAAGGAGAGATTGAAGGCCAGATGCAAGTTTTTGAAGCTTCATACGGCGTACAGGATTTACATCTTGATGATGTCCTCAAGGCGGAAAATGCGATCATCTCTTTCTGTCAAAGACAGAAATACAAAGAAGGAATATTAACATTGGAAGCTGGAGGACAGGGGGTAAAAAGAAACAGTCAATTGTACAAGCTCGACCCAGTCTGGGAGGAAGGTCTTCTGCGGATGGGTGGTCGCCGAAACAAATTGGCAATGCCCGTAAAAACTAAACGTCCTATGATTCTCTCAAAGGACTTTCACATAACATTATTATTACGACATATTCATGAACAAGTTGGACATGGAGGAAGAAATTATATGTTATCCCAACTTGGTAAAAACTATTGGATTATCAAGGCTGACTCTGCAGCATCACGAGGTTCTTGCTTGATGGGAAGAGTACTAGAAATCATGCCTGACGTTCGGGGTTTGGTGCGTATGGTACGTCTTAAAACAAAAAACTATGTTTTAATAAGACCAATAACCAAGTTGTGTTTGCTTCTAGAAGGCGAAGGTGAAGATGGAAGAGTCGATGAAGAGCCATGATTGCGGATATATAGTGCATGCTATTTTTTCCTCGTTAGTATCATGTTTAGTATCCCTGCCTGTCACGCGTTAGCCCGTGGTTCAATTTCCCGACGAGGAGCCACAGGGTTTAATTCCCTGACCGTTTGCTTTTGATATATGTATAGCCTATATGGCCATTTTTTAAATGTTTATTAGTAATTGCCTCGTTAGATACTCGGAACAATTAGGAGCCGGTTTGTAGTGGCCATTTGGCCTGTTTTGCATGTCACTGATGATGGCATGTGCCTTTAAATTTTAGACTGCCCGTTGTATTGTGGGTGGGATTTATGACGTGTTTTAGGCGTGTTTGGAGCTTAGTTGCTTGCGCAGAAGTCTAGTTTTTAGATTAGTTTGGAGAGACGATGGTGAAGGTCAATCCTTCGACCATGTCAATGTTATGGAGACACGAGGAGTTTTGTAATGTTTAAAGTTGCAAGTTGGAATTGAAGGAAGATTGCAGTAACGAGTCGGAAGAAACTTGGATGTATCTTGCTGTTTACAATCAACAATAAAGCATTTATTCAACAAAAGACTGTGTGTTGAAGTTTTATGAGTGAAGAAGCTCTGAAGGTCTCTGAGGAAGCTTGCATGCGTATCGAAGATATTCCCCTTATCCATTCTCATCCAAATAGCGGCTAGAGAACTCGTTTATCAAAAGATAAGAAAAATCTGCCGCTACACCGATGTTGGGGGAGTCCAGAACCAGGGGCCACTTTTTAAGAATAAGGGTTACGCCATTTAGAATGGAGACGATGAAACACTTTTTCTCAGAGAGTTGTGAGTCTGTGGAATTCTCTGCCTCAGAGGGCGGTGGAGGCAGGTTCTCTGGATGCTTTCAAGAGAGAGCTAGATAGGACTCTTAAAGATAGCGGAGTCAGGGGATATGGGGAGAAGGCAGGAACGGGGTACTGATTGGGAATGATCAGCCATGATCACATTGAATGGCGGTGCAGCCTACTCCTGCAGCTATTGTCTATTGTAGGATAACAAAGTAGTCGAAGTGTTTACAATACATTCGGCATTTCTGATCTGTTTAAATTCGGATGACATGACGTTGCATTTGGTTCCAGTGTCGATCTTTGCAACAGTAATGGTGTTGTTGACATGAAGTGAAACTTCAGGGTTGAGTTGCTTGTTAGTGGAAGCAACCAGGAAGTTTATGTTATGGCTGCTATCTTCATGCTCAGGGAGTAGAGCTGGAGGTAGCGCTGCTAAATCTTGGTTATTGCTATCAGCAGCTTCATGTTTTAACCAGTGTACGGACTGCCTTGGGAGTGATCGAATTCCACGAGTACTGCAACATTTTGAGAAATTATTTCTTCTTTTGCAAAAATGGCATGTTTTTCCGAGAGCAAAGCAAAGTTTGCGATCTGCAGGGTGGAACTGCTACAGTTAGAACACTTTCCAATAATCTTTGAGATTGTCAAGATGATGTGTGGGGTTGTGAGCGCTGTTTACGGTAGGAAGTGTCGATAGCATCGACATGGTATGAGGGGTGCGGTCCGGGTCCCAATGACCTGGTGTGAGAGGTCATGATCTCATTAATACGACAAGCATGTTCAGCTCGGGCAAGTGTCAGTTCAGTATCACAAAGTAATTCATCGCATACTTTATCACTGAGAATTGCACCCATAGGCTGTGGACCGAGCATCAAAAATGTGTCTAGAAATCCATTTTCGTGACCCACGTCACGGAACTACATGAAATTTTCCACAGATTTAGATGAAATATAATTGAGAAGGATATCATAACTCATTAGTGCCAAAGGTTGCACATTAATTAATTATACTAATTAGAAAATGAAATCGGGGAAGTAAGCCATATAAATATGACTTGTAAATATGACTGTAATCATATATAATTAAGTATAATTATATCATATAAAAAATAATATGATGAATATAATTGTGAGTTTTTTTAATGACACTGTCGCAGAGGTCCTGCTCCTGAACCAGCCTAATTAATGGGTGAGGGCAGTTCTTGTGGGTTCCTCCCTTTACTGAACCCCACTGACTGCCAGTGTGCAGAGTGGGGGTCACGGTCATAGTGGGACTGGGGCAGTTCCAGGCTGGGGGACAGTCCTGCAAGGCATCTTCCAGTCGCTTTAATAGGACATTTAATGAGACTGCAGCAGAGGTCCCAGGTTTTAAGGGCTCACGAACCTGCCTAATTAAAGGGTCAGGTCAGATCCTCTGGGTTCCCCCGTTTACTGAACCCCACTGACTGCCATAGTGGGGAGAGTGGGGGTAACGGCCATAGTGGGACTGGGGCAGTACCAGGCTGGGTGACAGACCTGTAAGAGACCTCTCTTATTTCTGATGTAAATGCCACATCCTGACCAAGAATCGAATGACCGGGTTTTTTCCGCTCCCCTGTGTGTTTAGAACATTATTTACCTCAGTTTTACCCCAGACCGGGTTTATTCAAGATTCAAGAGAGTTTATTGTCGTGTGTCCCAGATAGGACAATGAAATTCTTGCTTTGCTTCAGCACAAAAGAATATAGTTGGCATGAATACAGAACAGATCAGTGTGTCCATATACCATTGTACAAATATATACACACATGTATAAATGAAACAGATAAAGAGCAAATAAACAGATAATGGGCTATTATTGTTCAGAGTTTTGTTTGAGTTGAGTTCAATATCCTGATGGCTGTGAGGCTGTTTGTGTATTTTGTTCCCCTGTGTGTTTATAACATTATTTACCCCAGTTTTACCCCAGACCGGGTTTATTCCGCTCCCCTGTGTGTTTCTAACATTATTTACTGTTTTATACTGTATTATAACATTATTTACTGTCACTGTATGTCATGTTGTTACCTGTGGGCGGAGCACCAAGGCAAATTCCTTGTATGTGAATGCTTGGCCAATAAACTTACTTACTTTACCTCAGTTTTACCCCAGACAGGGTTTACTTTGCTCCCCTGTGGGTTTATAACATTATTTACCCCAATTTTAACCCCAGACCGGGTTTATTCCGCTCCCCTGTGTGTTTATAACATTATTTACCTCAGTTTTACGCCAGACCTGTGATAAGGCTGAATTAAGTTAAAAATATAAGACGATATTAAATTGGTTCCTGGGCTAGCTTACAGCTTATATTTAGTCTCAAATTAGGCTTTTCTCCAGTAGAATAATACAGAAAGGCAAGTTAAGTTGCCTCAGGTTGCGGGGTATTGAGATAATGATTAACATTTGTCTCCCAAGTGACGAGAGAGGAAGCAGAGAAGAAGCTAGTTTGATCTATTTGATATGTAAATGCCTTGTACCAATGTCCGATGTTTATGAGGGAGGAGGTGACGAGAGAGGGAACTAGTTTGATCCAAGGGATTTTGACAAATGGCTGAGGTATTTGATATGTAACATGCCTTGCATCAAATGTCCGATGTTTATGAGGGAGGAAGTGATGAGAGAGGAAACTAGATTCATTAAGGGGCAATAACAAATGTCCAAGGCCGTTGAGATGAAATGTCCTTGTACCATATGACAAGACGCCTTTGATGTGACGAGACCACTCGGGCTCATCCTGAAGTATTGTTCTCTGTATCTCTGACCATGACTAATGTTTGTGGAGTGTGCTAAGGTGACAAAGAAACACTATATAATACAATGTAATTCTGTTGTTCGTAGAAGGGGATGAGGACTGTGAAGTGTCTGCATTGCTCACTTGACTAGAGTTCTCGCTTCCTTCCATCGGCCGCTAATAAGTAAAGTTTTGAACTGGTCTACCAAACGTTTGTGTGTTGTCTGTTTATTAAGAAGCGAACCTGTTTAGTTTGTATAATAAGTAATTTTTTTCATTGCGGTATTTATGCAGGCCTCGCTGGGACCCCATCAACAGCTGACTATGCAAGAGGTTGCAGAGGTTGCCGGGATTGGAAGGGAGATAAATGAGCTCTATCGGCCCCCTTGTATGACCGACTCCCCTAGAAACTCCCGGGAACATCTGTGATCCTTCATCAGACGTTGAATTGGTTCCCTGCCGAGGTTCTTAGAAACAGACAAAAGTAAGACCAATTGGGCTTTGTGTATGTATTTTTTAAGAAGGGATTGTGTATGTATTTTTAAGAAGGGCTGGTGTATGTATTTTTAAGAAGGGTTTGTGTATATCTTTAAGAAGGAATTGAGCAGTTTCTCTCCCTTTTTCTATCTCTATTTTTTTTCTCTCTCCCTCTCTCTCTTTCTGTCTATCTCTCTCCTTGTTTTCTCTTTTTTTCTCTCTCTCTACAAAGGGCTCGTCGGCCTTGTCGAGACATCCGTAGTTTGACGGGTTGAGATACAGGGGACGAGGAGTGCGCCTGGCTTGTTGAGACATCCGAACAGTTGTCGTGTTGAGAAATAAGTGGCGCTGTTTTTTTAATAAGAGTTAAGAAGTCTGCCAGGTTGAGAAACTGGGGTCTCGATTAGCGGGTCTGCTTAGTTGAGATACCTAGGACATTTATTTTTAAGGGATAAGGAGTCTGCCAAGTTGAGAAACTGGGGGTCTCGATTAGCGGGTCTGCTTGGTTGAAATACTTGGGCGTTGTTTTTTAAAGAGTTAAGAAGTCTGCCAAGTTGAGAAACTGGGGTCTCGATTAGCGGGTCTGCCTGGTTGATATATTTGGAATGGTTAAGAATTGAGAAGTCTGCTTTCTCTCTTTCTCTTTCTATCTTTCTCTTTATCTCTCTCTCTCTATCTATCTATGGGGAATGCTCTGGTTAACAGTCCAACATATGTGTTATTTGAATCCTAAGTATAATAAGAAATTTAGAATGTTCAGTTACAAGTTGACCAAACGGTTAGGGGATGAAGCCTGGCCGGAGGGGGGCACATGGAATGTAGAGACAATTAAAAAAGCAGAGATGTTGATATGGGAAAGGAATGCAGGAAAGAAATGGAAGAAAGGAATTAAAGCATGGAAAGCGGAAGCAGAGAAGAAGCATGAGGAGAGTAGAGATCGAAGTTGCATGTAAGAAAGGGATAGAGTTAAGAAATAAGGATGGCACTAGGAAAGGATGGGAAGTATTGCAACTAGAATGCCAGTGGGCAGAGGAACAAGAGAAAAGAATTAAGAGACAGGCAGGACGTGAGAAACAGGTGATGGTTAGCAAAAATAAACCCAGTACTGGTAAATCCTCTGGAGGAGACTTCATGTCTGGCACGACGACCCTGTTTGTTAGTGAAGATGAGGAGTTAGATAATCTTGGGAGATGTCCACCTCCCTACGTCCTACCAGTAGCGATGGCATCCTTAAAGGTCTGTCTCACGAATCTGCGGTCATTGGCGGCGAAACGGGAAGAATCTGCCGCCATAGACCGCGCACTCGTGAGAAAGAACAATTCCCGGGCCGTGCGACGGTGTTCCCAACACCGCGCGGTGCAAAAATAAAATCGACAATGTCGAAAACACTATACTCACCGCACAACCTCCACCAGTGATGCACGAGTGCGCACGGCCGCTCGCACGGGCCGCCGCCAGTGTGGGTCGAGCGCCGTGCGTCAAACCTCCTCTGCCACAGCCTCCGCCAGTGACGCACGTGCCGCCGCCAGTGAGGCACGTGTGCTGCGCGGCCACAGGCACAGCCATCGCTACAGCGCCGCGATCAGGATGGCCGCCGCCACAGCCGCCGCTGGTGAGTCACGTGCGGGGGGCCGACGTCATCGCAGTCGGCCCGCCCTTTTTTTACTTACCGCAAGCACGTGGGACCCGCCGTGTTTGAATTAACTCGGCCCCCGCGCAACATCCGTGCGGCGCTCCGGTGGATAGGCTCGACGCTCTCGCCGTTGCCGCGCGGTCCTAGCTACCGGCGACGCCGCGCTTCACCGCCGATGACCGCAAACAGGTAAGACACGGCCTTTACCTGTGACAGCTCCGTCAGTAATATCCCTATACCTTGAAGTTCTGACCTTACAAAGCTCCCCAGGATTGGGAGCACGGGAATGGCTTTCTGTGCGTTATTTGCTTAAGGCATTGATGATACCAGAACAGCTCACCATTATTAAATGTGCTGCACACACTGGTGCTGGGGACCCTATAACAAAAGGCAATGAGTTTGCCGATAGTGTATCCAAACAAGCAGCCTGTAAACCCAAATGCTTAGTGACAGCAGGTAAACAGATACTAACAAATAGAACGGCCCTGCCAAACATGAGGCAGGTATGTACATTACAGAGGTACGCCTCTCATATATAAAAATAACTATGGAAACAAGAGAGCTGTGCCATTGATTCGGCTCACCCCGCTTGGACTAGTTGGTGTATACGATGCATTTTTACCCGTCTGACTAACATATATTCACTCTCTGCTGGTAAGGAGGGAATGATAAGGAAACGTGGTGGCACCCGAAAATTCGGCAAGAGCCACTGAAGCAGGCCTCTGAATGTAAAGTTTGCCAACAAAGTAATCCAGGGAAACCAATTAAGATACCCTCAGGGGTGATGCCAATGCCATCACTACCGTTTGAATGCATACAGATTGATTTTATTGAAATGCCAAGGGCCCAGTGTTATAAATATTGCTTAGTAATTTTAGATTTATTTAGCAGGTGGATTGAAGCTCTACCAACCACTAATAATACTGCTGAGACTACAGTAACATTGTTGTTAAGAGAAGTTATTCCCAGGTTTGGCCTACCTACTGTCATAAGCTCGGACAATGGTCCTCATTTTATTGCCACTATTAATAAGGAACTATATGCACATTTTAAGATCCGGCAGCAATTTCACCGTGTACACCACCCACAGGCATCCGGTATGGTGGAAAGAGCCAATGGGGCATTGAAAAACAAAATTACCAAGCTGATGGGAGAAATGGGACAGACATGGATTAAAGTATTACACTTAGCATTATTTGAAATGAGGGTAACTCCCCACAGTGTTACAAAGTTATCCCCAGCAGAAATTATCTACGGTAAACCTCTACAAACTCCCTGGGGAGCAAGCATTACTCATGAAGGAACCTTAGATTTACACGCATTAAATGATGAAATAATTACCTATGTTCAATGACTCACCCATATTCTGTCAGCATTGCATTTACAGGTAAAGGAGTCCCAGAGGCAGCTACCTGATGCTGACCAGCGCGAAATAGTCCAACCAGGGGACTACGTACTTATCAGAAATTGGGACCGCAAGAAACTCGACCCCCGTTGGAACGGACCATACCAGGTGCTGCTGAGTACACCAACAGCAGTGAAGGTTGAAAACCATCCACGTTGGATACATCTCTCCGACTGCAAAAAGATTGGATACAAGGATGGCACGAGTGATGCTCACTCTACTGACGGTCCTAACCATGGCCAGGGTAACATGGACTAATACATATCTGGCTATGAGCCATGAGTTTGCCGTACGGGCAAATGGGACTGAATGTTGGGTATGCACCGGTGTTCCGACTAGCAGTAAGGAAGGAATTCCCTTGGTCCCCATTCCATTAAACCTTACCGAGAGACTAGCGATGAGGTGCTTCTGTAAAAGGCGTAAAAAAACGTCCTGTCTAAAAATGATACGGATAACAAATACCAAAAATGAAACAATAAACATCACCTATGGAGGGCCGAAATACAATAACTTTGAAGGATGGTACACCCCTCCCTTTAAACGAGATTGGAAAGTGAACGTGACAAATGCAGCAGATATACCCCGACTACAGATAGTAAGAGATTCGCACAGGCCAGTTAATACTACCTGTTTTTGCCACCACCAAGGCACAGGTGTATTCATGGGAAACAGTACTTGTATGTCAACTCAGGCAGCCACCATTATCGGCCCACCACGACCAGTTAATGGCACATATTTTGTATGTGGATCCTGGGCCTACCTATGGTTACCAGGAATGCCGCCGGCAGATGGGGCAACTTGGGAACGACTAAAAGGACCCCATCACTGGACAGGGTGTTGTTATGTTGCATATGTGGTCCCACGTATGAGAAGCATGAGCCAGTTGCACCAGCACATGGGGATTTCCAAGCGAAGCCTAACGAAGGCTGAGCAATTTTTTATGATCCTCTTCCCGTCCTATGGTAGTATAGTAGTGTCACGAGAACTAATTACTATGGCCTCCGCTTTAGAGATACTTGCTAATGCCACTGCCGTCTCCTTGAGTGCAAGCCAGGGGGAGCTAGAAGGGGTGACAGCTGAGATGGTAGCTATGAGGACCGTAGTATTACAAAACAGAATGGCCTTAGATTTTATCCTAGCAGAAAAAGGAGGGACATGTGCAATAATAGGTCGAGAATGTTGCACTTTTATTCCCGATGCTTCCTCCAACATTACCAACTTGGCTGCCCATATCAGAATGGAAGTAGCTAAAATAAGGAAGGTATTCCTTATTCCATGATTATAGCTTCGGGGGAGGTTGGTGGCCATTTAATATGTTTGGAGGGACTTGGGGAACGATTGTCCACTATGGATTGATTGTATTACTAGTTGTACTATTAATTTGTCTGATGAGATGCTTATGGTCTTTCGTATGTACTCGGCAAGGACTGTAGTTGTTATCAAAATGTTGATAAAAGGATGGAATGATAAGGCTGAATTAAGTTAAAAATATAAGATGATATTAAATTGGTTCCTGGGCTAGCTTACAGCTTATATTTAGTCTCAAATTAGGCTTTTCTCCAGTAGAATAATACAGAAAGGCAAGTTAAGTTGCCTCAGGTTGCAGGGTATTGAGATAATGAATACTACAACATTTGTCTCCCAAGTGACGAGAGAGGAAGCAGAGAAGAAGCTAGTTTGATCTATTTGATATGTAAATGCCTTGTACCAATGTCCGATGTTTATGAGGGAGGAGGTGACGAGAGAGGGAACTAGTTTGATCCAAGGGATTTTGACAAATGGCTGAGGTATTTGATATGTAACATGCCTTGTACCAAATGTCCGATGTTTATGAGGGAGGAAGTGATGAGAGAGGAAACTAGATTCATTAAGGGGCAATAACAAATGTCCGAGGCCTTTGAGATGAAATGTCCTTGTACCATATGACAAGATGCCTTTGATGTGATGAGACCACTCGGGCTCATCCTGAAGTTTTGTTCTCTGTATCTCTGACCATGACTAATGTTTGTGGAGTGTGCTAAGGTGACAAAGAAACACTATATAATACGATGTAATTCTGTTGTTCGTAGAAGGGGATGAGGACTGTGAAGTGTCTGCATTGCTCACTTGACTAGAGTTCTCGCTTCCTTCCATCGGCCGATTATTAGTAAAGTTTTGAACTGGTCTACCAAACGTTTGTGTGTTGTCTGTTTATTAAGAAGCGAACCTGTTTAGTTGGTATAATACGTAACCTTTTTCACCGGGTTTATTCAAGATTCAAGAGTTTATTGTCGTGTGTCCCAGATTGGACAATGAAATTCTTGCTTTGCTTCAGCACAAAAGAATATAGACGGCATGAATACAGAACAGATCAGTGTGTCCATATACCATTGTATAAATATATACACACATTTATAAATAAAACAGATAAAGTGCAAATAAACTGATAATGGGCTATTAATGATCAGAGTTTTGTTTGAGTTGAGTTCAATATCCTGATGGCTGTGAGGCTGTTTGTGTATTTTGTTCCCCTGTGTGTTTATAACATTATTTACCCCAGTTTTACCCCAGACCGGGTTTATTCCGCTCCCCTGTGTGTTTTAAATATTATTTACTGTATTATAACATTATTAACTGTCACTGTATAATAATAACAATAATAGATTTTATTTATATAGCGCTTTTCAGGACTCAAAGTCGCTTTACAATTGAGAGTCAGGAATAAACAAAACAAAATAGACCAGTAAGACAGAGGGGAGGGGAACATGGGACTAAGGGTATGCAGAGGTGAAGAGATGGGTCTTGAGGTGGGACTGGAAGACCCGTATGTCATGTTGGAACAACTGTATGTCATGTTGTTACTTGTGGGCGGAGCACCAAGGCAAATTCCTTGTATGTGAATACTTGGCCAATAAACTTACTTACTATACCTCAGTTGTACCGGGTTTATTCAGCTCCCCTGTGTGTTTATAACATTATTTACCCCAGATTTAACGGGTTTATTCCGCTCACCTGTGTGTTTATAACATTATTTACCCCGGATTTATGGGGTTTATTCCGCTCCCCTGTGTGTTTATAACATTATTTACCCCAGTTTTACCGGGTTTATTCCGCTCCCCTGTGTGTTTATAACATTATTTACCCCAGATTTACCGGGTTTATTCCACTCCCTTCTGTGATTATAACATTATTTACCCCAGATTTACCGGGTTTATTCCCCCAGACGTGCAGTTTATGTGGTGATTTATTGATTATTTACAGAGAGGGGGGGTTGGGAGCCAGAGAGAGGGAGATGTTTATTTATAAGGTGTTTTATCTCAGAACGCTGCTCCAGACGGTGAGTTTATATAATTGAGCCCAGTTTGACCAGTTTGATTCCCCCAGACGTGGTTTATGTGGAGATTGCCCTCAACTCTCTCTCTCTCTCCCCCCCCACACACGTGACTGTACTGTACTGTACTGTATGTGGTCATTGACCTCACTCACCAACTCACTTCTCCCCCACGTGACCCGATCCCGCACAATCCGCTGCAGCCGCTGATCATCAGTTATTTATTTATTTACCTCAGGTCCGTCGGCAACGACGTCACCAACCCGCTTCTCCGCCCGCCCGCGCGCCCGCCGCCATTTTCATGCGGTCGACGGGGAGACTCGGCCCCGGGGGGGCTGGGGGGGGGGGGGGCGGGCGTCCGCCCTCCCCGCCCTCCCCGCCCTCCCTGCGCCGTGACGTCGCCGCCTATCCGAGGGCGTGGCTTCCGCTGGCAGTTGCTCGATGGCGGTTTGTTTTTAAATGTGAAGGCCGACACAAAATGGCGGCGAATGTGATGATGCTGCTTCACACTGAAGGTAAAACGCTGCATTCACTTGGTCATAGAGTGATAGAGAACATCTTGGTAAGGGCAGGTGAGGTCGGCAGCCGGCGGCCATCTTGGTGAGGGCAGGTGAGGTCGGCAACCGGCGGCCATCTTGGTGAAGGCAGGTGAGGTTGGCGGTTGGAGCTTTGTGTGGGTGGTTTCGGGTGGGTGAGTGTGGTTTCGGGTGGGTGTGGGTGGGTGAGGGTGGTTTCGGGTGGGTGAGGGTGGTTTCGGGTGGGTGAGGGTGGTTTCGGGTGCGTGAGGGTGGTTTCGGGTGGGTGAGTGTGGTTTCGGGTGGGTGTGGGTGGGTGAGGGTGGTTTCGGGTGGGTGAGGGTAGTTTCGGGTGCGTGAGGGTGGTTTCGGGTGGGTGAGTGTGGTTTCGGGTGGGTGTGGGTGGGTGAGGGTGGTTTTGGGTGGGTGTGGATGGGTGAGGGTGGTTTTGGGTGGGTGAGGGTGGTTTCGGGTGCGTGAGGGTGGTTTCGGGTGCGTGAGGGTGGTTTCGGGTGGGTGAGTGTGGTTTCGGGTGGGTGTGGGTGGGTGAGGGTGGTTTTGGGTGGGTGAGGGTGGTTTCGGGTGGGTGTGGGTGGGTGAGGGTGGTTTTGGGTGGGTGAGGGTGGTTTCGGGTGTGTGGGTGTTTGAGGGTGGGTGAGGGTGGTTGGTGTGGGTGGTTTTGGGTGGTTGAGGGTGGGTGCGGGTGCGTGAGGGTGGTTTTGTGGGTGGTTTCGGGTGAGGGAGGTTTCATGGAAACATAGACAATTGGTGCAGGAGTAGACCATTCGGCTCTTCGAGCCAGCACCGAATGATCACATTCGATGATCTATTCGATGACGTTGAGCTTGGCGGTGGTAAGGCCTTCAACATTGAGCTGCAGTAGCGCTAAACCTCGACAGTTGGCGGCATTTAACGGTGCCGCCTGGCCTGGGGAGGAATGGCATTTAGCGGTCTGCAGACGTGGTAAAGACATTGGTTTCGCTTTGTGGCCTTATGATCCTGTAAGCTACTCGTAAAGGAGGCCGCGTAGAGGCTGTCTTTGACCAGATGGTCAAGACGAGATGGACAGACCAGTGGAAGTCAGCGGAAACATCTAGGCTACACCATTACATCGATGACCCCATGGACGTCCCTGGCCAGGACCTGACCCGAAAGCAGTGGACAACGCTCAACCGCTTGAGGACAGGCATCTTGAGGACGCTATGGAGTAGTGATGAAGAGGTGGGGGCCTCGTGGACAGCGAGCGCCTCCTGCGAGTGTGGGGACCCAACACAGACAGTGCAGCACACATCGGCCACCGAACGGTGAACGAGGTCTGATTGACCTGGACGATGATACGTTGGCCTGGCTCGCCTCAACAGAGCTGCAGGTCTAAAAGACACACGACAGAAGAAGAATATGGCTGATCATCCAACTCAGTATCCTGTACCTGCCTTCTCTCCATACCCCCTGATCCCTTTAGCCACAAGGGCCACATCTAACTCCCTCTTAAATATAGCCAATGAACTGGCCTCAACTACCTTCTGTGGCAGAGAATTCCACAGATTAACCACTCTCTGTGTGAAAAATAAATGTTTTTCTCATCTCGGTCCTAAAAGACTTCCCCCTTATCCTTAAATCGTGACCCCTTGTTCTGGACTTCCCCAACATCGGGTTCAATCTTCCTGCATCTAGCCTGTCCAACCCCTGAAGAATTTTGTAAGTTTCCATAAGATCCCCCCCTCAATCTTCTAAATTCCAGCGAGTACAAGCCGAGTCTATCCAGTCTTTCTTCATTTGAAAGTCCTGACATCCCAGGAATCAGTATTGTGAACCTTCTCTGTACTCCCTCTATGGCAAGAATGTCTTTCCTCAGATTAGGAGACCAAAACTGTACGCAATACTCCAGGTGTGGTATCACCAAGACCCTGTACGGGTGGGTGAGGGTGGTTTCGGGTGGGTGTGGGTGGTTTCCGGTGGGTGAGGGTGAGTGTGGTTGGTGAGGGTGGTTTCGAGTGGGTGAGGGTGGTTTTGGGTGGGTGTGGGTAAAAAAATCACAAACCATACGTAAGTAAGTAAATTTTATTTATATAGCACATTTAAATCAACTCGCGTTGAAACCAAAGTGCTTTTCATAAAATAAATAATGAAGTTTCCGTACATCCATAGAAAAAAATAAAAAAATAAGAAAAAATGACACAACACATTATAGAATTCAACATGAACTCCCCCCCACAACAGAATCAAAATTTCCCACTGTCCACGGCATCAAAAAGTTAAGTCCTCTTCCTCTGTGATCACCCGAATTACATTTTACTCAGATGCAAGCCAAGGAATGGCATAAATGTTAGCTGTTAATTGGACATAATCAACCTCAGCAAATTGACAATATCCTATTGAAGGACAATGGGTGTTTAAGCTGTCAGGACATTTTATTATTTGCCAAAATATACATCTCAATAGCATAATGATAGAAAACGTTTCTACACATCACTCGTAAATCTGGAGATTTCTTTAATGATAAATTTAGCTTCAGAAGCGTTTTCTTTTTGCATGTACAAACCCACTTCAGAACCATGGGCGATTTTAAAATTTTACAGCCAGATTTATCACTTCTGAAACTTTTTAGATACCAAAGGAATCAAGAAAAAACACAAATAATGCCGTGCTGTTGATGAAATGCAGTGAGCAAAGGCGAAAATTCCCAATATTTTCAATCTCGATATCTGCACGGCCAATGTTCGCCAAGCACTTCAGCTGTTGTTGTCCATTCAGCTCTTGCTTCTCTTTACCTTCATTTCGCTTCACTTTTGTAATTCTGAAGTAGGATAGATGTCTCTCACGGTTACCCCGACTTCCACAATTATTTACTGCGCAAACATTCACAATTTTGGCGGTTGTTAACAGGTAGGAAAGTACGCGTTTCGTGTATTAACAACATATACCGGAAGCTGCGATGTCCTCCAGAGCAGCTCCATGCGTCATGCCCTTTGACCCGGTGACCTTGCGTGCAACCCCCCTATACACACACACACACACACACACACACTCTCAGACACACACACTCTCAGACACGCACGCACTCTCACGCACGCACGCACACACGCACGCACACAGACTCACACACATAGACTCACTCACACACACAGACTCACTCACACACACACAGACTCACTCACACAGACACACACAGAGACTCACGCACACTCACTCACACAGACTCACTCACACAGACTCACTCACACAGACACAGTCACACACACACAGTCACACACACACAGTCACACACACAGTCCCACACACACAGTCACACACACATTCACACACACACATAGTCAAACACACACACAGTCACACACACACAGTCACTCACACACAGTCACTCACACACAGTCACACACACACAGTCAAACACACACAGTCACACACTCACACAGTCACACACACAGTCACACACACACATATTCACTCACACACTGCCTCACACACACACACACAGTCACTCACACACACAGTCACTCACACACACAACCAAGACTAAAATGCTAAGTAACTTCAGAACGTGGTAAACATAGTGTGGAAACCGAATGATTCAAACGTTTAAAGTCTCCAAATTTGCAAACACTTTACAACCAATACAATTTCTGAAAACACACTCACAGACACACACACACACTCACAACCAATACTAAAACATTAACAACTCTCTGATTTTTCATCGATGGGAAAAAGCCTCCGGTCCAGCTCAGCGGAGGGGGACTCTGAGCGAGGTGGCCAAAAATCACATCCGTAAGTGGCGGCGTTCTTTCAGAAATCACGAACCAGAAAGTCAGAAAGTGGTCAAGATCTTAGTTTTAGTAATATAGAAGATGAATGTGATGATTTTGATAACTCGGGAAGTACATTCGTGAAAGTATGTAGAAATTATAAAGTACAAAATTCAATTCCAAACATTGCAACGTTGCACTTGTCAAAGTCCAAGCCTTCACTTTCCACTCTCTTCACAGTATTCATGTTTATGTTTTTACTGTTCCAGCATAGATGACAGAAGACTCATCTTCCTTTGAAGAAACAAGGTTCTGAAAGAGAAAGAAATACCAATTGTATTTAAGACCGTTGCTGTTGTCGCTGTTTAGATCAGTAAACAGATTACAGCTTTAATTCATACTTGTACGATCTGGGATTTCATCAACAAGAAACAATATACTTACAGTGCCTGATGCTTGATTGGAGGACAGTGTATTATCGCTGCTGCCTGTAATAAATGCAAACATCACAATTAAAAATGACACTGGTGGATTATGTTGACAAAGGAAACGACAAATGGAATATCAAAGTCTAAAGCTTACTACATTTTTTTCTTCCTGACAGTAGATCAACAAGACATTGAATTCCAGAAAACCCATCTGTCATCTGTATGCTCATACCTCTGCATTTACAGTGAGCTGCAGGAATGGTCAGCATGAACAAGACACCCTTATATTGCTACGGAAGGAATCGACTATGAATAAGAGAACTAGCACAGCAATTGACAGAGCAGCAGCCCTGGCAGGACATAACCTACGAAGCTGCATCTGTGGCTGGGAAAAGATAACATCAGAGAAGGGTCTCAAGATCCACCAAGGCAGGGAAAGGTGCCTGGGAGAGCTTGGTGAGGGGCCTCGCATTGACCATTCCCTTCTAAGAGGTAGGCCAAATCAGTCGAGTGAAGCCCAGTGGCAGGTTAACCACCACAGTCCACAGGGTATCAGCACCCCAGGCGAAGCTCAACCAAGTACTGTCCCACCAACGGACACGGGTCCAGAGCCCAACCAGCCACAGTCAGCGGTAGAGAGGAAGATGGAAGGAAAAAAGCAGAATGGAGCAGTCACTGGCTGTGGCTGAAGAGAAAAGATGCTGTCTGGGCTGCCACGTGACCATCTAGAGGCTAACCATAAGACACACACCCAGGGCTGATCACCCTGCGGTAGGCCTGCCTCGACTGAGGGTGTCTTGTGATAAAAGGCCGAAACACCCAGTGATGTTGAGGTACACAACTGAAGATGTGTGTGATTGGTAGCAAAATCACCTCGTGGTCACCCCCAAGAATATTGGGTGTCAGTTGTGGTGAAGAACCTTAGGGATTGTAACATCCAGTCCTACTATTCAATATCAAAAATTTGTAATTCAAGGAAGATTGTGCTGATCACTTGTAGCTCAGTCAGGAGTTGTGCAGAAGAATGTTCTTCAGATGGACATAAATGGTGTCTTGGTTTCACTTCTCATCACCAATGAAAATGCACAACAGTGTTGTAACAGCAGCCTGGATGTCACTGGTTGGATCTCTGGAGTGGCTATTGTACCCATTCAGAGTAGGCTAGTGGACCAGAACCCACTTAGAGTAGGTTAGGGGACCAGAACACACTCCCTGTAGTTTAGGGGACCAGAACCCACCTAGAGTAGGTTAGGGGACCAGAACACACTCCCTGTAGGTTAGGGACCAGAACACACTCCCTGTAGTTTAGGGGAGCAGAACACACTCGGAGAAGGTTGGGGAGGCTGAATCCACCCAGAGAAGGTTGGGCTCCTAACTGAGCCTCAGCTGACTGTCCCACTTCATGTCCACGGACAGAGCGAGGGACTTTATCCCAGGAATGCCTGATGCTGTTGTAAGGTGGCCAAAGACAGCAGGGTTTCAGACTACTCAGTGCCAATAATCCTCACTGTGATAAAAGATTAAAACATATTTAAATAAAGTCATTTTACCACCAGTTGCTTTTGGCTGGAAGGAGATGGATCCATAATGAATACCTTCCTCTGTGTCTGTGGAAATAAGTTGGAAACAAAGAATTTATTTGTATTTGAAAAAGGATGATTTAAGTAAATGCAGGGTCACGATATGAAACGCTGATCGTCGCTTTCCCTCCATAGATGCTGCTCGACCCATAGAGTACCTCCAGCAGTTTGAAAAAACCCTCCATGAAAAGTCACATCTCCTAACCTTGTTTTGACTTCTTCCTGGGATGGTGGAAATTACAAAGAGAATTTGAGTTAATTTGGCTTGTGGAGTTTAGAAGAATGACAATGGTTCTCATGGAAACATAGAAACTTCCAACAGGTAGACCAGTCTGGATGGAGAAAGATGTTCCCTGTTGGGGGAGACCATGACCAGGGGTAAAGGTTGAAGACAAGAGACAATAAGGATGAAGATGAGGAGAACAAAGAATCGGTTACATTCTCTACCACACATTTGTCTGGAGCCAAATCATTCAGTACATTTTAGTAGTTGTTGAATTTATTGACAGATACACAACAATGGCGAGGTACAGGTACAATGAAAATGTTGCCTGCAGCAGCATCAGAGGCATTTTGACTAAGGCAACACAACACATAAATGAAGCATAAATTACAAAGACCACTGGTTAGTGGAAAAAAAGACTGCAAAACACAAACTAGAGACGTCATGTGGACTAAGATCAAGGAATATGGGGAGATATGATCAACTGAGGTTCAGTTTAGTTTATTGTCATGTGTGCCGAGGTTCAGGGAGAAGCTTTTGTTGCATCAGCAGAAAGACAATATATGAATACAATCGACCCCTTTACAGTGGAACACAGTGGAATACAATTGATCCATACTGTGGAACAAGTTAAGGAATTGATATTTTTCTCATTAAAACATGAGCAATGTCTGATTTATTGAAAGGTTTCTTCAGATTTTTCAAGAAAGATTTCTCTGTTGTTCATCAGATTCATCAGAAAGGTGGTCTAAATTCTGGCAAAAACAATACTGTCCACAATTTGACCACCAGGGTGATGGCTCGAGTCCCCCGACCGACGAAGAACACGTGAAGGACTTGAAATTTATTTCGCCGTCCATCACAGTGAGGAATGTGTAGGAGTCACTGTGGTGGATGTTCATGTTAAAATGTGTTTTTGTGTCTGTTGCTTTTTAATTGTATGACTGACCTGGCCAGTGAAATTCCTCGTATGTTGCAAAACATACTTGGCGAATAAAATCTGATTCTGATCTGTCTTAGGTAGAAACAAAGAACTGCAGATGCTGGTTAATACACAAAGGGACACAAAGTGCTGGAGTACCTCTGCAGGTCAGGCAGCATCTCTGGAGGACATGTATAGGTGATGTTTCCGGCCGTTACCCTTCTTCAGACTCAAAAGAAGGGTCTCGATCCGAAACATCACCTATCCGCCATCTATTAATGATGCTCAAACCATTCTGAAATGTTGTTGTTATTTCACTTTGGAATAAAATCTGAACTAGTGGCAAAGTGAATTGGAGGCATTTAATGCTAGATGATATTTTGTGAAAGGGATGGTGACTTTTGAAAGGGCAAGTGTTCATTCTTTAGAGAGCCACTAACCAAGCTGATAATCAGGATCAACAATAAATTAGGAGTGTGAATATGTTGTTCATGGTGATGTCTCAACATTCATGGGTTGACCATGATAGTCCAGTGAAAATTAGTCAATTGACCAATGCAGAGTAAGACCTGCAGTTGGATGAGGAAGATTGGGGCTGAGGGGTGAATTGACACAAGAGAGACTGTTGAATTGATCAATTAGTTTGTGTGCTTGAGGTTCCCTTCCTCACATTCTTGTTACAAAACTGTGAAATGTGAAATAGGTTGCTTCATCAAATACAACACCTCTACAACTAGAGATTCATTGACATGAGTCATCTATTTACCTTCTTGCTACTCACAGACATATATTCAGTAACACGGCTCATCTCAGGTACTGGGGTCACATTAATTTCTGGAAAATAAGTATTATTTTCTGATTAAGACTTTAATCCGGCTAGATTTTAAAGAAGCAGCAATCCAGTGTTTAAACTGTACCCCATTAATAATGAGATCCACCAGAATGACCAGGAACATGGCTTCAGATGTATGTCAGAGACATTTAACGGTGGGATAAGACCATGTGTATAAAATCAGAGTCCATGGAAACACAGTGTTCCCTCAATTATGATCATATTAGGATGGTACACAAGACAAAGTTTTCACTTTAAGTTTGAACCACCAAAGTGCAGTGGAGATACCTTGGTCTCCTGGTTTCCTGGCCAATATTCATCCCTCAGTAAATAGGATCATATTGAGGGCAAATTGGAGACCATATTTTCTACATGACTACACTACCTATACTTCAACTTCTGGCATGTTTATTTGATAATGGTTTACACAGCGGATGGTGACACAATCACCACGTGGTCAGATCATTGCAGAACAGCACCTGAAATCATACAGCAGACTCCTCATGGCAACGCAGGTAGACAGGTAGGCAATCCACATTGCATAAATAATGCTTTAATTGAACACAAAAAGTCTGAAATTAATTTCTCAACAACATAAGCACAAACAGATACTTTTCTTATCCCATATATATTGTTCTTTTCTCCTTGTTACAAAGATAACATTGTCATTGATAATTTGGATAATCTGCGCTGCATTAAGGATGTCTTCATGTACTTTACCTGTAGGCTTGCGCTTTCTTTGACACCACACCACTGCCAGTATAATGACGATGAGAACAGCCAGACTCCGGATAATTCCAACAATTATGTATCCAAAATGGTGATTCTCTGTCAAAATAATTAACACATTAACAGAGTTCACATTTGTAGAATAAATGGACATTATTCCAAAGCTCCCCCAAAGACCAGGCATTAACCACACTGAATAATTTAGATCAGAAATCTTGAGTTTAACTTGTGATCCAGATTCACTGAGACACAAGGTACTGCAGATGAGAGTTTACCAATAAAAGACACAAAGTGTTGGAGAAACTCAGCAGGTTAGGCAGGTGACATTTCAGGTCGCAGCCCTTTAGTCTGAAGTAGGGTCAAGACCCAAAACCTCACCTATGCATGTTCTCCAGAGATTCCGCCTGACCCGTTGAGTTACTCCAGCACATTGTGTCTTTTTTTTCCAGATTAATTGACCTTACACAGGAAGATCAGAGAGCCACAACTTGCCTCAGTAGCCATCAGTTAGAGACTGTAAACATTCTCACAAATTTCTATTTCTTGGTTACAATCAGCAGACATTTCTCAGGCAGGAGATGGGAGCTGATGGTTGGTTGATAAAGTAGCTGATTCAGCTGTGATACTTCCCACTGTATAGTGGACAAATGTCTATCATAGTCTAAGCCTGGAACAATGGTTGAATGAGCACTGCTGACAACAGAGTGGATATTGCCCTCCAGCTTCAATCCTCTCTAACCAGGAGCACAAGAACTGTAAAGGTTAGAAATACTCAGCCGTTTGAGCAGTATCCGTGGAAAGGGAAAGAAGTGACTTCATGTTTTATGATGAATAAAACGTTGTCAGATTCAAAGAAAGGATCTTTGACAATAGACAATAGGTGCAGGAGTAGGCCATTCAGCCCATCGAGCCAGCACCTACATTTAATTGTATCATGGCTGGACTTGTTCCTCTTTCACAGTTCCTATCTGTCCTGCTGATTATTATTATTATTTTTAATTCGGATTTTCAAATCCTAAAATAAATTTTGGGCTTCAAGTACTAAAACTGTACAGTGCATGTAACCATTGCCTACTGATGTCAATGAGGTTGAACACATTATTATTGCAATCCTAATGACCACATCTTCATGTGTTTTTAGTGTAAAATTGGAGATGGTTGATCCATGCATTAATTCCACTCACCAACTAATCTATTCACTCACTGATTGTTATCGCCTGCCCTTTAAGAACAGCTCAACACCCAAAAGCATCAGTCTGCAATGAGGCCAAAGGATGGAGAGGCTGGTGTGCGTGACCCTTGTAAAATAAAGTTCAACTTCAGTTCTGCTCCATAGCGAGACTGCTAGATGAGCGTATATGGGGAGGCTTCTGCTCAGCCGGGAGCACAGATTTCCAATCTGGGAGGTGGGGACACCACAGTGGGGTGGGTGTGGTGGGGGTGGCCTCTGCCTTGGTGCAGCGGTTGACGGAGCAGGCTTTTACTGGAACTGAGGCACAGGCAGAGGACAACCAAAGTCTTCATTCCTCAGTGGACTCTCAGCTGACTGTAGTCAGAGCCTTGTTGTCCTCTCCCATGGGGAGACTGCTGCTCGCCAGGAGTAAGGATTAATAACACCAACCTATAGCACACAGTGACCATCAGGGAGCAGGTTGCTGTGTTCAGTCAAATAATCACATCAGATGGTGCATTGAAGCAGTTGAATCGGCAAGTCAAACTGTAAACATGTCACAAAGAGATGACACAATGAATGCGGCATGGTGGCGCAGCGGTAGAGTTGCTGCCTTACAGTGAATGCAGTGCCGGAGACCCGGGCTCGATCCCGACTACGGGTGCTGTCTGTACGGAGTTTGTACTTTCTCCCTGGGACCTGCATGGGTTTTCTCCGAGATCCTCGGTTTCCTTCCACACTCCAAAGACGTACAGGTTTGTAGGTTAATTGGCTTGGTAAATGTAAAAATTGTCCCTAGTGGGTGTAGGATAGTGTTAATATGCGGGGATCGCTGGCTGGCATGGACCCCGTGGGCCGAAGGGCCTGTTTCCGCGCTGTATCTCTAAACTAAACTAAACAGTAAACATGGTTGGTATAAGTGAGATTCTTTTTATGGTGTTCTCTGTCCAGTTATTACCATGGCACACTGAAGAGAGAGTTTGAAGACAAGTCAATAATGCTCTTTCATCACATCAATGGCATCATTGTTCATTTATGCATCATTTATTCAGTCTGAACAGAATGGATTGTGGAAGGATGCTCCCTTCAGTGGAAAGGCAGAGCACAAAAAGGTATAGGTTTAAAATAAAAGGGAAAACATGCTAGAATGACTTGAGGAAAATCTTTTTGGGCAGCAGGTAGTTGGAGTCTGAAGTGTACTGTCTGCATCAGTTGGGGAGCTGGGTTCTATCGTGGCTTTCCAGAGAGAATTGGCCAAATATATAGTGATGAAAAAGCTGCAATGTAATGGCAAAAGGAGAGGGGTTGAATTAGCGAGTTGCTCTGGATGAGAGTTAGCATGGATATGATGGGTCAAATGGCCACCTTCTGTCCTACAACCATTCCACAATTCTATGATTGGACGATGTAATTATCGGAGAGTAATTAAAGTGTTCCTGTTGGGATATTGATCCTTTCCACTTTGTGCTTCACTGACTCTTCATTGATCTATGTGTGGTGGAGATTGTTTCTTTGTGCCTGGGTGTTTACAGGATCTTTCTCTGTTAGGGATCAGTGCTTTGCCTTCTGTCAGCATTGTACAAAATGTCTTTCGCCGAGGCTTGGGGCCACATGAAGGGCAGGGATTAATGGATGGGTGGGATTGGGAGGAAAGGGCGTGTTTAGTTTAGTTTAGAGATACAGCGCGGAAACAGGCCCTTCTGCTCGCCGAGTCCACACCAACCAGCGATTCCCACAGACTAACACTATCCAACACACACCAGGGACAACATACAATTAAATCAAGCCTATTAACATACAGACTTGTACATCTTTGGAATTTGGGAGAAAACCGGAAATCCTGGAGAAAACCCACACAGTGCACGGGATGAAGGTACAAACTCCATACAGACAGCACCTGTAGTCAGGATTGAACCCGGGTCCCTGGCGCTGTAAGGCAGCAACCCTACCACTGAGCCATCATGGTCAGACAAGGTGAAGACATCAGTATTCCCTCCCCCACATCTTCTGTTCTCACATGGCAGCCTTTGGTGAATTTACTGTGGATGCTTCAACCGCTGTAATGTTTTACATCATCAGAACAGGGGAAAGAAACTTGTACAACTATTTGTAAGATGATTTTCACTACTTTTGTGATCTTTAAGTGGCACAGTTTGGGTGTTATGGCAAAGATCTTCCACCAAGCTGCCCACCTTACTATACTGACCTCTGACAAAATGGTTCACAGTGACACACTGGTTTTCATACTACTGGACCAGTTTTCATACCTGTGGAGACAATTATCAACAAGGACAGACATTGATGATGAAATTCCCGATCACCTTCAATGAGATGGCCAACACAGGTCTTGGTCAGTGGTCTGCCAGCAGTAGTGTTCCATGTGCTCACATGTGCTTCAGAGAACTGGACTACTTACAATAGAAGTGACCTTATAGGCATGGACAAGAGGTTTGAAGGAAATGTCTATGATTGAGCTCTACTTGCAGTAAGACATGGAATGTTAAACGTTATCCAAAAAGAATAGCAACGTGACAAGAACTTTGTGTCGAGATAACGAAGACCAGAAGCTAAGAAACTTACTGTTCACCTGCAGATTATATGGAATGAAAACCTTGGCTGTGCTTTGATGAAACAAACCACATGTCCATTTCCTTCTTACTCCATCAGCTATTGCAATAATCAGCTGCAAAGAATTGTCCTCCTGCTTTGTTTGCATGAGATTTTTCTCCTCTACAACTTTGCCTTCATCATTGATCCAAACCAGTCTCATTGACTCAGTGACATGAGACACAGAGCAGGTCAGCGTAATGTTTCTTCCCTCAGCCACTGCGCCAGATGGTTCAGTTGTGACAGTGGAAAGAAGAAAATCGTAAAACAATGAATTTTGTCTGGATTGTGTTGTGTTTTTCTCAGTACTTTGACACCAGTATCTGGCGTTCTAAGTGTGGAAAATTATATTACACAACAAGAGTTAGAGGCATAGTCATACAGCATGAAACAATTCGGTCCATTCAGCCCAACTCATCCATGGCGCCCAAGATGCTCCATCTAAAATATGTTCCCACATTTGGCCCATATCCCTCTGCACCTTTCCCATCCATGTACCTCTCCAAGTGTCTTTTCCTTAATCATTCACAACAGTTTTGAACTAATTATACAAAGAGCAACCAATGCCCACATCATTGTCTCTGTCCACAGTTTTGGCCACAACACTCATCCAGGCAAATATTAATCGATAAATTCCACAAAACACACTCAGTTTTAAGCCTCCAGCGAGCCTTCAAAAATTAGGATGGGTCGTTGGGGTCAAAGAAACTTGGGGAATGTGTTAAGAGAAGTTGAATGATTTTAAAAATATTTTCTATAGAAGCTCATTTGCACCTTTGTGAATCACATTTCATCATATTCCCTCTCTTATGTATAAAACAATGTGTTTTCAGCAAAATAAATGAAAATAACATTTGATGTGATTCCCAATAATGTTGTTTAGGGCAGATTTTGGCTTCAGCAAAATACAAATAAGTTGAAGAGGAAGCTCTGTAGGTAAAATAATTCATCAAACTTGGAAATTTCTGCTGACATTGCAGTCTGTACTCAGATTAGAAACTCTACACCACTAACTTAATTCTTGAAAGTAGTAACAACCAGTCTCCTACCTGTAACTGTGATTAGTTCAATGTTCACATTTTTATTTGATCCCGTGGAACATGTGTAAACTCCGGCATCTGCAAACTGCACGCGGACAATCCTCACATGGAAATTCTTGCCATTCACATTTCCATCTGTAGTTTCCAGTCGATTCCCAAAGTACCTCCTGTCGACATGTATCGGCTCAGACCTGTGAGAAGAAGCTATTTCCTTCTCTTGATTCTGGAAACGTGGTGATCTCCAAGTCCATTTGGTTTCTCTGAGCTCAGGAGAAGCTTCACAAATCAGGTCGAGTTCACTGTGATCTGTGACTGAGCGATAAACTGTGTACGTCTTGTTATGTAAATCTGCAAGAGAGGGACAGAGAACAAAAAAATTAAATTTCCACACACGCCGAGATACAATGTTGTGAGTTTCCACAGGGACAAACCCCCGGCTCTGGGATGTCAGCTGGGACCCCTGGTTCTGGACTCGCCCAACATGGGGAACATTTTTCCTGCATGTAACCTGCTCAATCCCTTAATAATTTTATACGTTTCTATAAGATTCCCTTCTCATCCTAAATTTCAGTGAATATAAACCCAGTCGATCCATTCTTTCATCATATGTCAGTCCGCCATTCCAGGAATTAAACTGGTGAACCTATGCTGCACTCCCTCGATAGCAAGAATGTCCTTTCTCAAACTAGGAGACCAAAATTGCACACAATACTCCAGGTGCGGTCTCATCAGGGCCCCGTACAATTGCAGTAGGATCTCTTTGCTCCTATACTCAAATCATCTCGCTATGAAGGCCAACATGCCATTTGCTTTCTCCATTGCCTGCTGTACCTGCATGCTTACTTCAGCACGATGTCCAAGTCACCCTAATCATAAAGCTGGTGTTCTGTTGACATCGCAATAACCTGAATCTCAGTGCTCTTAAGACAGTGGAATTGATTGTAGACTCAATCCTCCCCTCCTGATTGTAGAGTTCCCCCTCCCCTCCCCCCACTCATCTTCAACAACACCACAGTCACAACTGTGGAGTCATTTAATTTCTTCGGAATCATCATCTCCAAGCGCGTTAAATGGGAGGCCACCATCGACTCCACAGTCAAAAAGTCCCAACAGAGGATGTACTTCCTGCGGCAGCTGAGGAAACACAACCTGCCACAGGCAATGATGGTCCAGTTTTACACTACCATCGTAGAGTCTGTCCTCACCTTCTCCATCATGGTCTGGTTTGGCTCAGCCACCAAGCACGATACGTGGAGGCTGCAGCGAATCGTCCGATCAGCAGAGAAGGTTATTGGCTGCAACCTTCCCTCCATTGATGAACAGTACACTGCAAGGGCCAGGAAGCGAGCGGGTAAGATCACCTGTGACCCCTCTCACCCTGGCCACAAACTCTTTGAATCACTTCCCTCTGTCAGGTGAGTCCGGACTGTCAAAGCTGCCACAGCCAGACATAAAAACAACTTCTTCCCACGAGCCGTAGCTCTACTCAACAGCCAAAAGTCGGTAGCCTCTTTTAACTCCGGTACTTTATTTTCACATGTTTAAATTATAATGTTTTATTTTTAATTGTCTGCTGTATATCGTGTTTTTACCACATGTGAGCAAAGCACTGTCAAATTCCTTGTGTATGATTACGTGGCCAATAAAATGTGATTCTGATTCTGATATTCCCTCTGCATTTATACTTGAATTAGTTCATATTTTCCTGTTCTGTTATACACTGAAAACTAGATGTTATTTCCATCACTGGATATTATTCTCTTTGATTCATGCAGGTGAACTGAAATGAATCCCTTGGTTCTCCTGTGTGGCTCCATCAATCTTAGTGCCACCATTTTATATTTACACCATGTCCCAGGGTAAAGGCAATGTCCACATCCTGCAGTGTGGAAGCCCACGGGTGGAGTCAGTGCTCACTATACAACATGTGGAACAGTTTGATATCAAGAACTATTTAATACCTGCAGCAAAGGCAGCTTTGGACTCACCCTGATCCACTTCAACATTGGTGTCTCCAGTGAGAACAATGGAGCCATTTTCCTGCACTTCCCATGTGTACAGATTGGGATTTCCTGCTCCAATGTGTTGGATCATCAGATAGACGGCGTTATTCAGACGGATCTGATCAGTTGCTCCTCCTGTTCTGCTGAGATGAGCCTCTTGGTTTCCAGTGAAGACTGATGGTATCTGGGAGTCTGGAGATGGTACAGCTGAGGGTGATGTCACTGCCCATCACTGGCCTCGGTGAGTCTGCCTCAACTGTGGAAACAGACACATGTGGTTCAGTTCACCAACAGCTTTCTGAACTACTGTGGGCAGAATTGTCTTTTTCCTGCAGACAGACAGTCGGCTGAATGTTGAGCTGCCGTGCTCAGTGATGTCATCAACACTTCCTGGTAGTGCCCACCTGTCCCCCTCGCCCCCTCGTCTCCCACATCAACACTTCCTGGTAGTGACCACCTTTTCCCCCCTCGCCCCCTCGTCTCCCACATCAACACTTCCTGGTAGTGACCACCTGTCCCCCTCGCCCCCCTCGTCTCCCACATCAACACTTCCTGGTAGTGCCCACCTGTCCCCCTCGCCCCCTCGTCTCCCACATCAACACTTCCTGGTAGTGAGCACCTGTCCCCCTCGCCCCCTCGTCTCCCACATCAATACTTCCAAGTAGGGATGTTTTAAGTACAGTAGAAACACAGAACTGCAGATGCTGGTAAATATTTAAAAGGACATAAAGTGCAGGAGTAATTCAGCAGGTCTGGTAATATGAATATCACGGCCCCTTAATTGGTACACGTGACAATAAAAGACCTTTGAACTCTAGAGAACATAGATAGGTGACGTTTCATGTTGAGACCCTTCTTCAGACTGATTATATTTCTTGGATGTCTTTAACAGAGATAACATGGAAATGAATAAAACCATGAGAGGCATATCTATAGTAAACGCACATGGTCTTTTTTCCAGGGTTGGGAATCAAAAACTAGATAGTACATGTTTAAGGTGAGAGGGGCAGATTTGATATACCACTTAATATTAGGGGCAGTTTTTTTGACAAAAAGTGTGGTACATGAACATACTTTATGGAAAGATCGAGCAGAGGAAGTGTTTGATGCAGGTCCAGTATTTAAAGGGCATTTAAACAGGTAGATGGGAAAAAAGGTTAAAGGGATAAGAGTGCAAATTGGAGGTTTAGATGGGTAGTTGGTCAGTATGGATGAATTGCGCCAAAGGGCCTGTTTCAGTGCTGTGTGACACTATGACTCTATTACCTTTAATCCCAAATAGTTCCCACTGTCTCAGGATTTTCCCAGCGGGCTGTGTCTGATTCCAGGTGAACAGTCCTGCAAGTTTGAATGTGGGCATCCTGATCCTCAGATTAAGGGTACCCCAGTCCGCATGCATCCTCTGGGAGATGCCTGGTATTTGATTGTACTCATCACTCCATTGTACGGCCCACTGCTGATTTTCTCTGCGGAAAGTGGCCAATCGCTTTGTGGTTTGTTGCCCTGAGTGTGGCCTCCATTCCAAGTCAATGGGGCCATTTCCAGGACTGTCTGGTCCTTTCAATACAAAGTTGCCTTCCTGATGGAAAAAGTAAATAGAATGTCCACTTCCTGTAGGAAAAGAGAACAAATGTGTAAATGTTGGACAATCATTTTTCACTGACCTTGTCATTAGCAATATTGCAGAGAATTAATCTTTACTAAGTTGTACGTTATAATTCATCATCATGGAACAGCATGGAAACAGGCCCTCTGCAGCAATCTGTCCACGCTGACCAGTGGGTCTCCATGGAGACACAAGAAACTGCAGATTGTGGAATGTTGATCAAACGCAAAGTGTTGGAGAAACTCAATGGGTCAGGCAGCATCTGTGGAGGGAATGGATTGATGACGTTTCATGTCAGGATGCATTCTCAGGCTGATGGAATGGGAGAGTGACAACTGGGGAAGTTAAGTAGGCATGAGACAAAGCATGGTGAGTGATAGGTGGATACAGGTGGGGAATGGTGATGAGTAGATGGATGGAGATAATGACAAAACGGAGGGGTGAAATGGAGACAAAAGGTGGTCAGTATAAACATGTGTAATAACAGGATCCATACATAGAAACATAGAAAATAGGTGCAGGAGTAGGCCATTCGGCCCTTCGAGCCAGCACCGCCATTCAATATGATCATGGCTGATCATCCAACTCAGTATCCTGTACCTGCCTTCTCTCCATACCCCCTGATCCCTTTAGCCACAAGGGCCACATCTAACTCCCTCTTAAATATAGCCAATGAACTGGCCTCACCTACCTTCAGTGGCAGAGAGTTCCAGAAATTCACCACTCACTGTGTGAAAAATGTTTTTCTCATCTCGGTCCTAAAGGATTTCCCCTTTATCCTTAAACTGTGACCCCTTGTCCTGGACCTCCCCAACATCGGGAACAATCTTCCTGCATCTAGCCTGTCCAACCCCTTAAGAATTTTGTACCGTTTCTATAAGATCTCCCCTCAATCTTCTAAATTCTAGCGAGTACAAGCAGAGTCTATCCAGTCTTTCTTCATATGAAAGTCCTGACATCCCAGGAATCAGTCTGGTGAACCTTCTCTGTACTCCCTCTATGGCAAGAATGTCTTTCCTCAGATTTGGAGACCAAAACTGTACGCAATACTCCAGGTGTGGTCTCACCAAGACCCTGAACGGGTGCAGAAGAACGTCCCTGCTCCTATACTCAAAACCTAACACAAGAAGAAGTTGTTTGTTATAGTAAACACACAGAGCTCAAATACTTAGGTGTTGTAAGCTCAAGTTCAGCAACGAATCCAACTAGAGGCTGGACTAACAGACTAGATAATATGATGACTGTTTGAGTACACAGCGGCATGCAGTAAAACATGACATAGAGCAGGTGAACTAATACTGACTGATCTACAGTCAGATCAGTAACAGAGGGAGGGATATGGGTGGAAGTGGAGCAAGAACATAAAAGGAAAACTCTGCAATTGGAAGGGGTGGGGAATGAGTTGAAAGAGGAAGGGAAGAGAATAGGATAACTGGGTGGTGGGATAAATGCGTGCACAATGAAAGGGGGGGGAGAAGTGGTGTTGGGGAAGTGTTATTTGAAATTTGAGAATTCGGTATTCATAACAGAGTCATGCATCAGACGGTTCAGCTGTGACTGTGGAAACAAGCAGGTTGTTTACATTTGAAACAATGTTCATCAGTAAACTCAGTGGCAACATTCTGTCTCCTACCTTTCACTGTGATATGATCAATGATGGGAAATGGCTTTGGTTCCAGATAACATGCGTAAACTCCGGCATCTTGAAACAAAACGGGGACAATCCTCACACTGAAATCCTCGCCATCGAAGGGTTTCCCTGAGGTCAACAGTCGATTCCCGAAGTCGGTTCCATTGACATTGGTGGGCTGAGAACGGTCTGCAGATGCTATTACTTTCTGCTGTTGAAGGCCATGAGGTGTCCATAACCACTCAGCACGGGAATAGCTACGACCATAACTCCCAGAACAAACCAGGTGAAGTTCACTGTGATCTGTGCTGGAGCGGTAAAGTGTGTATCTCCCATTAGATAAATCTGTATCAGAGAGACAGAGGATAACTCCTTTCAGTATTACAGTTACCGTGCCATACAGAGATTCCCAACCGTATTCTTATAAACATTCGTGGTGTTTTGTTCAGCTGATCAAGTTTCAAATGTAACATCTTTCATGAATGCCGCACTAAACTCATCAGATCTTTATAAAATACAATGTGCTGTACGGCAGTAAATTGCAGTGAAGTTTGTATATTCCACTCTACATTTCAACATTAGGTTCGCCCCCACACCCGGACTGTCCGGGAATCTCCCGGGATGGAATGAAACCTCCCGGAGACTCCCGAGAGCGGTCTGGGAGGTGAATGACTCTGTCAGTCTGTCTGCAGGAGGTGGTGCAGGTTCAGGCTGCGGACAGAAGCAGCCCAGAGGATGCCTGCGCGGGGACTGACCCGGACAGGTTGGCACTTCAAGTGGGTCGGGTCTTCACGTCCCTTCATTCCCATTATTCCCACCATCCCTCTCCCATTCACACCCATTGATTCCCTGTCCTTCCCTGTTCCAGGGTCCTGCTCCCAGCTGAATGCTGATCCGAAGCCCGAGTTTGCAGCAGCTGGAATCACTTCAAGCAACACCAGACTCGGAGAGAAGGGTCAGTTAGGGGAGAGGGGATGGATTGTTGTTCAGTGCTGATGTGTGGGCCGGGACCCCCAGTGTGAGTGTGAGCAGCAAGTGCTGGTGGTTGTCATGGTGACTACACTTTCTATCTGACACTTTGACGTGAGTCCTGTATCAGTATCTCAGTCTCAGATACTGGAGCATTGATGGCAAGATAAACTGACAAAATACTTTACTGAACAATGGTTACAGAAAGACACCCCCCTCCTGTGCTGTGTGTCTGTCACACAGAGAGAAGCAGGCAGCTGCTCCACAGAGAGACTTTCTGTAAACTTCTCCCTGATCATTGCAGCATTTTATACTGGAGAGCAGTTGGTCACTGCCACAATTCTTCACAGGGCGCGCACATAATATTACAAGAAGCACCGTGATACAAGTGTCTACTTGATATCCAATGGGAGGTGTTTACACTTACACTTATATACAGTAAAATCTCCGTTATTTGTGTAAACAATGTTTCCGTTTTCCTGCACATCACACACATACAGCTTCCCATCCTCCACTGTAACGTGTTGAACCATCAGATAGACCGTGTTATTCAAGCGGATCTGATCAGTGTTGTTCCTGTTCTGCTGGGATGAGTCCATGGGTCTCCAGTGAAGACTGACTGTATCTGAGAGTCTGGAGATGGTGCAGCTGAGTGTGACATCACTGCCCAGCAGACGGCTCCGTGGACTTGCCTCAACTGTGAAAAACAGATCAATGAGATTCAGAGTGAGTAGTGGTTTGTACAAGTCAAGTCCCAGATAGGACAATGACATTCTTGCTTGCTGCAGCACAACAGAATATTGTAGGCATAAATACAGAACAGATCAGTGTGTCCATATACTATAGAATATATATACATACACACATAAATAAACAGATAAAGTGCAATAGGCTGTTATAGTTCACAGTTTGTTTGAAGTTGTGTTTAATAGTCTGATGGCTGTGGGGGAGTAGCTGTTCCTGAACCTGGATGTTGCAGATTTCAGGCTCCTGTACCTTCTACCTGAAGGTAGCGAAGAATGAGTGTGTGGCCAGGATGGTGTGGGTCCTTGATGATGCTGCCAGCCTTTTTGTGGCAGCGACTGCGATAGATCCCCTCGATGGAAGGGAGGTCAGAGCCGATGATGGACTGGGCAGTGTTTACTACTTTTTGTAGTCTTTTCCTCTCCAAGGTGCTCAAGTTGCCGAACCAAGCCACGATGCAACCGGTCAGCATGCTCTCTACTGTGCACCTGTAGAAGTTCGAGAGAGTCCTCCTTGACAAACCGACTCTCCGTAATCTTCTCAGGAAGTAGAGGCGCTGATGAGCTTACTTTATAATTGCATCAGGGTTCTGGGACCAGGAGAGATCTTCAGAGATGTGCACGCCCAGGAATTTGAAGTTCTGCACCCTTTCCACCATCGACCCGTTGATAGAAACGGGACTGTGGGTCCCCATCCTACCGCTTCCGAAGTCCACAATCGGTTCCTTGGTTTTGCTGGTGTTGAGGGCCAGGTTATTGTGCTGGCACCATACGGACAGTTGCTTGATCTCACTTCTATACTCTGACTCGTCCCCATCAGTGATACGTCCCACAACAGTGGTGTTGTCGGCGAACTTGATGATGGAGTTCGCACTATGTCCGGCTACGCAGTCATGAGTATAGAGTGAGTACAGCAGGGGGCTGAGCACGCAGCCTTGAGGTGCTCCCGTGCTGATTGTTATCGAGTCTGACACATTTCCACCAATACGAACAGACTATGGTCTGTGAATGAGGAAGTCGAGGATCCAATTGCAGAGGGATGCGCAGAGACCCAGATCCGAGAGTTTGGTAAGCAGCTTGGAGGGGATGATTGTATTAAATGCCGAGCTGTAATCGATGAATAACAGCCTGGCATACGAGTTTTTGTTGTCCAAGTGGTCCAGAGCAGAGTGGAGGGCCAGCGGGATCGCATCCACCGTTGATCTGTTGTGGCGGTAAGCGAACTGCAGTGGGTCCAGGTTTTTGTCGAGGTAGGAGTTGATTTGCGCCATGATCAACCTTTCAAAGCACTTCATCACCACAGGCGTTAGTGCCACAGGTCGATAGTCATTGAGGCACGTCACCTTGCTCTTCTTGGGCACTGGTATAATTGATGCCCTTTTAAAGCAGGTGGGAACCTCAGACCTCAGAAGTGAGAGGTTGAAAATGTCCGTAAAAACTCCAGCCAGTTGGTCCGCACAGGTTTTTAGAACACGACCAGGTATACCATCAGGTCCAGGCGCTTTTCGAGGGTTCACCTCTCTGAAGTATTTCCTGACGTCGGCCTCTGTGACTGAGACTGAAATACCATCACAGCGAATGGGGTCTCGGGAAGGCACACCGGTGTTCTCCCTTTCAAAGCGTGCATAGAAGGCATTGAGCTCGTCAGGGAGTGATGTTTCGCTGACATTTGAGCTACCTCCTGAATTTGCCTTGTAGGAGGTGATTGCATTCAAGCCCTACCACAGTTGCCGAACATCCGTCTCATCCTCCAGCTTGGAGCAGAAGTCCCTTTTGGACTTTTGATGGCCTTACCAAGGTCGTATCTGAACTTCTTGTAGACCACTGCATCTCCAGACCTGAATGCCCGGAATCTGGACTTCAGAAGAGTGCGGATGTCATGGTTCATCCAATAACCGGGCTTAAAGCTGACAGCCTAGCTGAAAGTCAGAACAACTTCTCCCCCAGTGCTCTCAGACCCCCTGACACCCGTGGCTGGTCACATTGACGCAGTGAAATGCCGGCTGTTCACCGTGGGACTGCAGGTGGAACCGGCAACATACAAGCGTTGTTGTATTTACACATGCTCTGTTTCAAATATTCACAAACTGTTGAAAATGCATCTATTTCCACTCCTTCTAGGTGTATCTGATTGCTCTCAAGAGGTGAACTCTATGGCAGAGCCCATGTTCCACTGGCGATGGACTTCCATCCACCTGGTCACAGGGTAACATTAAGTAGCAGTGTCACCCCGGGGCCACTGCACGGAAACATTGGTTTCATACCACCTTGCCGCGATCACCTTACCGTGTGCCGGCAAGAAGACCATGGTATTCGCTGCGGGTAGATTCATTGATTTGCTGTTCCCAGTGAAGTCATCAAACTATTATCACCCCTGCTGATCATTAAAGAATCAATGAACAAAAACACTTCCCCGGTTGTTTAACTTTTCACCGGTGGAAGTAGTCTCACATTTCCCGCCATCTCTCATCATTATAGGTGACAATATTTACAGAGATAAATTAAACATTATTGATCCTTAACGCACCCACTCACCTTTCATCCCAAATATTTCATATTGTTTCAGGATTTGCTTTCTCGGTTCTGTTTGAGCCAAAGTGAAAATTCCCGCCCATTTAAATGTGGGTTTATCAATTATCAGATCAAGGGTACGGGAATTCACATACATCTCCGGGTACAAGTCCACTTTACTCTCGCCAGCGGCCTTCACTTTGATCCAATCGCCCCCCGTTCTTCTAACAGTCGTCAATATTGCGATTTCCTTCCCTGAGTGTGGTTTCCATTCCCAGACAACAACAGTGTCTTTCTCAGCGTTGTCCGGTCCGTTTAACACAATGTCGCCTCGGTTATCCAAGAAATACATTCGATTTATCTTTGCTGTTGCGAATACGAACAATGAAGAATTAATATTTAAAACACATTTTCCCCACCCACCCCATATCTGTAATCATTAATTTTGAACTGAATTTAATTCCAGACAGTTGTGATCTTCCTTGGAAACCCCAGCGAGGAAGACACGGTTTGTGAAGAGATGTCTGTCTGGAATAACCTGGCCTGATTGATGCAGGGATATTTCATCACACGAGAGAAGTGAGTGAGTGGGAGGGAGGGAGACGGAGGTGGGGATAGGGGGTTGTGTTGGGGATAGTGGAGGAACTCCACCTGGTTTTGAAGAAACTTTGTGGGAGCGTGAAGTGAAGACATTGCGCGTGGTTCTCGGGCTGCGACTGGATCGATAAGTCGAGGGCAGTTCCACCCACCTGGACTGTGGTGAGGAGATGTTGTGGAGGATGATGTGGACAACCGTGTCAAAGGCTGCAGAGGCTCAGCGGGATGAGGAGGGAGAGTTTAACTCTGCAACAAGCTCACAGGAGGCCATTTCTGACTTTGAAAAGGACCGTGTCGGTGCTGGAGAAGGAGAGGGAGTTGATGGGATGGGCTCAGAAATGGAGGTCCAGCAAGGATGGTGTGGGTTTGTGAGGCAGCAGCACATTCAGGGATGTGGAATGGAGGTCCAGCAAGGATGGCGTGGATTTGTGAGGCTGCAGCACATTCAGGGACGTAGAGAAGAAAGCGAGATTGACAATGGGTGCGGGTTTACACGGACAATGATAATTAATGCAAGGTGATTGTGACCGGCGAAGAGAAAGCACTTACTATGTGTGGAAACTGGTCGAAGCAGGAAAACAAAGACACCGAACATCAAACCAAGTGGCAAACTGCTGCAGAGAAACCTCGGCAACATTTTGTGCATTCTCTGTTTGGAAATAAGGTGCAGTTTTAGACTAAGGATCAGTAAATTGGTAGTTGGCAAATGTTGTATTGAGTACAGCCAGTTTGAAACTCCTGACCCTGGGGCACTTTAGAATTGGCCGCACACAATTACATGGGGAAAATACATTCGCTTGGTGGACTCTGCCGCTAGATTATTGTCACTTCAGTAATCTGGGATTTCACCACCATATTCAACCGCTATCGGTTTGCCTTGTCCCAAATCATTCATCTGAACTCCGCCTTTTTAATGTTTGACTCAATTACCTCCTACCACTCGGTAAAATATTCTCAACTAAATCAGACCTCGCTAGTGAGTCAATGAACAGAGAAGGCAACAGAATGGCAAGGGACATTCAATATTCTCAAACGATCCCAGGACGTTGTCGGCGAAACGGGAAAAAAGTATTGATTTTAGATTGACTAGAAACGGAGACGAGGAAACACTTTTTCTCACTGAGAGTTGTGAGTCTGTGGGATTCTCTGCCTCAGAGGGCGGTGGAGGCTGGTTCTCTGGATGCTTTCAAGAGAGAGCTAGATAGGGCTCTTACAGATAGCGGAGTCAGTGGATATGGGGCGAAGGCAGGAACGGGGTACTGATTGGGGAAGATCAGTCATGATCACATTGAATGGCCTACTCCTGCACCTATTGTCTATTGAAACCAGTGGGAAAATGGCATATGCTGGTCATTTAGCTGTGAGAAACAAAGGAGACAAAACGAAATTAATAAAGTTTGTATGCCCTTGTCAAATCTAAAGTGGAACAAATTGATTGAATGAGTGATATATCACAGTTTACAGGACATCCAACATTTTTCAGTTTGTGGATACCTTTTAAACCACTCTTTGACATGAAGTGAGACTGCAGTGAGGACGCCTACCTTGTGAGAAGAGACTGGTGGTGAACGAGTACAGAGACTGAGCAACAAAGCTCCAAACACGGCGACACACTGAGATTCACATTCTCACACAGTTCTTTGGAAGGGCAAACACCCTTCATCTTTCTTTCCAGCTCATGATTCAGACACCATTCGTGTTGCTAATGTTTGCCTCAGATTAAAAATCATCTTGTAAAAGCTAATTTGGACAAACCAAATCGGGAATTTCCTGAGATCACAAATATATTGGATAAGTTTAGACTTGGAACCTCCTTATATTAAATGCTATTAGTGGGTGGCAAATGTCTAAGATAAGGGCAAACGAGGGAATCTGCTGTTTTGTAACGAAGGGAACATGGTCAATATTCACGCCTTGCAGCTTTAAAGCTGTTAAAGCTTTAGCACAAGTTCAAGTGAGTTTATTGTCATGTGTCCCTGATAGGACAATTAAATTCTTGCTTCAGCACAACAGAACATAGTAGGCATTGACTACAAAACAGATCAGTGTGTCCATATACCATTATAGCTGGTCCTGCAGTTTAAATCTATATCCAAATGTATCAGATCACGGTGGGTTTAGGGGGTTACAAACGAGGTGCATTTGATAATCAGGATCATACATTATTTTCAAACTTAGTACAATATTGAATGCAAATTTTCTCCCGAGCTTTTAATTTCACTCAAGGAGGAACCTCCAGCCAATATTTTCATTCGCATCAAAATTGTTCCTGCATCTTGCAGTTTTCTCCAAGTTCAACCTCACAGAGTGCACCAAGACCTTCACAGCCTCTGAGAATAACCCGCATAACCACCTTGCATTTCTCTAAAACAAATGTCACCATTTGAAGTGGCGATGATCTATAAAATCATACTGAAGAATGTTTGATCGTCGTGTGATCTTGAACGGAACAGGGACACTAAATAATTTGCAAAGGAAATGCTGCAGTAAATTGCTAGTTGGCAAGTGTTGTATTGAACACAGCCACTTTGAAAACCCTGGGCCCGGACCATTTGAGAATTAACCGCACACAATTACACGGGGAAGGACCATTCTTCGGTGGAATCTGCCACTGGAATATTGTCACTGTTGTAATCTGGGATTTCACAACCACATTCAGTCGGTTTGCCTTGACTGAAACGACTCATCTGTACGCCGACATTTTCATTCTTGACCCACTTACTTCCTGCTTCTCGGTAGAATGGTTTTAACTCATTTGTACCTCACTAGTCAGTCAAATAATTGAGCGGGCAACATAACGGCGAGGACGTTGAACATCATCTATCAGTCCCAGAGGATTGCCGGAGAAATGGGAAAAATAAAATCCACATAAGCATGGACACATTAGATTGACCAGGCAACAAAGTGGAAAGCCCAAATGGGCAAAATGGCAGATGCTGGTAATTTAGCTTCATTAAGTTTCTAGTGGAAACATTGGAGACAAAAATACATTGATAAAGTTTCGTGTTGGAAGGAACTACAGATGCTGCTTTATACCGAATATAGACACTAAAGTAACTGGGCGGGTGTAACTGGGCGGGACAGGCAGCATCTCTGGAGAGAAGGAATGGGTGATGAAGTTTCGGGTCGAAGAAGTCTGGGTCTGAAGAAAGGACTCGACCCGAAATGTCACCCATTCTTTCTCTCCAGAGATGCTGCCTGTCCCGCTGAGTTACACCAGCATTTTGTGTCTCTCTTCATTATTCATTACGTTTCTATGTCCTTGTAAAATCTAAAGCAGAACAGACTATAACAGTCTAATAAATGGTTGTAGGAGTGGAATATCACACGTTAGAAATTATTGAACACGGAGTTCCGTTTCTAGATCCCATTTAAACCACTCCTTTACCTGAAGTGAACCTGTAGTAAGGTCGCCTACCTTGTGGGAAGAGACTGGTGAACGAGTCCAGAGACCTGGGCAGCAAAGCTCCAAGCACGGCGACACACTGAGTTCCCCAGTCTCACTCTGTGTCTTATGTAACTACAGGACCTCCCTCTTCCTCTCCTGCTCAGGGTTCAGACATCACTTCTGTTGAAAGCGTTTGTGTCAGCGTAAAATCCATCTTGTAAAACCTTATTTCGGCAAAGGAAAATGGGAATTTACTGAGCTGAAACATGCATTGGATGCGTTGAGACATGGAACCTCATCTTTCTAAAGGTTATTGGAGGATAACAAAGGTCAAGGGCATTGGGGAATGAGAGTATCTATTGTTTTGTAATGATGAGTAGGTGTCAATCTTCTTGCATCTGTAGTGATGTTCTGATTGAGTTTAGTTTTGAGACACAGCATGGAAATATGCCCTTCAGCCCTCCGTCCACGCCGACCACTGATCACGCGTTCACGCTCGTTCTGTTATCTCACTTTCCCGTCCGCTCCCTACACACTACAGGCAATTTATGGAGGTCAAGTAACCTACAACCCCACTCATTCGTGGCCACAGGGAGCGTGCTATCTCCACCCAGAGACCACCCGATGTCAGATTTGAACCCTGGTCTCCGGCTCTGTGAGGCAGCAGCTCTAACATCTGTGCCACTGTGATTTGGGTTGTTTGGCAGTTTAAAACTATGTGAGTTTTGGGGTGAGGAGAACACAAACGAGCAGATGTAATAATAACATTGCTGTATTTACTCAGTTATTCCAATATTGAGTTTAATTATCTCCTGAGTTTCACGCAAGGTAAACTCACCAGTCACCATCCTCATGATCATCCAATTTCTTCTGCAACTTTCAGTTTTCTCCAAATCAAACCGCACAGTTTGCAGCAAGACCTTCGCAACCTCTGGGAATAAATCACGTCCCTTCCAGTTCAATTCAGTTTAGTTCACTGTCACGTTTCTGAGGTAAAGAGAAAAGCTTTTGCAGATTGCTAACCAGCCTGCAGAAAGACAAGTATAATTAATGCTATTCACAACTGAAGTTAGAATAGTTTCCAGTGACACATATTCAAGCAGATGACTGTGTGATGTTTGAAAGGTCTATGATAATGGCAAATGACAGAATCTGATGTTTTGTCATAAATGGAACGGTCAATATTCTTGCCTGTTCATGCTGTAGTTGGTCCGATAGTTCAAACCAATATTCAATTGCATCAGATCATGGTGGAGGCTGGACTTAGGAGGTCACAAATGAGCTGCATATGATAATCAAGCTACTACAATTTTACAAAGTAAGTCCAATATTGAGAGCAATTTTCTCCTCAGTTCTGAATTTCACTCAAGGTAGAACCTCCAGCAAATATTTTCACAATCACAAGTTTTTCCCCATGTCATTTGGTGTTCTCCAAGCCCAACCTCACAGAGTTGCGCCAAGATCTTCACAGCCTAGAGATATAGACACGAGAGATACATTGTGTTCCAGGTGTATACTGGCCCTATCCCCGAACTCTATCCCCATTACATTGATGAATGCATCGGTGCTAGAAAATATATCCACAATATGCAAGCACAACCCATACCCAGATTTGCTTGGTCAAGTTAGTGGAGTGGCACAAATTGACCCAGTTACTCACCATCATTACTTGGAAATACATTGCTGATCCTTCGTTATTTGTGGGGCCTACTCCTATCATTTACGTCATTTACTAAACACCTCATTGGTGAAATAAGGATGGTCACATCCTCATGGGTTAAAAATGGAAGCCTGAGCACTGACGCCCACATCCAAAAACATAGATTTATAAGCAACAATTTTGGAGGGAATCACAAAGTGCAGCTCATCATCAGCTCAGGAGTTAGTGTCGTCCTCATTGTGACAAGAAATCTAATCAGGCTCCTTCCTTAATCCGGGTTAACAACTCATTTCCCCAATATTGTTTGAATTCTGCAGAGAAATACAATTCATTTTTATTGCTGCTCACCCTCTGTTTTGATATTTTCCCCCAGCTCCTGAATCTTTCTCTTCGTAATTCATCATATCACCCCCTCCAACCCACACTGTCTGTCATTCTCACATTCTAAACATCACCCCCTGTCTTAACTGGTGCAAATGTCTCCGTTGAGGCACTTGCTGAGTTTCACAGCAGAAGTGTAAACAGGGCCTAACACAGATCCTTCCTCTTTTACGCTGATGTTATCTTCAGAAACAACTTCTCTATTTACCCTTTACATTTAAAAGTAATTCCGTATAATTCTATTTGTGTAATTTTTTTATTACTATGAGAACAGAACATGGGGCATGTGTGCTGAGGATGCATTTATTATAAGGATAGTAACTAACTATTGCATTGTTGGTATCTTGACCAAAAAGCATAATTTTAAAAATTATTGTTGCTACTTCCCACTGATTAAAAAATAAAATAGTGGTGTTTCTATTGTTCCTATTGTCTATAGTCTATTGTGGTGTTTCTCTCTAATAAATTACTGCTCTTTATTGTTTTCTACATATTAAATTTCCTGTTTGCTACTTGTTGGATGAAAATATTTCAATCTCCAATCTGGTTTGGTGTTTCCAGATTCCAAAACAGTGTTTGGATATTTTAAAATAATTTATGCGATAAGACAATGTCTTTTTGAATTTATGTAAGTGAAATCATGGCAAACAAATCTATTGGAGATGATGGTGATGTACCATGTAGAATAGATAAGGGAGAAGATGTGGAGACCCAAGAGTTTGCAGATTCTGCAAACACGAGCAAAGAGCAAACTGCTGGAGGGAATTTGTGGATCAGGAATCATCTGTGGAAGTAAATGGACAGATGACCATTGGCAACTGAAGAAGAGTCACGATACAGGGTCATCTGCACATTTTCCTCGACAGATGCTGCCTGACCCACTGAGTCCCTCCAGCAGATTGTTTTTGTTTGTTTCAGGGAGAACAAGAAGAAGTGTCCAATTTTCAGAAGGTCTTTGAATTTTTTAATATGTGGATTAGGCAATATTAAACAGGCATGAATTGAAAATTATTTGGCAGACAGGAAACAGAGAGAAGACTTCGTTAGGGTGGCAGTTGGTGATGAATGATCCAGAATCAAGCCAGTTCTTGAGTCCATTATTTTCAATGTTCATCAATGGTATTGACAAGGAAACAAATTTAATGTTTCTAAGTTTGATGACATGAAACTGAGAGTAACTAGGAGAAGAAAAGAGGTTTCCAGGTGATGTCAGTCAGTTGAGTTACTTGCCAAATATACCCAGATGCAGCAGAGAGTCATAGAGCTGTAGAGCATGGAAATAGACACATCGACCCAACACACACATGCTGACCAAGATGTCCAACTGACCCCATCACAATTGGCTGTGCCTGGCCCATGTCTCTCCAAACATGTCTTTGTGCTCCCCTTAACGGAGAAAGGTTTTTTCAGCCACAGATGTAATGCAGCCAAGGCTGACCAGACTGATTCCTGGAATGGCAGGACTAATGTGTGAGGAGAGGAGGAGCTGACTGAGTCAGTAGTCACTGGAGTTTGGAAGACTTAAACATGACCTCTCTAAATTAAACAAAATTCAAAGCAGAGCTAGACAGACTCGATACATAAAGATATTTCCAGTGACTAGGATCTGGAACAAGGGGTTTAGAATGCAAGATAAGGGGTGAAACATTTAGGGCTGAGACATTTCTTCATTGTGAATATGGTGAGCCATTGAAATTCTCCCCACAGAAACTGGTAGATGGCAGGTCACTGAATCCTGTTAAGACGGGGATAGATTTATTTGACATAAAATGCAGCAACATTTATGTAACCATATAACCATAGCAGCACGGAAACAGGCCATCTCGGCCCTTCAAGTCCGTGCCGAACACTTAAAAACAATTTTTTTTTAACTTCCCCCTAGTCCCATCTACCTGCACTCAGACCATAACCCTCCATTCCTTTCCCGTCCATATACCCATCCAATCTATTTTTAAAGGATAAAATCGAACCTGCCTCCAACACTTCCACTGGAAGCTCATTCAACACAGCTACCACTCTCTGAGTAAAGAAGTTCCCCCTAATGTTACCCCTAAACCTCTGTCCCTTAATTCTCAAGTCATGTCCCCTTGTTTGAATCTTCCCTACTCTCAATGGGAAAAGCTTATCCACGTCCGGGAGAGAATTGGAATATGAGATTGTTTTGTATGATTGAACAGGCTCAAAGTGACAAATAATCCACCCCTGATTCTCTTTTGCATGTTTCAATAGGTTTTGGGATGTTTTGATATTTTCTTTGTCCTTCACACTTCTGATGTTTATTTACAAATTGTGAAATTTAGTCTGATATAAAACAGTAAGCAAATCATTGTGGTTAAAAAAACAAATCATTGTGGTTAAATTGCAAGACAGCTCTTCCTGCAGCCTTGACCATTGCTCTGAATTTTGCATCAGGTCCTGAATCATTCAGAGCAATGGTCAAGGCTGCATGAAGAGCTATATTGCTGTTTAACCACAATGATTTGTCCATTCTGAGCGCTGGGCTGTTTCGCTTCCTATTTTTCATCTCAACTAAATTTCGAGTGTTTAGTAAATGACGTGTTTAGTAAATGAGGTGTTTAGTAAATGACGTAAATGATAGGAGTAGGCCCCACAAATAACGAAGGATCAGCAATGTATTTCCAAGTTATGATGGTGACTAACTGGGTCAATTTGTGCCACTCCACTAACTTGACCAAGCAATTCTGGGTATGGATTGTGCTTGCATATTGTGGATCTATTTTCTAGTACCGATGCAGTCATCAATGTAATGGGGATAGAGTTCGGGGATAGGGCCAGTGTACACCTGGAACACAATGTATCTCTCGTGTCTATATCTCTAGGCTGTGAAGATCTTGGTGCAACTCTGTGAGGTTGGGCTTGGAGAACACCAAATGGCATGGGGAAAAACTTGTGATTGTGAAAATGTTTGCTGGAGGATCTACCTTGAGTGAAATTCAGAACTGAGGAGAAAATTGCTCTCAATATTGGACTTACTTTGAAAAATTGTAGTAGCTTGATTATCATACGCAGCTGATTGGTGACCTCCTAAGTCCAACCTCCACCATGATCTGATGCAGTTGAATATTGGTTTGAACTATCGGACCAACTACAGCATGAACAGGCAAGAATATTGACCGTTCCATTTATGACAAAACAACAGATTCTGTCATTTGCCATTATCATAGACCTTTCAAACATCACACAGTCATCTGCTTGAATATGTGTAACTGGAAACTATTCTAACTTCAGTTGTGAATAGCATTCATTATACTCGTCTTTCTCCAGGCTGGTTAGCATTCTGCAAAAGCTTTTCTCTTTACCTCAGAAATGTGACACTGAACTAAACTGAATTGAACTGGAAGGGACGTGATTTATTCCCAGAGGTTGTGAAGGTCTTGGTGCAAACTGTGCGGTTTGATTTGGAGAAAACTGAAAGTTGCAGAAGAAATTGGATGATCATGAGGATGGTGACTGGTGGGTTTACCTAGTGTGAAACTCAGGAGATAATTACACACAACATTGGAATAACTGAGTAAATACAGCAATTTTATTATTACATCCACTTGTAGTGTGTGGGTCTCGCAATGAAACACGAAGTCGTAATACGAGAAGCACTTTTTATTAAGTTCCTCCCAGTTCTAGGGAAGACCAAACGAGAGGAAGATGGCACCCAAAACCCCTGCCTTTAAAGCCTCCGGCTAAGGGCCGCCTCCGGACTGAACCACTCCTGTGCCGAGGGGTTCGACACTATGATGGCACGACCCTTGGGAGCCGCCACAGGACCCCCCCCCCAGAACCAGAGGCACGAAACGCACCGGCGGGCGAACGACCTGGCCGGCCCGCGTGCGGAAGTTAGCCGCTAGTGGGGCTTGCGGAGGCATACGTGGAGGGACAGGACGAGGGACCGGCGGTAGGACAGGTGGAGTGACAGGCGGAGGGAGCCGTGAAGGGGGGCGCCCTCGAGGCCGAGGTTGGGCAACCAGCACCGGCTGGTCAATGTCCAGGTGTGCCGGCTTCAAACGGTCAATTGACACTGCCTCCTGCCGGCCCCCCATGTCCAGGACAAAAGTCGACTGCACGTGTTCCAGCACTCGGTACGGGTCCTCGTACGGCCTCTGGAGTGGCGTCCGGTGGGCATCACGGCGCAGGAAGACGTACGGGCAGTCCCTGAGGGCTGATGGCACGTGTGGGCGAAATGTCCCATGGCGGGACGTCGGGACGGGTGCGAGCCTGCCAACTTGCTCGCGAAGGCGCATTAGGGTGGATGAGGGCGTTCCCTGCTGCCCCGGCGCCGACGGCACGAACTCCCCGGGCACCGTGAGTGGCGACCCGTAAACGAGCTCCGCCGATGATGAGGCCAAGTCCTCTTTGGGAGCGGTCCGGATGCCCAGCATCACCCACGGCAACTCGTCCATCCAGTCTGGGCCGGAGAGTCGTGCCTTCAGTGCTGCCTTCAGCTGCCGGTGGAATCTCTCCACCAGACCGTTAGCTTGCGGGTGGTAAGCCGTGGTGTGGTGTAGCCGCACCCCCAGCAAGTGAGCCATGGCTGACCACAGCTCGGAGGTGAACTGTGGCCCCCGGTCTGAGGAGATGTGCGCTGGCACCCCGAAGCGAGCAATCCAGTGCGCGGACAACGCACGAGCACACGTAACCGTTGAAGTATCGGTCAACGGAATGGCCTCCGGCCACCGCGTGAAGCGGTCCACCATTGTCAGAAGGTGGGTGATGCCCCGGAATGGCGGGGGAGGGCCTACAATGTCTATGTGGAGATGGTCGAACCGCCGGTGAGGTAGACCAAACTCCTGGAGAGGCGCACGGACATGGCGCTGGATCTTTGCCGTCTGGCACGGAATGCAGGTGCGAGCCCAATGGCCAACCTGCTTGCGCAGACCGTGCCACATGAAACGAGCGGCCACTAGTGCCGTTGTCGCCCGGATTGATGGGTGAGACAGTCCGTGGATCACCTCGAACACCCTCCGGCGCCAGGTGGCAGGGACGATGGGGCGCGGCTGACCGGACGACACATCGCACAGGATTGTCACTCCCCCAGGGCCGAGAGGGACATCCTCAAGGCGGAGGCCGGAGATGGCAGTCCGGTAGGCGGGCACCTCATCGTCCGTGAGCTGTGCCGCCGCCAGAGCAGAATAGTCCATTCCGGGCGCCACCTCGAACACGGCGTTGATAGCGGGCCGGGACAATGCGTCGGCCACCAGGTTCTCTTTCCTCTTGATGTAGCAGATAGATGTCGTGTACTCCGATATGTAGGCCAATTGCCGCTGCTGTCGTGCGGACCAGGGATCGGAAACCTTCTGCAGGGCGAAAGTGAGCGGCTTATGGTCGGTGTAGGCGGTGAACGGGCGGCCCTCCAAGAAGTAACGAAAATGGCGCACAGCCAAGTACAGTGCCAGGAGCTCACGATCGAACGCGCTGTACTTGGTCTGCGCACGGTTGAGGTGCCGACTGAAGAAGGCCAGGGGCCGCCAACATCCGTCCGTCAGCTGCTCCAGCACAGCACCAACCGCCGACTCCGAGGCATCCACCGTGAGAGCAGTCGGGGCATCTCCCCGCGGGTGTACCAGCAGTACGGCCCGAGCAAGGGCCTCCTTCGCGCCGTCAAAAGCTGCCTCCGCCTCGTGGGTCCACTCCACGCTCTTGTGCTGCCCACCCGCCAGAGGTTGATACAGGGGCCGCATGATGTGGGCCGCGGATGGCACGAAACGATGGTAAAATGCCACCATGCCGACAATTTCCTGCAGGCCACGCACCGTGCGTGGGCGGGGAAACCGACGGATGGCGTCGACCCTGTCAGGCAGGGGAACCGCGCCTTGCGCAGTCACGCGGTGGCCGAGGAAGTCAATTTCGCTCACCCCAAAACGGCACTTGTCCAGGTTGATGGCCAAACCATGCTCGCTGAGCCGCTGACAGAGCTGCCGAAGGTGAGCGCAGTGTTCCTGTTGCGAGCGGCTGGCCACCAGGATGTCGTCCAGGTACACGAACACGAAATCGAGGCCGCGACAAACCCCGTCCATGAGGCCGAACGGCATGCGAGTAAACTCGTAAAGCCCGAATGGCGTGATGATCGCCGTCTTCGGCACGTCATCCGGGTGAACCGGGATCTGATTATAACCCCGTACCAGATCCACTTTGGAAAATATTGTGGCCCCAGCCAAATGGGCCGTGAAGTCCTGGATGTGGGGTACGGGGTATCGATCCGCTGTTGTTGCAGCGTTCAGCCGTCGGTAATCCCCACAAGGTCGCCAGCCCCCGCTTGACTTGGGGACCATGTGGAGTGGGGACGCCCAAGGGCTGCTCGAAGGGCGGACGATCCCTAAGGCCTCCATCGTGCGGAATTCCCGCCGTGCCAGACACAGTTTATCTGGCGGCAGTCGCCGTGCTCGTGCATGGAGTGGTGGGCCGGTAGTGGGGATATAATGCAACACCCCGTGGCTGGGGGTTGTTGATTGAAACTGCGCATGGAGAATGTCCGGGAACGCAGCCAAGATCCGTGAGAATCGGGAGTCCACGGACGCCAGTGGCCGTCCCACCGGTTGATCCACACGCAACGTGATCGGCTCCATCGTAGTGGCGTTGATCAAACGCTGACGCCCGACGTCCACCATGAGGGAATGCGCCCGGAGGAAATCGGCCCCGAGCAATGGTTGGGAGACATCAGCGATAGTGAACCGCCACGAGAAATGACAGGAGCCGAGCACGATGGGAACCATGCGCAGTCCATATGTGCGGATGGGGCTGCCGTTTGCCGCGGTGAGGACGGGCCCCTGCTTACCGGAACGAATGTCGGCCAGCGAAGGGGGCAGGACGCTGAGCTCCGCTCCAGTATCCACGAGGAAGCGGGTCCCGGAGCCGTCGGGCTGGACCTGTCACTCCTTCCACCGCTCCCCCGCCCCACCGGAGGAAATCGGGAGCTGCTGGGGTGACGTCATCGGCGTGCCTGCTGACGGCCAGCGCGTTGACGTCATCAGGGCGCGTCGACCTCAGCGCGACCCCGTCTCTGCTGACGCCCAGCGCGCTGTTGTCATCAGGGCGCGCCATCCACAGGGCGTCGGCGCGCCTCCCGAGGGCCCGAAGGTCGGCAAACGAGACGTCGGTGAGCTGCAACCGAATGTAGGCCGGCAGCAGATGCAGGTAAGTATACTCGAACAACAGGCACGGCGTGTGCCCGTCTATTAACGCCACCATCTCCTTTAGGAGCGTAGATGGCCGTCGGTCGCCCAGGCCCCCCATATGCAGGATCCTACTTGCCCGCTCCATCCTACTCAGTCCGTAAATCTGGAGCAGGAGCTCTTTCAGGCCGAGGTATTTATCATCGTTCGGGGGGTCTGCGAGGAAGTCCGTTACCTCTTCAACCGCATCCTGGTCGAGGGCTCCCACCAGGTAATAGAAGCGGGTGGCATCGACCGTGATGCCCCGCAGGTTGAACTGGGCCTCCGCCTGCTGGAACCAGATGAGCGGCCGGGTGGTCCAGAAGTTGGGCAGTTTTACGGAGACCGCGTCCAGAGACAGGGCCGGGCCAGCCTGTGAGGAGGTAGGGCTTTGTCTTCTCTCCATCATGACGCCAATGGAGCGTCGGGGGTCACCAATGTAGTGTGTGGGTCTCGCAATGAAACACGAAGTCGTATTACGAGAAGCACTTTTTATTAAGTTCCTCCCAGTTCTAGGGAAGACCAAACGAGAGGAAGATGGCACCCAAAACCCCTGCCTTTAAAGCCTCCGGCTAAGGGCCGCCTCCGGACTGAACCACTCCTGTGCCGAGGGGTTCGACACTATGATGGCACGACCCTTGGGAGCCGCCACACACTCGATATTAAATTAAATGTATGATTTCTATAACTTTCAATAGACTTTAAGGAATTCTTTAGACTGATTTAAATTGCTGCAGACACAACAAGAGCTGCAAGCAGAAATAGTGGATGCATTAGTGATAATTTTTCAAAACTCTTTAGATTCTGGAGTAGTTCCTGAGGATTGGAGGGTAGCTAATGTAACCCCACTTTTTAAAAAGGGAGAGAGTAAACGGGGAATTACAGACCAGTTAGTCTAACATCAGTAGTGGGGAAACTGCTAGAGTCAGTTATTAAAGATGGGATAGCAGCACATTTGGAAAGTGGTGAAATTATTGGACAATATCAGCGTGGATTTACGAAAGGTAAATCATGTCTGACGAATCTTATAGAATTTTTCGAGGATGTAACTAGTAGAGTGGATAAGGGAGAACCAGTGGATGTGTTATAGCTGGACTTTCAGAAGGCTTTCGACAAGGTCCCTCATAAGAGATTAGTATACAAACTTAAAGCACATGGTATTCGGGGTTCAGTATTGATGTGGATGGAGAACTGGCTGGCAAACAGGAAGCAAAGAGTAGGAGTAAACGGGTCCTTTTCACAATGGCAGGCAGTGACTAGTGGGGTACCGCAAGGCTCAGTGCTGGGACCCCAGCTATTTACAATATATATTATTGATTTGGATGAGGGAATTGAATGCAACATCTCCAAGTTTGCGGATGACACGAAGCTGGGGGGCAGTGTTAGCTGTGAGGAGGATGCTAGGAGGCTGAAAGGTGACTTGGATAGGCTGGGTGAGTGGGCAAATGCATGGTAGATGCAGTATAATGTGGAAAATGTGAGGTTATCCACTTTGGTGGCCAAAACAGGAAAGTAGACTATTATCTGGATGGTGGCCAATTAGGAAAAGGGGAGATGCAACGAGACCTGGGTGTCATGGTACACCAGTCATTGAAAGTAGGCATGCAGGTGCAGCAAGCAGTGAAGAAAGCGAATGGTATGTTAGCATTCATAGCAAAAGGATTAGAGTATAGGGGCAGGGAGGTTCTACTGCAGTTGTACTAAACTTCTGTCCCTTAATTCTCGTCATATCCCCTTGTTTGAATCTTCCCTACTCTCAATGGAAAAAGCTTATCCACGTCAACTCTGTCTATCCCGCTCATAATTTTAAAGACCTCTATTAAGTCCCCTCTTAACCTTCTGCGCTCCAAAGAATAAAGACCTAACTTGTTCAACCTTTCTCTGTAACTTAGTTGCTGAAACCCAGGCAACATTCTAGTAAACCTCCTCTGTACTCTCTCTATTTTGTTGACATCCTTCCTATAATTAGGCGACCAAAATTGTACTCCGTACTCCAGAATTGGCCTCACCAATGCCTTGTACAATTTTAACATTACATCCCAACTTCTATATTCAATGCTCTGATTTATAAAGGCCAGCACACCAAAAGCTTTCTTTACCACCCTATCTACATGAGATTCCACCTTCAGGGAACTATGCACAGTTATTCCTAGATCCCTCTGTTCAACTGCATTCCTCAATTCTCTACCATTTACCATGTACGTCCTATTTTGATTTGTCCTGCCGAGATGTTGTACCTCACATTTATCAGCATTAAACTCCATCTGCCATCTTTCAGCCCACTCTTCCAAATGGCCTAAATCTCTCTGTAGACTTTGAAAATTTACTTCATTATCCACCACACCACCTATCTTAGTATCATCTGCATACTTACTAATCCAATTTTCCACACCATCATCCAGATCATTGCTGTACATGACAAACAACTGTGGACCCAACACAGACCCCTGAGGCACCCCACTAGTCACCAGCCTCCAACCTGACAAACAGCCATCCACCATTACTCTCTGGAATCTCCCATTCAGCCACTGTTGAATCCATCTTGCTACTCCACCATTAATACCCAACAATGTAATCTACTTAACCAACCTTCCATGAGGAACCTTGCCAAAGGCCTTACTGAAGTCCATATAGACAACATCCACTGCTTTACCCTCATCAATTTCCCTAGTAACCTCTTCAAAAAATTCAAGATTAGTCAAACATGACCTTCCAGGCACAAATCCATGTTGGCTGTTCCTAATCAGACCCTGTTTATCCAGATGATTATATATATTATCTCTAAGTATCCTTTCCATTAATTTGCCCACCACTGACGTCAAACTAACAGGTCTATACTTGCTAGGTTTACTCTTAGAACCCTTCTTAAACAATGGAACAACATGCGCAGTACGCCAATCCTCCAGCACCATTCCCGTTTCTAATGACATTTGAAATAATTCTGTCATAGCCCCTGCTATTTCTACACTAACTTCCCTCAATGTCCATGGGAATATCCTGTCAGGACCTGGAGACTTATCCATTTTTATATTTTTCAAAAGTGTCCGCACCTCCTCTTCTTTGATCCTCATAGTTTCCATAGCTGCTCTACTTGTTTCCGCTACCTCACATAATTCAATATCCTTCTCCTTGGTGAATACCGAAGAAAAGAAATTGTTCAATATCTCCCCCATCTCTTTTGGCTCTGCACATAGCTGTCCACTCTGACACTAATGGACCAATTTTATCCCTCGTTATCCTTTTATATTAATATAGCTGTGGAAACCCTTTGGATTTACTTTCACCTTACTTGCCAAAGCAACCTCATATCTTCTTTCAGCTTTTCTAATTTATCTCTTAAGATTCTTTTTACATTCTTTATACTCTTCAAGCAACTCATTTACTCCATGATGCCTATAATTATTGTAGATCTCTCTCTTTTTCTGAACCGTGTCCAATTTCCCTTGAAAACCCATGGCTCTTTCCAATTATTACTCTTTCCTTTCAACCGAACCGGGACATAAAGATTCTGTACTCTTAAAATTTCACCTTTAAATGTCCTCCATTTCTCGACTACATCCTTCCCATAAAACAAAATGCCCCAATTCACTCATTTTAAATCCTTTCGCATCTCCTCAAAGTTAGCTTTTGTCCAATCAAAAATCTCAACCCTTGGTCCAGTTCTGACCTTCTCCATAATTATATTGAAACTAATGGCATTGTGATCACGGGACCCAAAGTGCTCCCCAACACATACCTCCGTCACCTGACCTGTCTCATTTCCTAACAGGAGATCCAGCATTGCCCCTTCTCTAGTAGGTACCTCTATGTATTGCTGCAAAAAACTATCCTGCACACATTTTACAAACTGCAAACCATCCAGCCCTTTTACTGAATGTGTTTCCAGTCTATGTGTGGAAAATTGAAATCACCCACAATCACTACCTTGTGCTTACTACTAATATCTGCTATCTCCTTACATATTTGCTCTTCCAATTCTTGCTCCCCATTAGGCGGTCTATAATACACCCCTATAAGTGTTGCTACACCTTTCCCATTTCTTAGTTCCACCCAAATAGCCTCCTTAGACGAGCCCTCTAATCTATCCTGCCAAAGCACTGCTGTAATATCTTCTCTGACAAGCAATGCAACACCTCCACCTCTTGCCCCTCCAATTCTATCACACCTGAAGCAATGAAATCCTGGAATATTTAGTTTCCAATCACACCATCCTGCAACCATGTTTCACTGATCGCCACAACATCATACTTCCAGGTGTCAATCCAGGCTCTAAGCTCATCCACCTTTCTTACAATGCTCCTAGCATTAAAATATACACATTTAAGAAACCCACCACCGCTTATTCTGTTTATTATCTTTTTCTTCTGTCTCCCCTACATGTTGGGTCTGAGTGCTTCCCTTCTCTGCCTCCTGCCTCACACACTGTCTACTAGCTTTCTCTATTTGAGTCCCTCCCCCCAACCGTTCTAGTTTAAAGTCTCCCCAGTAGCCTTTGCAAATCTCGCCGCCAGGATATTGGTTCCCCTCGGGTTCAAGTGCAACCCGTTCTTTTTGTACAGGTCACACCTTTCCCAAAAGAGGTCCCAATGATCCAGCAACTTGAATCCCTGCCCTCTGCACCAGACCCTCAGCCACAAATTTATCCTCCACCTCACTCCATTCCTACTCTCACTGTCGCGTGGCACAGGCAGTAATCCTGAGATTGTTACTTTTGCGGTCCTTCTCCTTAACTTTCTTCCTAACTCCCTAAATTCTTCTTTCAGGACCTCTTCTCTTTTTCTACCTATATCATTGGTACCTATATGTACCACGACCTCAGTCTCCTCTCCCTCCCATTTCAGGATATCTTGGACACGTTCAGACACATCCCAGACCCTGGCACCAGGGAGGCAAACTACCATCCGGGTCTCCTGACTGCGTCCACAGAATCGCCTAATCCACATTAGGCAGGAAATGGTTTTGGATAGACTGATGGGACTGAAAGCTGATCAATCCCCAGGGCCTGATGGTCTGCATCCCAGGGTACGTAAGGAAGTGGCTCTAGAAATCGTGGATGCATTGGTGGTAATTTTCCAATGTTCTATAGACTCAGGATCAGTTCCTGTGGATTGGAGGGTAGCTAATGTTATCCCACTTTTTTAAGAAAGGCGGGAGAGAGAAAACAGGGAATTATAGACCAGTTAGCATGACATCGGTGGTGGGGAAGATGCTGGAGTCAATTATGAAAGTTGGGTACCGCAAGGCTCGGTGCTGGGACCGCAGCTATTTACAATATACATCAATGATTTAGATGAAGGGATTCAAAGTAACATTAGCAAATTTGCAGATGACACACAGCTGGGTGGCAGTGTGAACTGTGAGGAGGATGCTATGAGAATGCAGGGTGACTTGGACAGGTTGGGGGAGTGGGCAGATGAATGGCAGATGAAGTTTAATGCAGATAAATGTGAGGTTAACCACTTTGGTAGCAAAAACAGCAAGGCAGATTACTATCTAAATGGCGTCAAGTTGGGAAAAGGGGAAGTACAACGGGATCTGGGGGGTCCTTGTTCATCAGTCTATGAGTTAGCATGTAGGTACAACAGGCAGTGAAGAAAGCAAATGGCATGTTGGCCTTTATAACAAGAGGAGGAATATTTTTATTTTTATTTAATTTTTATTTTATTTATTTATTCCGAACAAATAAAGACATTAAAGACATTGATATTAACAAAATCGAAATTATCAAACAATTGAACATTGCAATCAACATTTACAATTGAGAAGAACAAAATCAAGGTTCCAATGTCCAACTCAGAGTCTGTACAAGCTCGAAAAGGAGTGAGAAGAAGAATAACTTATTAAATCTCACCCCTTTTCCCCAACACTTCTATCGTATTTAAAAATCAATTCCTTACTAATAATAGTACTGCCCTAGGCAATTTCCCATAATACATACAGACACTTATATACATACAACTATTATGTACATACAATCTTCATATTTGAAGTACCCAACATCAGTGAACAATAGTAAACAAGATAAACATCAACAATAGTAACAAGATAAACATCAACGATTGTAAACAAGATAAACATCAACCCCCACTTGTCAACCATCCCCTCCATCCCTGTACCCCTTGAGCATTATTTTTTTATATATCATTTTAAAATGATTCATGTTTGTGCATTGCTTCAATTCCCCGTTCAATTTATTCCACACTCCTACTCCACAAACCGAAATACAAAAGGTTTTTCTAGTCGTACGGACTTGTTGTTTCTTAAAGTTAAATATTCCTCTTAAATTGTAACCCCCCACACGCTCGTTAAATAATTTTTGAATGTTTCCAGGTAAATTTTTATTTTTGGCCCTAAACATTATCTGAGCTGTTTTGAATGTGACCAAATCTTCTAATTTTAATAATTTTGACTCTAAAAATAATGGATTCGTATGACCCAGATACTTAGCATTATGGATAATACGAATTGCTCTTTTTTGCATCATGGTTAATGAGTGTATCGAATTTTTATAATTATTTCCCCAGACTTCTGTACAATAATTTAAGTAGGGTAAAATTAATGTACAATAAAGAATACGGAGTGATTTGTAATCCAGAGCTTCCTTGGCTTTGTATACTTTTTGATAATTTTAATTTTACATGTTTAATATGTGATTTCCAGCTTATTTTATCGTCAATTATAACCCCAAGAAATTTATTTTCATGCACTCTTTCAACTTCCACCCCATTTATCTTTATACTTACTAGGGGACTTATTCTAGAATTACCAAATAACATTATTTTTGTTTTACTCAGATTTAATGAAATTTTATTACTATCAAACCATATTTTCAATTTACCCATTTCTTTTATTATTTTATCCAATAGCCTTTTTAAATTTTCCCCAGAGCAAAAAATATTTGTATCATCTGCAAACAAAACCAGCCTCAAGACATTGGACACATTACAAATATCATTTATGTACATGATAAATAATTTTGGGCCCAGCACTGACCCCTGTGGTACACCACACACAATGTCCAAACATGTAGAATTATGACTACCCAGATTTACAAACTGTTGCCTGTTACTTAAGTAGCTTTTAATCCAGTCCAGTACTATTCCTCTAATTCCATACCTCTCCTATTTTTAAAATAAAATATCATGATTAATTGTATCAAATGCTTTTTTTATGTCAATGAATATCCCAGCTGCATATAATTTCTTATCAATGGCGTTTGTGATGTCTTCAATTAATTCTAGTATTGCAAGTGATGTTGATCTATTTGTTCTGAATCCATATTGACTTTCTGTTAATAATTTATTATTTTCTACAAATTTGTCTAGTCTATTATTAAACATTTTTTCTAATATTTTGGAAAATTGTGGGAGTAAGGAAACAGGTCTATAGTTTGTAAAATGATGCTTGTTCCCTGTTTTGTATATTGGTATTATTTTTGCTATTTTCATTTTAATTGGAAAAGTACCGGTCTGGAAGGATAAATTACAGATGAATGTTAAAGGTTTGGAGATCCCCTCAATGACAATCTTAACTAGCGACATGTCAATGTCATTGAAATCGGTAGACTTCTTATTTTTACATGTTTTGACAATATCCAGCAGTTCTTTTTCTTCTACTGCCGTAAGAAACATAGAGCAGGGATTTCTTTCCACTAATTTCTCAGGTGTTTCTCCAGATGTCCCTGAATCAGGGATTTGTTTAGCCAGGTCTGGTCCAATATTAACAAAAAAATTATTAAAGCTATTAGCTATATCTTCCATATTGTAAATTTCCTTATCCTTATCAATAAAATACTTCGAGTAATTTGTTCTCCCCGGACCATTTCGGATAATGCTATTAAGTATGCTCCATATTCTTTTTATATTGACTTTATTGTCATCTAATTTCTTCTTATAATAATCTTTCTTGCTTTCTCTTATGATGTAAGTTAATTTATTTTTATACTTTTTATATTTATTTTCTGTATCTTTAGTTCTCTCTCTTATAAAATCTCTGTATAGGCCATTTTTTTTACAAGCATTTTGTAATCCCTTTGTAATCCATGGACATTTAGTATATTTTGATTTTCTATTATATTCTTTAATTGGACAATTTTTATCATATAATAACTTAAACATATCAATAAATGTTTCATAAGCACTATCAATGTCTCTTTTTTGGTATATTATATCCCAGTTTTGTGCCAATAGATCCTTTTTTAGTGCATTGATAGTTTCCTCCGATCTCACTCTTCTATATTCTATTAATCCGCTTGGTTTGTTGTTCCTGTGGACACCATCATAAACTACAAAAACTGGCAGATGGTCACTTATATCATTAATTAATAATCCACTTACTATTTTATTTTCCAAATCATTGTTAAATATATTGTCAATGAGTGTAGCGCAATGGGAAGTAATTCTACTCGGTCTAGTGATTTTCGGAAATATAGGAGCAAAGAGATCCTTCTGCCGTTGTACAGAGCAATAGTGAGACCAAACCTGGAGTATTAAGTGCAGTTTTGGTCCCCTAATTTGAGGAAGGACATTCTTGCTATTGAGGGAATGCAGCGTAGGTTTACAAGGTTAATTTGACGCAATTTAGATAGTAATCTGCCTTCCTGTTTTTGCTACCAAAGTGGATAACCTCGCATTTATCCATATTAAACTTCATCTGCCATGCATCTGCCCACTCCCCCAACCTGTCCAAGTCACCCTGCATTCTCATAGCATCCTCCTCACAGTTCACACTGCCACCCTGCTTTGTGTCATCTTCAAATTTGCTAATGTTACTTTGAATCCCTTCATCCAAATCATTGATGTACAGTATATTGTAAATAGATGCTGTCCCTGCACCGAGCCTTGCCGTACCCCACTAGTCACTACCTGCCATTCTGAAAGGGACCCGCTAATCCCAACTCTTTGTTTCCTGTCTGCCAACCACTTCTCTATCCATGTCAGCACTCTACCCCAATACCACGTGCCCTAATTTTGCCCTAATCTCCTATGTGGGACCTTATCCAATGCTTTCTGAAAGTCCAAGTACACTACATCCACTGGCTCTCGCTTGTCCATTTTCCAAGTTACATCCTCAAAAAATTCCAGAAGATTTAGTCAAGCATGATTTCCCTTTCGCAAATCCATGCTGACTTGGACCGATCCTGTTACTGCTATCCAAATGTGATGCTATCTCATCTTTTAGAATTGACTCCAGCATCTACCCCACCACCGATGTCAGGCTAACTGGTCTATAATTCCCTGCTTTCTCTCTCCCGCCTTTCTTAAAAAGTGGGATAAGATTAGCTACCCTCCAATCCACAGGAACTGATCCTGAATCTATTGAACATTGGAAAAAAAAAATAATCATTTGAACGAATAATAACATTAGCTTTATTCCTTGGATAGAATAAACTGAATTTGAATAGTCAAGAGAAACACCGCTATTTTAGATTTTAATCAGTCGGATGTAGCAAAAATACTGAAGTTTGTTCCCTTTTTAGTGAAGACACCATCATTGTAATAGGAGAACACATTTCACAATAACATTTGAAGAAGTACACCAGTTTTGCAAACTACATTTCAATCATTTAATCCCGTTCATTTAATCCACTATTACCAATGAAGAATAATGTCTGAAGTTTACTGACCTTCTGCAGAGGAACTTGTGTGGAATTCTGGAGAAGCAGCAACGTGGCTTTGAGCCCAGCACAGGACAAGCTGAGGTTCCCTCACACTGCACAGTAACTGACACTGCCTCTTGTCAAACTAAATGACACTCCCCCTCCAGCTCAAGTTTCCGGCACCACTGGTGTTGATACAAATGGGTTCAGATATAGAATTATACCACAAATTAAGATTCCATCTGGAATCGAACTTGCACCTTTGCGATTTTGAACATTTTGAATGGATCTCAAATGGGAGAGCTCCAGGTGCTTTGCTGCATCCTGCTGGGCCTGATGTTCCATGAGAGAGTACATGCAATCCAGGGAGGTGCTGCCATTTCATGATGAAAAAACCTCCATAGAGGGTTGTGTTCATTAAACATGCTGGCAATTCCATTGCACCCATTAGGATAAACTGAACCATTCCCGGAGAGAGGATTGGCCCTGGTGAAAGGAAAAAGAACATACTGTTTCCTCACGCCTCTTCATGGGAAGGAGCCCACAGATTTCACTATGGGAAGCTTTCAGTGTCCTAATGAATGGCCACCATTATTGGTCAGCTGAGCAAAATCTCGAATGACATTAAAAGAAGCAAGAGTACAGAGTGTACACTGGGTGTGGACCTCAGCATCCATCATTGGGAGTGGCTTGGTCACACGACCACTCACTGAGTTCGCTGAACACTGAAGGGTGTGCCTGCCAGGATCTTTCTACAGCAGGTAGAGAATGAGCCAACACAAGGCATTGACCTACTTGACCTCCTCCTCTCCTGTCCACCTGCAACAGGTGAATCTGTTGACCATGGCTTTGGCAGAAATCAGAAGACCATTGCACAGTTCTCATTGAGGCCAATGTTTTGTCATTACACCAAAGTCATCCCATATTGCTCTGACTGGCACAACAGTTTTGGATGTCATCTTCCCAAAGGAGCTGCAGAGGCTGAGACATTGACTATGTTCAAGGTAGAGGATGATTGACTATAAACGCAACAGGTCAGGAGACGTGGGGAAAGTGGGAAGGTGGTGTTGAGACCAATATTGGATCAGCTGCATGGGCCTGAAAAATTGTGCTCCCTCAGACTTTATTCCTTGGAGTGCAGGAGGCTGAGATAGTTCAATTATTGAGGGGAATAGGTAGGCTGAATGAACAGAGCCTTTTACCCAGTGTGGGGGTATCAAGAACCAGAGAACACGGGTTTGAGGTGAGATGATAAGGTTTAATATGAACACGAAGGGCATCCTTTACATTCAAAGGATAAAGGATTCAAACAAGAGGAGTTGAGTATAGAAGCAAAGAGATCCTTCTGCAGTTGTAGGGCCCTAGTGAGACCACACCTGGAGTATTGTGTGCAGTTTTGGTCCCCTAATTTGAGGAAGGACATTCTTGCTATTGAGGGAGTGCAGCACAGGTTTACAAGGTTAATTCCCGGGATGGCGGGACTGTCATATGCTGAGAGAATGGAGCGGCTGGGCTTGTATACTCTGAAGTTTAGAAGGATGAGAGTGGATCTTATTGAAACATAAAAGATTATTAAGGGTTTGGACACGCTAGAGGCAGGAAACATGTTCCTGATGTGGGGAGAGTCCAGAACCAGAGACCACAGTTTAAGAATAAGGGGCAAGCCATTTAGAACGGATATGAGGAAAAACTTTTTCACACAGCGGGTTGTGAATATGTGGAATTCTCTGCCTCAGAGGGTTGTGGAGGCCGGTTTTCTGGATGCTTTCAAGAGAGAGCTAGATAGGGCTCTTGAAGATAGTAGAGTCAGGGGATATGGGGAGAAGGCAGGAACAGGGTACTGATTGTGGATGATCAGCCATGATCACATTGAATGGCGGTGCTGGCTTGAAGGGCCGTATGGCCTACTCCTGCACCTATTGTCTATAAAGGGTAGTAGGTATAGAAACATAGAAACATAGAAAATAGGTGCAGGAGTAGGCCATACGGCTCTTCGAGCCTGCACCGCCATTCAATATGATCATGGCTGATCATCCAACTCAGTATCCCTTACCTGCCTTCTCTCCATATCCCCTGATCCCCTTAGCCACAAGGGCCACATCTAACTCCCTCTTAAATATAGCCAATGAACTGGCCTCAACTACCCTCTGTGGCAGAATGTTCCAGAGATTCACCACTCTCTGTGTGAAAAAGTTTTTCCTCATCTCGGTCTTAAAGGATTTCCCGCTTATCCTTAAGCTGTGACCCCTTGTGCTGGACTTCCCCAACATCGGGAACAATCTTCCTGCAGCTAGCCTGTCCAACCCCATAAGAATTTTGTACGTTTCTATAAGATCCCCTCTCAATCTCCTAAATTCTAGCGAGTATAAGCCAAGTCTATCCAGTCTTTCCTCATATGAAAGTCCTGACATCCCAGGAATCAGTCTGGTGAACCTTCTCTGCACTCCCTCTATGGCTATAATGTCCTTCCTCAGATTTGGAGACCAAAACTGTACGCAATATGTGATGAGCTGCCAGAGGAGGTAGTTGAAGCAAGCACTAAAATTTCAATTAAAAGACACTTGAACAGGTTCATGTAAAGGAAAGGTTTAGAGGGATATGGGGCAAATGGAACTAAGTTTGATGAGGAAACTAGGTCAGCATTGACGAGTTGCAGCTGTTTCTGTGCTGTACGACTGTGGTTCCATGACTCTGACTAAGTCCTGATAGCTGTGTGAGAGCATCTTCACCAAAAGTATTGCAGAACTTCAAGAAGGCAACTCACCACCATCTTCTCCAAGGTAGTTAGGGATGGATAATAAATATTGACTTTGATGCTGATATTAGTAAAAACTAATTGGAATAAATCTTCTCCTTTGCACCATACTGTAGATTATCTGCCACAATTTATCCCAATCACTGACAAACACAGATACTTGAGCTGCTCTGTCTTTTAGTTACTATCCTTATAACAAATGCATCCTCAGCACACACAGATATGTTCTGTTCTCACGTATTTAAAAAAAATTACACAATAGAATTATACAGAATAACTTTTAAATGTAAAGGGTAAATAGAGAAGTTGTATCTGAAGATAACATCAGCGTAAAAGAGGAAGGTTCTGTGTTATGCCATGTTTACACATCTGCTTGCACCAGATAAGACAATGTGATGATCCCAGTGTTTAGAACGTGAGAGTGACAGACAGTGTGGGTTGGAGGGGGAGATGAGACAGATTCAGGAGCTGGGAAAAAATATCAAAACAGAGGGTTAGCAGCAATAAAAATGAATTGAATTTCTCTGCAGAATTCACACAATATGGGGGAATTCAGATTCAGATTCAGATTCAACTTTATTGTCGTTGTGCAGTGTACAGTACAGAGACAACGAAATGCAGTTAGCATCTCCCTAGAAGAGCGACATAAATATGAGCAATAAATAAATCTAATAAATCCTGGTGGGAGGAGTGTCTGGGGGGGGGGTGATTGGCAGTCACCGAGGTACAGTGTTGAGTAGTGTAACAGCCGCAGGGAAGAAGCTGTTCCTGAACCTGCTGGTCCGGCAACGGAGAGACCTGTAGCGCCTCCCGGATGGTAGGAGGGTAAACAGTCTGTGGTTGGGGTGAGAGCAGTCCTTGGCGATGCTGAGCGCCCTTCGCAGACAACGCTTGCTTTGGACACTCAATGGAGGGGAGTGAGGAACCGGTGATGCGTTGGGCAATTTTCACCAACCTCTGCAGTGCTTTCCGGTCGGAGACAGAGCAGTTGCCATACCATACTGTGATGCAGTTGGTAAGGATGCTCTCGATGGTGCAGCGGTAGAAGTTCACCAAAATCTGAGGAGACAGATGGACCTTCTTTAGTCTCCTCAGGAAGAAGAGACGCTGGTGAGCCTTCTTGACCAGAGTTGAGGTATTGTGGGTCCAAGAGAGGTCATCGGAGATGTTGATCCCCAGGAACCTGAAGCTGGAAATACGTTCCACCTCCGTCCTGTTAATGTGGATGGGGGTGTGCGTGCCGCCCCTAGACTTCTTGAAGTCTACAATGAGCTCCTTGGTCTTCTTGGAGTTAAGGGCCAGGTTGTTGTCAGCGCACCATGCTGCTAGGAGCTGGACCTCCTCCCTATAGGCCGACTTATCATTGTTAGTGATGAGGCCAATCACCGTTGTATCATCTGCATACTTGATGATGGTGTTAGTACCATGTACAGGTGTGCAGTCATAGGTGAATAGGGAGTAGAGGAGGGGGCTCAGCACACAGGGTGAGGGTTGAAGAGGTGTGCTTGTCTAACCTAACAGACTGGGGTCTGTTCGTTAGAAAGTCCAGTATGCAGTTGCAGAGGGAGGGGTCGATGCCTAGGTCACCGAGTTTGGTGATCAGTTTAGAGGGTATGATGGTCTTGAATGCTGAGCTGTAATCGATGAACAGCATTCTTACGTAAGTGTCCCTTTTTATTGTCTATAACTTTTATTTGGAGGTCTATTCTTTCTATGTGGGGGGTGGGGGGGACTGTTTTAACCCCAGTTCTACCTGGTCGGAGATGCGGTTTTCCTCCAAATCGCATCTTCGCTCTCCCCATGCGGCCTTCCATCGGGCTGGAGCGGCGTTTCCTGCCGGGACCACAGCTTCGGCGGCACAGCGCTGGGACACCAACAAGGAGCGGGCGATGTCTGCGGTCTGAGGGCGTCCCGCAGCGGGCGGGCGGGCGGCGCTGGATCGAAAACACCACGGAGTCAGAGTCGAAGCTCCAACGGGCGTCGCAGTCTCCGGGGAAGGAGCGGCCGCTCCAGACACTTCCAAGCCGCTGAGGACCTACCACCTGATGCCGGTGGTCCAGCTTCCCGGCAGGTGGGCCTACAACATCGGGCTGCTGTTGCGGCGACTGGCTGCGGAGGCCTCAAACTGGCCCCGAACTCGAGTGGAATAGGAGGAGGACTGGACATTTTGGTGCCCTTCCCTCACAGTGGAGAGTGTCGACTCTGCTGTGGGGGGGATGTTCGTGTTGAATTTCTTATAGTGTGATGTGTCTTTTTTTCTACAGATAATTTTCTCTGTAAAGCACTTTGGCTTCATTGATTGAAATTGATTGAAAAGTGCTATATAAATAAATGTACTTTACTTTACTTTACTTTGCCACCCTTAAATTCCAACTATCACTCTAATCTCCCAGCTGTCCCTCTAACTCACTCTATTTCGCCACCCTTATTTTCCAGCTACAGTTAAAGGTTACACACCATAATATCATGTTTATTATTATAGAAGATTGAGGGGGGATCTTATAGAAACTTACAAAATTCTTAAGGGGTTGGACAGGCTAGATGCAGGAAGATTGTTCCCGATGTTGGGGAAGTCCAGAACAAGGGGTCACAGTTTAAGGATAAGGGGGAAATCTTTTAGGACCGAGATGAGAAAAACATTTTTCACACAGAGAGTGGTGAATCTCTGGAATTCTCTGCCACAGAAGGTAGTTGAGGCCAGTTCATTGGCTATATTTAAGAGGGAGTTAGATGTGGCCCTTGTGGCTAAAGGGATCAGGGGGTATGGAGAGAAGGCAGGTACAGGATACTGAGTTGGATGATTAGCCATGATCATATTGAATGGCGGTGCAGGCTCGAAGGGCCGAATGTCCTACTCCTGCACCTATTGTCTATGTTTCTATGTTTCTATGTTACATACCAGTTTATAGGTTGAGTACAAAGATACAAATTTATTTATTAAGAATACAAAGATGATAAAGTAGAAATAAGTAACTTGTTTAGTATCTTGTTTGCTGGATAAATGATTTAACTAAGTGCTGCTAAATGACTAACAATCACGTGAGTTTAAGTAAAATAAGCTGATGTCTGATTACGTAAAATAGTTTTATTTTATTTTTTATTTTATATTTATTCGAAGGAAATGTACAAAAATAGAAGCAACGGCATATAAAATAACACAGTTATTGTACAGGTTCAATTTTAACTTTTTAGTTTTGAATTAGAAGAAAGGAGAAAAGCAGGAAAGAGAAAAATTGAAATGTACAAAGATAGAACCCCTAGACTACCAAAGTGTAGCCAAAGAGTGGATAAAAGAAAGAAAGAAGAGAGGAATAGAAAAAAATTAAAGGACAAAAAGAAAAAGAGAAAGAAAAGTATTGGTATACCAGCCTTTCGTCCCTCCCCACCTACCTCACCCAACCCGTAATTAGATTTAAATCCAAAGTTGTATTGTGCCATACTATCCTTGTAATAAATCAATGAATGGTGTCCATGTCTTGGAAAAATGATCTGGTTTTTCGGCCAAGACAAGTCAAAGAGTATGAGTAAACGGGTCCTTTTCAGAATGGCAGGTGGTGACTAGTGGGGTACCGAGATGAGAAAAACATTTTTCACACAGAGAGTGGTGAATCTCTGGAATTCTCTGCCACAGAAGGTAGTTGAGGCCAGTTCATTGGCTATATTTAAGAGGGAGTTAGATGTGGCCCTTGTGGCTAAAGGTATCAGGGGGTATGGAGAGAAGGCAGGTACAGGATGCTGAGTTGGATGATCAGCCATGATCATATTGAATGGCAGTGCCGGCACGAAGAGCCGAATGGCCTACTCCTGCACCTATTTTCTATGTTTCTATGTCTATTTTTACACCAATGTAAAGCACTTTGGCCAACGAGAGTTGTTTTTTAAATGTGCAATAGAAATAAAAGTCTTGACTTGACACTCACCTCCAGGCAGGTCGACTGGCCCAGAAATCCCCTCCTCATCCTCCCACGGCCTAGTCCGGCCTAGTCAGGCCTACACTCACCTCCAGGCAGGTCGAAGGGCCCACAAATACCCTTCCCACCCCCCCACGGCCTAGTCCGGCCTACTGAGTTGTATGATCAGCCATTATCATATCGAATAGCCAAATGGCCTACTCCTGCAACTATTTTCTATGTTTCTATGTTTCTATGTTCAAGGTGTAGCGTCTCGGACATGTTTATAATGATTATGTAAAATACTTGACATCTGCTGCTATGTATGCTTCCATGTAACTTTATATAACTTACATAACTCAATGTCAGCAAGACGGCTCTTAGGAAGCGGCAGTGAGGCAGCGGCCTTGTGAGGGAAGTGCCCTGTGAGAAAAGTGAGAGTCTTTGGCTCGAGAGTCTTCGGCGAGGAGGCTGAGGAGAGGAAATCCACAAATTCACAACTCTCTGGGTGGAAAAGTTTTTTCTCAACTCAGTCTTAAATGACCTCCCCTTTATTCTAAGACTGTGGCCCCTGGTTCTGGACTCGCCCAACATTGGGAACATTTTCCTGCATCCAGCTTGTCCAGTCCTTTTATAATTTTATATGTTTCTATAAGATCCCCCCTCATCCTTCCAAACTCCAGTGAATACAAGCCTAGTCTTTTAAATCTTTCCTCATATGACAGTCCCGCCATCCCAGGGATCAATCTCCAGAACCTACGCTGCACTGCCTCAATCACAAGGATGTCCTTCCTCAAATTAGGAGACCAAAACTGGACACAATACTCCAGATGTGGTCTCACCAGAGACCTATACAACTGCAGAAGAACCTCTTTACTCCTGAATCCCCTTGTTATGAAGGCAAACATTCCATTAGCTTTCTTCACTGTCTGCTGTATCTGTAAGCCAACTTTCAGTGACCGGTGTAGAAGGACGCCCAGGTCTCGCTGTATCTCTCCCCTTACCTAACCTAACCCCATTGAGATAATAATCTGCCCCCTTGGTTTTGCCGCCAAAGTGTCAGTTGTGGTGAATTAACTTAGGGGTTGAATAAACTTAGGGGTTGTAACATCCAGTCCTACTAATCAATATCAAAAATTTGTAATTCAAGGAAGATTGTGCTGATCACTTGTAGCTCTGTCAGGAGTTGTGCAGAAGAATGTTCTTCAGATGGACATAAATGGTGTCTTGGTTTCACTTCTCATCACCTACGACAATGCACAACAGTGTTGTAACAGCTGCCTGGAAGTCACTGGTTGGATCTCTGGAGTGGCTATTGTACACATTCAGAGCAGGCTAGGGGACCAGAACCAACTTAGAGTAGGTTAGGCTCCAGAACACACTCCCTGTAGTTAATTGCGTTGCTGGTTAGAGAGGAGATTAACGCAGTGGAAAGGAAGGACATTAGCTTGGAGGATGTGGAATCGGTATGGGTAGAGCTGCGGAACACTAAGGGGCAGAAAACGCTGGTGGGTGTTGTGTACAGGCCACCTAGCAGTAGTAGTGAAGTTGGGGATGGCATCAAACAGGAAATTAGAAATGCGTGCAACAAAGGCAAAACAGTTATAATGGGTGACTTCAATCTACATATAGATTGGGTGAATCAAATTGGCAGGGGTGCTGAGGAAGAGGATTTCTTGGAATGTATGCGGGATAGTTATCTAAACCAACATGTAGAGGAACAAACGAGAGAGCAGGCTATTCTAGACTGGGTATTGAGTAATGAGGAAGGGTTAGTTAGCAGTCTTGTTGTGCATGCCCCCTTGGGCAAGAGTGACCATAATATGGTTGAGTTCTTCATTAGGATGGAGTGTGACATTGTTAATTCAGAAACAACGGTTCTGAACTTAAAGAAAGGTAACTTTGAGGGTATGAGACGTGAATTGGCCAAGATTGACTGGCAATTAGTTCTAAAAGGGTTGACGGTGGATATGCAATGGAAGGCATTTAAAGATTGCACGGATGAACTACAAAACTTGTTCATCCCAGTTTGGCAAAAGAATAAATCAGGGAAGGTAGTGCATCCGTGGATAACAAGGGAAATCAGGGATAGTATCAAAGCAAAAGATGATGCATACAAATTAGCCAGAAAAAGCAGCATATCAGAGGACTGGGAGAAATTCAGAGACCAGCAGAGGAGGACAAAGGGCTTAATTAGGAAAGGGAAAATAGATTATGAAAGGAAACTGGCAGGGAACATAAAATCTGACTGCAAAGGTTTTTATAGATATGTGAAGAGAAAAAGATTAGTTAAAACAAATGTAGGTCCCTTGCAGTCAGAAACAGGTGAATTGATCAAGGGGAACAATGATATGGCGGACCAATTGAATAACTACTTTGGTTCCGTCTTCTCTAAGGAAGACATAAATAATCTGCCGGAAATAGCAGGGGGCCGCGGGTCAAAGGAGATGGAGGAACTGAGTGAAATCCAGGTTAGTCGGGAAGTGGTGTTGGGTAAATTGAATGGATTAAAGGCCGATAAATCACCAGGGCCAGTTAGGCTGCATCCCAGAGTACTTAAGGAAGTAGCTCCAGAAATAGTGGATGCATGAGTGATAATTTTTCAAAACTCTTTAGATTCTGGAGTAGTTCCTGAGGATTGGAGGGTAGCAAACGTAACCCCACTTTTTAAGAATGGAGGGAGAGAGAAAACGGGGAATTACAGACCAGTTAGTCTAACATCGGTAGTGGGGAAACTGCTAGTCAGTTATTAAAGATGGGATAGCAGCACATTTGGAAAGTGGTGAAATCATTGGACAAAGTCAGCATGGATTTACGAAAGGTAAATCGTGTCTGACGAATCGTATAGCATTTTTCGAGGATGTAACTAGTAGAGTGGATAGGGGAGCACCAGTGGATGTGTTGTATCTGGACTTTCAGAAGGCTTTCGACAAGGTACCACGTAAGAGATTAGCATACAAACTTAAAGCACACGGTATTGGAGGTTCAGTATTGATGTTGATAGAGAACTGGCTGGCAAACAGGAAGCAAAGAGTAGGAGTAAACGGGTCCTTTTCACAATGGCAGGCAGTGACTAGTGGGGTACCGCAAGGCTCAGTGCTGTGACCCCAGCTATTTACAATTTATATTAATGAGCTGGATGAGGGAATTGAAGGCAACATCTCCAAGTTTGCGGATGACACTAAGCTGGGGGGCAGTGTTAGCTGTGAGGAGGATGCTAGGAGACTGCAAGGTGACTTGGATAGGCTGGGTGTGTGGGCAAATGTTTGGCAGATGCAGTATAATGTGGATAAATGTGAGGTTATCCACTTTGGTGGCAAAAACAGGAAAGCAGACTATTATCTGAATGGTGGCCGATTAGGAAATGGGGAGATGCAGCGAGACCTGGGTGTCATGGTACACCAGTCATTAAAAGTAGGCATGCAGGTGCAGCAGGCAGTGAAGAAAGCGAATGGTATGTTAGCTTTCATAGCAAAAGGATTTGAGTATAGGAGCAGGGAGGTTCTACTGCAGTTGTACAGGGTCTTGGTGAGACCACACCTGGAGTATTGCGTACAGTTTTGGTCTCCAAATCTGAGGAAGGACATTATAGCCATAGAGGGAGTGCAGAGAAGGTTCACCAGACTGATTCCTGGGATGTCAGTACTTTCATATGAAGAAAGACTGGATAGACTCGGATTGTACTCGCTGGAATTTAGAAGATTGAGGGTGGGATCTTATGGAAACTTACAAAATTCTTCAGGGGTTGGACAGGCTAGATGCAGGAAGATTGAACCCGATGTTGGGGAAGTCCAGAACAAGGGGTCACAGTTTAAGGATAAGGGGGAAGTCTTTTAGGACCGAGATGATAAAAACCAATTTTTTTCACACAGAGAGTGGTGAATCTGTGGAATTCTCTGCCACAGAAGGTAGTTGAGGCCAGTTCATTGGCTATATTTAAGAGGGAGTTAGATGTGGCACTTGTGGCTAAAGGGATCAGGGGGTATGGAGAGAAGGCAGGTACAGGATACTGAGTTGGATGATCAGCCATCTTCTTCTTCTGTCATGTGTCTTTTAGACCTGCAGCTCTGTTGAGGCGAGCCAGGCCAACGTGTCATCGTCCAGGTCAATCAGACCTCGTTCACCGTTCGGTGGCCGATGTGTGCTCCACTGTCTGTGTTGGGTCCCGACACTCGCAGGAGGCGCTCGCTGTCCACGAGGCCCCCACCTCTTCATCACTATTCCATAGCGTGCTCAAGACGCCTGTCCTCAAGCGGTTGAGGGTTGTCCACTGCTTTCGGGGCAGGTCCTGGCCAGGGACGTCCATGGGGTCATCGATGTAATGGTGTAGCCTGGATGTTTCCGCTGACTTCAACTGGTCTCTCCATCTCCTCTTGACCATCTGGTTAAAGACAGCCTCTACGCGGCCTCCTCTACGAGTAGCTTACAGGATCATAAGCCCACAAAGCGAAACCAATGCTTTTACTACGTCTGCAGACCGCTAAAAGCCATGCCTCCCCAGGCCAGGCGGCACCGTTAAATGCCGCCAACTGTCGAGGTTTAGCGCTACTGCAGCTCAATGTTGAAGGCCTTACCACCGCCAAGCTCAACGTCATCTGAAGAAGAGTTTCGGCCCGAAACGTTACCTATTTCCTTCGCTCCATAGATGCTGCTGCACCCGCTGAGTTTCTCCAGCATTTTTGTGTCATCAAACAGATGATCAGCCATGATCTCATTGAATGGCGGTGCTGGCTCGAAGGGCCGAATGGCATACTCCTGCACCAATTGTCTATGTTTCTATGAAACCACCCTCACCAGAACCCACCCACAAAACCACCCTCACGCACCCTCAACCACCCACACCCACCCGAAACCACCATCACCCACCCGAAACCACCCTCACCCACCCGAAACCACCCTCACCCACCCGAAACCACCCTCACCCACCCACACAAAGCGCCAACCGCCAACCGCCGACCTCACCTGCCTTCACCAAGATGGCCGCCCGCCGGTCCCACCCCCCCATTAAAACCATAATTCATTATGCTAAATGAAAACAAAATGCCATAAAGGACCATGACAAAATTAAAATTCCATTGAATGAAGTGAAAATAATAAAAGCATTACTCCAAAATGTATTAAACTAAGGCCACAGGTATGAGCTAAATGTCTAAAGTATGACAAAAAAAAATCTCATGTGCATAGAAACCACAGAAAATAGGTGCAGGAGGCCATTCGGCCCTTCGAGCCAGCACCGCCATTCATTGTGATCATGGTTGATCGTCCCCAATCAATAACCCGTGCCTGCCTTCTCCACATATCCCTTGACTCCACTAGCCCCTAGAGCTCTATCTAACTCTCTCTTAAATCCATCCAGTGATTTGGCCTCCACTGCCTTCTGTGTCAGGGAATTCCATAAATTCACAACTCTCTTGGTGAAAACTTTTTTTCTCACCTCAGTCTTAAATGACCTCCCCTTTATTCTAAGACTGTGGCCCCTGGTTCTGGACTCGCCCAACATTGGGAACATGTTTCCTGCATCTAGCTTGTCCAGTCCTTTTATAATTTTATATGTTTCCATAAGATACCCCCTCATCCTTCTACACTCCAGTGAATACAAGCCTAGTCTTCTCAATATTTCCTCATATGACAGTCCCGCCATCCCAGGGATCAATTTCGTGAACCTACGCTGCACTGCCTGAATCACAAGGATGTCCTTCCTCAAATTAGGAGACCAAAACTGTACACAATACTCCAGATGTTGTCTCACCAGAGACCTATACAACTGCAGAAGAACCTCTTTACTCCTATACTGAAATCCTCTTGTTATGAAAGCCAACATTCCACTAGCTTTCTTCACTGCCTGCTGTACCTGCACGCCAACTTTAAGTGACCGGTGTACAAGGACACCCAGGTCTCGCTGCACCTCCCCCTTACCTAACCTAACCCCATTGAGATAATAATCTGCCCCCTTGTTTTTGCCGCCAAACTCGGATAACCTCACATTTATCTATAATATACTGCATCTGCCACGCATCTGCCCACTCACTCAACCTGTCCAGGTCACCCTGCAACCTCCTAACATCCTCTTCACAGTTCACACTGCCACCCAGCTTTGTGTCATCTGCAATAGTGCAATAGAAATTAAAAGTAAATGCCTAGGTAGTTAAGTTTGCTACAAAAGTACATACCTAAAATGTATTAATAAAAGTCTGAGGAACAGAATTGCTTCTCTCAGAGAGAGAGAGAGAGAGAGAAAGTGGAAGGAGGAGAGGGATGAGAGGCTGGAGGTGGAAAGGGGGTGAAGTGAGTAGCGGGGGGAAACAGGCAGCAAAGGGAGGGGGGAGGATTCAAGGGGGAGTGGGTTTGGTGCCGAGGGGGATGAATGCGGGGCAGGGAACTGGGGGGGAGATAGAGGGGTCGTGAGCCAAGGAAGGGGGTAGTGAGCCAGGTGGGGGTGGGTTCACATTGTTTGGGGGTGCGGAGGAGGGGGCAGGGAGCAAAGGGGGGTAAGGAACAGGAGGCGGCAGGGGTAAGGGGCAGGGAGCCACAGGAAGGAGGTCACATTGTTTGGGGGTGGGGAAGGTGTTGCAGTTTAGGAAGTCAAACCAGGGCCGGGTCTTCACTGTGAATGGCGGGGAGCTGGCGGAATGTGTGGAGCCGAGGGATCTAGGAGTGCAAGTACGAGTTGGGCCGAAGGGCCTCTTTCCAACGCTGTATCACTCTGTGAATCTACGATAAAGTGCTGGAGTAATTCAGCGGGTCAGGCAGCATCTGTGGAGAAGATAGACACAAAGTGCTGGAGTAATTCAGCGGGTCAGGCAGCATCTGTGGAGAGAAGGAATGGGCGACATTTTGGGTCGAGATCCTTCTTTGGTTTAGTTTAGTTTAGAGATGCAGCGCGAAAACAGGTCTTTCGGCCCACGAACTCTGCGCCCACCAGCGATCACCCCGTACACTAGCACTATCCTACACACATCAGGGACAATTTAAGCATTTTGCGGAGTCCGATTAATTTACAACCCTGAACGTCTTTGAAATGTTGGAAGAAACTGGAGCACCCGGAGTAAAAACCCACGCAGGTCAAGGGGAGAATGTGCAAACTCTGCACAGACATCACCCGTAGTCAGGATCGAGCCCGGGTCTCTGGAGGTGAGGCAGCAACTGTACCGCTGCGCCCCTGTGCCGCGCCGAATTATATAACGGTTTCCTCCGCCATAAATGCACCCAATATGTGCTAGTAATGTCCTGTTTGCCAGCTTGTTGACCCTCTGTGTTCCCCTCCTGCAGGGTTTAGGAGCCGTTGCTGTGGACGGAGAGACAGGGACGTGAGCGGCCATTGAGGGCGGCCAGGGTGCCGGTGAGCCCCCCCACCCCATCTGCTCGGTGTGTGGGCTGAGCTTCGAAGGGCTGAGATTCGATGGGGGACCACATGACGGGGCACAACAAGGAGAAGCGTTATGAGTGTGACGTGTGTGGCAAGGCCTGGCGGTGCCCGAGCCGGCTGGATTTCCACCGGCGGGTGCACATGGGAGAACGCCCCTTCAACGGCTCGGAGTACGACAAGAGCTTCAAGATGGCGAAACAGCTGAAGATGCACCAGCGGGTTCACACTGGCGAGAAGCCCTATTGCTGCGGCACCTGCGGCAAGAACTTTGCCCGGTTGTCGGGGCTGAGGAACCACCGGCGGGTGCACACCGGCGAGCGCCCCTTCACCTGCGTCCAGTGCGGCAAGGGCTTCACCCTCTCCGGCAGCCTACCATCCCACCAGCGCACCCACACCGGCGAGTGCCCCTTCACCTGCGTCCAGTGCGGCAAGGGTTTCGCCCTCTCCGGCAACCTGCAGTCCCACCAGCGCACCCACACCGGCGAGCGTCCCTACACCTGCAGCTACTGCGGCAAGGGCTTCACCCAGTCCGGTAACCTGCTGTCCCACCAGCGCATCCACACCGGCGAGCGTCCCTACACCTGCAGCTACTGCGGCAAGGGCTTCACCCAGTCCGGTACCCTGCTGTCCCACCAGCGCAACCACACCGCCGAGCGTCCCTACACCTGCAGCTACTGCGGCAAGGGCTTCACCCAGTCCAGCAACCTGCTGACCCACCAGCGCACCCACACCGGCGAGCGTCCCTACACCTGCAGCTACTGCGGCAAGGGCTTCACCCAGTCCGGTAACCTGCTGTCCCACCAGCGCAACCACACCGGCGAGCATCCCTACACCTGCAGCTACTGCGGCAAGGGCTTCACCTAGTCCAGCAACCTGCTGACCCACCAGCGCACCCACACCGGCGAGCGTCCCTACACCTGCAGCTACTGCGGCAAGGGCTTCACCCAGTCCAGTAACCTGCTGTCCCACCAGCGCACCCACACCGGCGAGCGCCCCTTCACCTGCGCCCAGTGCGGCAAGGGCTTCACCCTCTCCACCATCCTGCTGAGGCACCAGCGCACCCACACCGGCGAGCACCCATACACCTGCGCCCAGTGCGGCAAGGGCTTCGCCAGCTCCACCAGACTGCTGTGCCACCAGCGGGTGCACACCGGCGACCGTCCCATCCCCAGCCGGGTGTGTGGAGAGCGCTTTACCATGGCCTCCCACGCCCTGTCTCACCAGTGCGTGCACACCAGTGGCCAGCCCTACGACTGCCCGTACTGCGGTGAGGAGTTTGACAGCTCGCGGCGGTTGCGGCAGCACCGGCGGACCCACGCTGGCGAGCAGCTGCTCCCACTGTGACAAGAGAGCATGGGGGCTGCGGGAGCACCAGCGGATACACACCGGAGAGAGACCTTATGTGTGCGCTGAGTGTGGCAAGGGTTTCACCCGCCTTGACCACCTGCTGGAGCACCGGCGAGTCCACACCAGCCAGCGCCCCTTCACCTGCCTGCTCTGCAGCAAGTTCTTTGCCCGCTCCTCCAGCCTGCTGGCACACCGCCACGTGGATATATAGGGGCTGTTTAGCTAGACACAAAATGCTGGAAGGAATGGGTAACGTTTCAAGGTCGAGACCCATCTTCAGTGTCGACCTGAAACGTCACCCATTCCTTGTCTCCAGAGATGCTGCCTGTCCCACTGAGTTACTCCAGCACTCTGAAATGTCACCTATCCATGTTCTCCAAAGATGCTGCCTGACACGCTGAGTTACTCCAGCACTCTGTGAATGTCATCTATCCATGTTCTCCACAGATGCTGCCTGACCCGCTGAGGTACTCCAGCACTCTTTGTTAGTCATAGAGTGATACAGTGTGGAAACAGGCCCTTCGGCCCAACTTGCCCACACCGACTAACATGTCCCAGCTACACTAGACCCACCTGGCTGTGCTTGCCCATGTCCCCTGGTCCTCGATCCTCCCACTCTGGGCAAGAGATTCTGTGCATCTAACTAAATTGTGTTCTATGCAAGATTCCAGCATCTGCAGTATCTTGTGTCTCCCTCACCTATATCCACCTATCACATCTGAAGAAGGGTCTCAACCTGAAACGTCACCCATTCCTCTCTCTGGAGATGCTGCCTGTCCCGCTGAGTTACTCCAGCATTTTGTGTCCACCTGTCACTTGCCAGGCTTTGTCCAGCCCCATCTCTCTTTTCCAGCTTCCCCCCCACCATCTCCACTCAGTCTGAAGAAGGGTCCTGACTCAAAACGTCGTCTGTCCTTTCCCTCTAAAGCGGTGGAGGAACTCAGTAGGTCAGGCCGCATCTGTAGAGGGAAGGGAATCAAAGGCGACCACTCCCTCCTCTCCTTTCCAACTTTCTCCACCCCCCACACCAAGCAGTCTGAAGAAGGGTCCTGACCTAGAATTTTGCCTGTCCATGCTCTCCAGACATGCAAGTTACTCCAGGAGATTGTGTCTCTCTTTGTAAAACGGCATCTGCTGTTCCTTCTTTACGTATGTGAAGAGGAAAACATTAGTTAAGACCAAAGTTGGACTCTTGAAGACTGAAAAAGCTGAATTTATTATGGGGAACAATGAAATGGCAGATGAGTTGAACATTTAATTTGGATCCGTCTTCACTAAGGAGGACACAAACAATCTTCCTGATGTACTAGTGGGCAGAGGATCTGGGGTGACGGAGGAACTGAATGAACTCCACATTAGGCAGGAAATGGTGTTGGATAGACTGATGGGACTGAAGGCTGATAAATCCCCAGGGCCTGATGGTCTGCATCCCAGAGTACTTAAGGAAGTGGCTCCAGAAATTGTGGACGCATTCGTGATCATTTTCCGATGTTCCATAGATTCAGGATCAGTTGCTGTGGATTGGAGGATAGCTAATGTTACCCCACTTTTTAAGAAAGGCTGGAGAGAGAAAACAGGGAATTATAGACCAGTTAGCCTGACATCGGTGGTGGGGAAGATGCTAGAGTCAATTATTAAAGATGAAATAGCCGCATATTTGGATAGCAGTAACAGGATCGGTCCGAGTCAGCATTGATTTACAAAGGGGAAATCATGCTTGACTAATCTGGAATTTTTGAGGATGTAACTAGGAAAATGGACAAGGGAGAGCCAGTGGATGTAGTGTACCTGGACGTTCAGAAAGCATTTGATAAGGTTCCACATGGAAGATTAGTGGGCAAATTTAGGCAACAGGGTATTGGGGGTAGAGTGCTGACACGGATAGAAAATTGGTTGGCAGACAGGAAACACAGAGTAGGGATTAACGGGTCCCTTTCAGAATGGCAGGCAGTGACTAGTGGGGTGCCGCAAGGCTCGGTGCTGGGACCGCAGCTATTTACCATATACATTAATGAAGAGATTTAAAAGTAACATTAGCAAATTTGCAGATGACACAAAGCTGGGTGGCAGTGTGAACTGTGAGGAGAATGCAGGGTGACTTGGACAGGTTGGGGGAGTGGGCAGATGCATGGAAGATGCAGTTTAATATGGATAAATGTGAGGTAGTTTATTATCTAAATGGTGTCAAGTTGGGAAATGTGGAGGTACAACGGGATCTGGGGGGTCCTTGTTCCTCAGTGACTGAAAGTAAGCATGTAAGTAATTTAGGGCATAGGGTATTGGGAGTAGAGTGCTGACATGGTTAGAAAATTGGTTGGCAGACAGGAAACACAGAGTAGGGATTAACGGGTCACAGACTGGGAAACATATTCTGTAAAAGGGCTGGATGGTTTGGAGTTTGTAAAATGTGGGCAGGATAGTTTTTTTGCAGCAATACATAGAGGTACCTACTAGAGAAGGGGCAGTGCTGGACCTCCTGTTAGGAAATGAGACAGGTCAGTTGACAGAGGTATGTGTTGGGGAGCACCTCGGGTCCAGTGATCACAATACCATTATTTTCAATATAATTATGGAGAAGGTCAGAACTGGATGTCCCGGTTCCCAACCATTTTATCTCCCCTTCCTACTCCGACACTGATGTTTCTGTCCTGGGCCTCCTGCATTGCCAGAGTGAGGTGACACGCAAACTGGAGGAACAGCACCTCATAGCTTACAGCCCAATGACATGAGCATTGAATTCTCCAAATTAATGAAACTCCCCCCTCCTAATCAAGTCCTGGAGTCTGTCCCAACCGCATCTCTTTTTTCCAGCTTTCTCCCCCGACTCCATCAGTCCAAAGAAGGGTCCAGACCCGACACGTCGCCTGTCCATTCCCCTCCAAAGTGCGGGTAGTACTCAGCAGGTCAGCCATCCGTGGTGAGAATTTTGGCCCTTCCAGCCAGCACCGCCATTCAATGTGATTCCGCTGTGCTGGATGTTTATGTTAGAGTTTATTTTATGTGGCTGTGTGTCTTGTTGCTTTTTACTCAGTATGGCTGTATGGTAACTCAAATATCACTGTACCTTAATTGGTGCATGTGACAATAAATTCCAACTTGAACTTGATCAGCTTTCGTCTATATATTAAAAAAAAGGATAATGCTGACTGATCGTGCACAATTGTGACGGCTTGATTTCAAAGACAGGACAGAACAGGGGCATTCCCTGAGGGATTCGGGTGGTTGGAAGAGGTTTTGTCTGTGTTTTTCCCCTCGGTTGTTGTCCGGGGAGGAAGGCGGCAGGACTCGGCCCGTTGGGGCTAGGATGCGCGGGAGGAAAGCTGAGCTGGGATTGAGGCTTGGAAGGCTGAGCTCGCCTCCCCTGCCCCGACCCGCATCTGGTCCACCACGGAGGGGGAAGCGAGCAAACTCCACATGGACAGCGTCGATGGTCGCCCTGCCCGGCGACAGGCCCTTCGGCCCCTCTCGTCCGTGCTACCGTGGGCTTTCTGCAACGCAATCTTGCACTGTTCTGCACTGGATATTGCATTTATTGCATTTGTCATCACCGTATGTACACTGTTTGCTCTGGCGGCTGCGTGTGAACGGGCGATTTCATCGCCTCCCGATCGATGTGCAGAACAACAAACTAATGAAGCATCTGGAACACAGTTCTCCTGAGTTGCTGCAGGCTGAAGCATCAAACTACTACCCTGTGTAGCCCCGTCAGTCCCACAGCACAGAAACACACAGACATGCCTATCGAAGCTAGTCCCACATGCCCACGTCTGGCCCCTCACCCTCTCTGCCTTTCCCACCCATGCCTTTAGAAAGGAGATGAGGAGGAATTGCTTTAGCCGGTGGGTGGTGAATCTGCGGAATTCATTGCCACAGAGGGCGATGGAGGCCAGGTCACCGGGTATTGTTTAGATTTTAGAGATACTGCGCGGAAACAGGCCCTTCGGCCCAACGAGTCATCGCCGACCAGTGATCACCCCGTACACTTGCTCCATCCTACACACATTAGGGACAATTTTACAGAAGCCAATTAACCTACAAACCAGCAGGTCTTTGGAATGCGGAAGGAAACCGGAGAACACCCACGCAGGTCACGGGGAGAACGTGCAAACACCGTACAGACAGCACCCGTATTTAGGATGGAACATAGAAACATAGAAAACATAGAAAATAGGTGCAGGAGTAGGCCATTCGGCCCTTCGAGCGTGCACCGCCATTCAATATGATCATGGCTGATCATCCAACTCAGTATCCCGTACCTGCCTTCTCTCCATACCCCCTGATCCCTTTAGCCACAAGGGCCACATCTAACTCCCTCTTAAATATAGCCAATGAACTGGCCTCAACTACCCTCTGTGGCAGAGAGTTCCAGAGATTCACCACTCTCTGTGTGAAAAAGTTTTTCCTCATCTCGGTCTTAAAGGATTTCCCCCTTATCCTTAAGATGTGACCCCTTGTCCTGGACTTCCCCAACATCGGGAACAATCTTCCTGCATCTAGCCTGTCCAACCCCATAAGAATTTTGTACGTTTCTATAAGATCCCCTCTCAATCTCCTAAATTCTTCACTGCCTGCTGCACCTGCAGGCCTACTTTCAATGACTGGTGTACCATGACACCCAGGTCTCGCTGCATCTCCCCATTTCCTAATCGGCCACCATTTAGATAATAGTCTGCCTTCCCGTTTTTGCCACCAAAGTGGATAACCTCACATTTATCCACATTATACTGCATCTGCCAAACATTTGCGCACTTACCCAGCCTATCCAAATCACCTTGCAGTCTCCTAGCATCCTCCTCACAGCTAACACTGCCCCCCAGCTTAGTGTCATCCGCAAACTTGGAGATGTTGCTTTCAATTCCCTCGTCCAGATCATTAATATAAATTGTAAATAGCTGGGGTCCCAGCACTGAGCCTTGCGGTACCCCACTAGTCACTGCCTGCCATTGTGAAAAGGACCCTACTCCTACTCTTTGCTTCCTGTTTGCCAGCCAGTTCTCTATCCACATCAATACTGAACCCCCAATACCGTGTGATTTAAGTTTGTAGCCTAATCTCTTATGTGGTACCTTGTCGAAAGCCTTCTGAAAGTCCAGATACAACACATCCACTGGTTCTCCCCTATCCACTCTACTAGTTACATCCTCGAAAAATTCTATAAGATTCGTCAGACACGATTTACCTTTCGTAAATCAATGCTGACTTTGTCCAATGATTTCACCACTTTCCAAATGTGCTGCTATCCCATCTTTAATAACTGACTCTAGCAGTTTCCCCACTACCGATGTTAGACTAACTGGTCTGTAATTCCCCGCTTTCTCTCTCCCTCGCTTCTTAAAAAGTGTGGTTACGTTTGGTACCCTCCAATCCTCAGGAACTACTCCAGAATCTAAGGAGTTTTGAAAAATTATCACTAATGCATCCACTATTTCTGGAGCTACTTCATTAAGTACTCTGGGATGCAGCCTATCGGGCCCTGGTAATTTATCGGCCTTTAATCCATTCAATTTACCCAACACCACTTCCCGACTAACCTGGATTTCACTCAGTTCCTCCATCTCCTTTGACCCGCGGCCCCCTGCTATTTCCGGCAGATTATTTATGTCTTCCTTAGTGAAGACGGAACCAAAGTAGTTATTCAATTGGTCCGCCATATCCTTGTTCCCCATGATCAATTCACCCGTTTCTGACTGCAAGGGACCTACATTTGTTTTAACTAATCTATTTCTCTTCACATATCTATAAAAACTTTTGCAGTCAGTTTTTATGTTCCCTGCCAGTTTCCTTTCATAATCTATTTTCCCTTTCCTAATTAAGCCCTTTGTCCTCCTCTGTTGGTCTCTGAATTTCTCCCAATCCTCTGGTATGCTGCTTTTTCTGGCTAATTTGTACGCATCATCTTTTGCTTTGATACTATCCCTGATTTCCCTTGTTATCCACGGATGCACTACCTTCCCTGATTTATTCTTTTGCCAAACTGGGATGAACATTTTTTGTAGTTTATCCATGCAGTCTTTAAATGCCTTCCATTGCATATCCACCGTCAACCCTTTTAGAACTAATTGCCAGTCAATCTTGGCCAATTCACGTCTCATACCCTCAAAGTTACCTTTCTTTAAGTTCAGAACCGTTGTTTCTGAATTAACAATGTCCCTCTCCATCCTAATGAAGAACTCAACCATATTATGGTCACTCTTGCCCAAGGGGGCACGCACAACAAGACTGCTAACTAACCCTTCCTCATTACTCAATACCCAGTCTAGAATAGCCTGCTCTTTCGTTGGTTCCTCTACATGTTGGTTTAGATAACTATCCCGCATACATTCCAAGAAATCCTATTCCTCAGCACCCCAGCCAATTTGATTCACCCAATCTATATGTAGATTGAAGTCACCCATTATAACTATTTTGCCTTTGTTGCACGCATTTCTAATTTCCTGTTTGATGCCATCCCCAACTTCACTACTACTGCTAGGTGGCCTGTACACAATACCCACCTGCGTTTTCTGCCCCTTAGTGTTTCGCAGCTCTACCCATACCGATTCCACATCCTCCAAGCTAATGTCATTCCTTTCCACTGCGTTAATCTCCTCTCTAACCAGCAACGCTACCCCACCTCCTTTTCCTTTCTCTCTATCCCTCCTGAATATTGAATATCCCTGGATGTTCAGCTCCCAGCCTTGGTCACCCTGGAGCCATGTCTCCGTGATCCCAACTATATCATAATCGTTAATAGCTATCTGCACGTTCAACTCATCCACCTTATTACGAATGCTCCTTGCATTGAGACACAAAGCCTGCAGGCTTGTTTTTACAACGCTCTTACCCCTTATACAATTATGTTGAAAAGTGGGTCTTTTTGATTTTTGCCCTGGATTTGTCTGCCTGCCACTTTTACTTTTCACGTTGCTACCTATTGCTTCTGCCCGCATTTTACTCTGTTTCTCTGCTCACCCATTTAAGAACCCCACCACCTCTTATTCTCAGTTTATTATTGTTTTCTTCTTCCCCCCTACATGTTGGGTCTGAGTGCTTTCCTTCTCTGCCTCCTGCCTCACACACTGTCTAATAGCATTATCTATTTGAGTCCTTCCCCCCAACCATTCTAGTTTAAAGTCTCCCCAGTAGCCTTTGCAGATCTCCCCGCCAGGATATCGGTCCCCCTCAGGTTCAAGTGCAACCCATCCTTTTGGCTCAGGTCGAACCTTCCACAAAAGAGGTCCCAATGATCCAGAAATTTGAATCCCTGCCTTCTGCACCAGTCCTTCAGCCACACATTTATCCTCCACCTCGCTCCATTCCTACTCTCACTGTCGCGTGGCACATGCAATAATCCCGAGATTGTTACCTTTGCTGTCCTTCTCTTTAACTCCCCTCCTAACTCCCTAAATTCTCCTTTCAGGACCTCTTCTCTTTTTTTACCCATGTCATTGGTACCTATATGTACCACGACCTCGGGCTCCTCTCCCTGCCATTTCAGGATATCTTGGACACGTTGAGAAACATCACAGACCCTGGCACCAGGGAGGCAAACTACCATCCGGGTCTCCCGACTGCGTCCACAGAATCGCCTGCCTGACCCCCTAACTATAGAGTCCCCTATTAGTATTGCCCTCCTCTTCTTTTCCTTACCCTTCTGAGCAACAGGGCCGGTCTCTATACCGGAGGCCCGGCCGCTGTCGCTACCCCCAGGTAGGCTGTCCACCCCAACAGTGCTCAAACAGGAGTACTTATTGTCAAGGTGTACAGCCACCGGGGTACTCACCAGTCCTTGCCTGTGCCCCTTGCCTCTCCCAACCGTGATCCACTTGCCTGCCTCCTGTGGTGTTGGAGTGACCACATCCCTGTAACTCCTCTCAATGACTTCCTCGCTCTCCCTGACCAGATGGAGGTCATCGAGCTGCTGCTCCAGGTTCCTAATACGGTACATTAGGAGCCCCATCTCGATACACCTGGCGCAGATGTGGACGTCTGGAGGGCTATCAGACTCCATGACTTCCCACATCTGACATCCAGAACAGTAAACTGCCCTGGCCCTCATACTCCCCTTACCCTGGATACAATACATCTGACATCCAGAACAGTAAACTGCCCTGGCCCTCATACTCCTCCCTTACCCTGGGTACAATACATCTGACATCCAGAACAGTAAACTGCCCTGGCCCTCATATTCCCCCTTACCATGGATACAATACATCTGACATCCAGAACAGTAAACTGCCCTGGCCCTCATACTCCCCTTACCCTGGATACAATACATCTGACAACCAGAACAGTAAACTGCCCTGGCCCTCATACTCCCCCCCCTTAACCTGGATACAATACATCTGACATCCAGAACAGTAAACTGCCCTGGCCCTCATACTCCCCCTTACCCTGGATACAATACATCTGACATCCAAAACAGTAAACTGCCGTGGCCCTCATACTCCCCCTTACCCTGGATACAATACATCTGATATCCAGAACAGTAAACTGCCCTGGCCCTCATACTCCCCTTACCCTGGATACAATACATCTGACATCCAGAACAGTAAACTGCCCTGGCCCTCATACTCCCCCCTTACCCTGGATACAATACATCTGACATCCAGAGCAGTAAACTGCCCTGGCCCTCATACTCCCCTTACCCTGGATACTGTAGTGTGTGGGTCTCGCAATGAAACACGAAGTCGTATTACGAGAAGCACTTTTTATTAAGTTCCTCCCAGTTCTAGGGAAGACCAAACGAGAGGAAGATGGCACCCAAAACCCCTGCCTTTAAAGCCTCCGGCTAAGGGCCGCCTCCGGACTGAACCACTCCTGTGCCGAGGGGTTCGACACTATGATGGCACGACCCTTGGGAGCCGCCACAGGACCCCCCCCCAGAAGCAGAGGCACGAAACGGACCGGCGGGCGAACGACCCGGCCGGCCCGCGTGCGGAAGTTAGCCGCTGGTGGGGCTTGCGGAGGCATAGGTGGAGGGACAGGACGAGGGACCGGCGGTAGGACAGGTGGAGTGACAGGCGGAGGGAGCCGTGAAGGGGGGCGCCCTCGAGGCCGAGGTTGGGCAACCAGCACCGGCTGGTCAATGTCCAGGTGTGCCGGCTTCAAACGGTCAATCGACACTGCCTGCGGCCGGCCCCCCATGTCCAGGACAAAAGTCGACTGCCCGTGTTCCAGCACTCGGAACGGGCCCTCGTACGGCCTCTGGAGTGGCGTCCGGTGGGCATCACGGCGCAGGAAGACGTACGGGCAGTCCCTGAGGGCTGATGGCACGTGTGGGCGAAATGTCCCATGGCGGGACGTCGGGACGGGTGCGAGCCTGCCAACTTGCTCGCGAAGGCGCTTTAGGGTGGATGAGGGCGTTCCCTGCTGCCCCGGCGCCGACGGCACGAACTCCCCGGGCACCGTGAGTGGCGACCCGTAAACGAGCTCCGCCGATGATGAGGCCAAGTCCTCTTTGGGAGCGGTCCGGATGCCCAGCATCACCCACGGCAACTCGTCCATCCAGTCTGGGCCGGAGAGTCGTGCCTTCAGTGCTGCCTTCAGCTGCCGGTGGAATCTCTCCACCAGAACGTTAGCTTGCGGGTGGTAAGCCGTGGTGTGGTGTAGCCGCACCCCCAGCAAGTGAGCCATGGCTGACCACAGCTCGGAGGTGAACTGTGGCCCCCAGTATGAGGAGATGTGCGCTGGCACCCCGAAGCGAGCAATCCAGTGCGCGGACAACGCACGAGCACACGTAACCGTTGAAGTATCGGTCAACGGAATGGCCTCCGGCCACCGCGTGAAGCGGTCCACCATTGTCAGAAGGTGGGTGATGCCCCGGGATGGCGGGAGAGGGCCTACAATGTCTATGTGGAGATGGTCGAACCGCCGGTGAGGTAGACCAAACTCCTGGAGAGGCGCACGGACATGGCGCTGGATCTTTGCCGTCTGGCACGGAATGCAGGTGCGAGCCCAATGGCCAACCTGCTTGCGCAGACCGTGCCACATGAAACGAGCGGCCACTAGTGCCGTTGTCGCCCGGATTGATGGGTGAGACAGTCCGTGGATCACCTCGAACACCCTCCGGCGCCAGGTGGCAGGGACGATGGGGCGCGGCTGACCGGACGACACATCGCACAGGATTGTCACTCCCCCAGGGCCGAGAGGGACATCCTCAAGGCGGAGGCCGGAGATGGCAGTCCGGTAGGCGGGCACCTCATCGTCCGTGAGCTGTGCCGCCGCCAGAGCAGAATAGTCCATTCCGGGCGCCACCTCGAACACGGCGTTGATAGCGGGCCGGGACAATGCGTCGGCCACCAGGTTCTCTTTCCCCTTGATGTAGCAGATAGATGTCGTGTACTCCGATATGTAGGCCAATTGCCGCTGCTGTCGTGCGGACCAAGGATCGGAAACCTTCTGCAGGGCGAAAGTGAGCGGCTTATGGTCGGTGTAGGCGGTGAACGGGCGGCCCTCCAAGAAGTAACGAAAATGGCGCACAGCCAAGTACAGAGCCAGGAGCTCACGATCGAACGCGCTGTACTTGGTCTGCGCACGGTTGAGGTGCCGACTGAAGAAGGCCAGGGGCCGCCAACATTCGTCCGTCAGCTGCTCCAGCACAGCACCAACCGCCGACTCCGAGGCATCCACCGTGAGAGCAGTCGGGGCATCTCCCCGCGGGTGTACCAGCAGTACGGCCCGAGCAAGGGCCTCCTTCGCGCCGTCAAAAGCTGCCTCCGCCTCGTGGGTCCACTCCACGCTCTTGTGCTGCCCACCCGCCAGAAGTTGATACAGGGGCCGCATGATGTGGGCCGCGGACGGCACGAAACGATGGTAAAATGCCACCATGCCGACAAATTCCTGCAGGCCACGCACCGTGCGTGGGCGGGGAAACCGACGGATGGCGTCGACCCTGTCAGGCAGGGAAACCGCGCCTTGCGCAGTCACGCGGTGGCCGAGGAAGTCAATTTCGCTCACCCCAAAACGGCACTTGTCCAGGTTGATGGCCAAACCATGCTCGCTGAGCCGCTGACAGAGCTGCCGAAGGTGAGCGCAGTGTTCCTGTTGCGAGCGGCTGGCCACCAGGATGTCGTCCAGGTACACGAACACGAAATCGAGGCCGCGACAAACCCCGTCCATGAGGCGCTGAAAGGCCTGTGCAGCGTTTTTGAGGCCGAACGGCATGCGAGTAAACTCGTAAAGCCCGAATGGCGTGATGATCGCCGTCTTCGGCACGTCATCCGGGTGAACCGGGATCTGATTATAACCCCGTACCAGATCCACTTTGGAAAATATTGTGGCCCCAGCCAAATGGGCAGTGAAGTCCTGGATGTGGGGTACGGGGTATCGATCCGCTGTTGTTGCAGCGTTCAGCCGTCGGCAATCCCCACAAGGTCGCCAGCCCCCGCTTGACTTGGGGACCATGTGGAGTGGGGACGCCCAAGGGCTGCTCGAAGGGAGGACGATCCCTAAGGCCTCCATCGTGCGGAATTCCCGCCGTGCCAGACACAGTTTATCTGGCGGCAGTCGCCGTGCTCGTGCATGGAGTGGTGGGCCGGTAGTGGGGATATAATGCAACACCCCGTGGCTGGGGGTTGTTGATTGAAACTGCGCATGGAGAATGTCCGGGAACGCAGCCAAGATCCGTGAGAATCGGGAGTCCACGGACGCCAGTGGCCGTCCCACCGGTTGATCCACACGCAACGTGATCGGCTCCATCGTAGTGGCGTTGATCAAACGCTGACGCCCGACGTCCACCATGAGGGAATGCGCCCGGAGGAAATCGGCCCCGAGCAATGGTTGGGAGACATCAGCGATAGTGAACAGCCACGAGAAATGACAGGAGCCGAGCACGATGGGAACCATGCGCAGTCCATATGTGCGGATGGGGCTGCCGTTTGCCGCGGTGAGGACGGGCCCCTGCTTACCGGAACGAATGTCGGCCAGCGAAGGGGGCAGGACGCTGAGCTCCGCTCCAGTATCCACGAGGAAGCGGGTCCCGGAGCGCCGATCCCAGGCGAAAAGGCGGTGAATTTGGCCGGCCGCCGTGGGGACTATTGGCAGCCGGCCCAGGGGTTTCCCGGGAACATGCACGGCTGGCGGCATTGTCGTGCTGCAGCACCCCAGAGCTGATGGTAGTAGCACCAGTTCCTCGTGTTGGTGCTACTTGGAGCTTGCCTGCTCCTGCTGGTGGTGCCTGCAGCCTGCTGACGCGGGACTGCCGGTGCAGTACGCCTCACTGCCGCTGGGGGTGATCGTACGGGCCGTCGGGCTGGAGCTGTCACTCCTTCCACCGCTCCCCCGCCCCACCGGAGGAAATCGGGAGCTGCTGGGGTGACGTCATCGGCGTGCCTGCTGACGGCCAGCGCGTTGACGTCATCAGGGCGCGTCGACCTCAGCGCGACCCCGTCTCTGCTGACGCCCAGCGCGCTGATGTCATCAGGGCGCGCCATCCACAGGGCGTCGGCGCGCCTCCCGAGGGCCCGAAGGTCGGCAAACGAGAGTCGGTGAGCTGCAACCGAATGTAGGCCGGCAGCAGATGCAGGTAAGTATACTCGAACAACAGGCACGGCGTGTGCCCGTCTAGTAACGCCACCATCTCCTTTAGGAGCGTAGATGGCCGTCGGTCGCCCAGGCCCCCCATATGCAGGGTCCTACTTGCCCGCTCCATCCTACTCAGTCCGTAAATCTGGAGCAGGAGCTCTTTCAGGCCGAGGTATTTATCATCGTTCGGGGGGTCTGCGAGGAAGTCCGTTACCTCTTCAACCGCATCCTGGTCGAGGGCTCCCACCAGGTAATAGAAGCGGGTGGCATCGACCGTGATGCCCCGCAGGTTGAACTGGGCCTCCGCCTGCTGGAACCAGATGAGCGGCCGGGTGGTCCAGAGGTTGGGCAGTTTTACGGAGACCGCGTCCAGAGACAGGGCCGGGCCAGCCTGTGAGGAGGTAGGGCTTTGTCTTCTCTCCATCATGACGCCAATGGAGCGTCGGGGGTCACCAATGTAGTGTGTGGGTCTCGCAATGAAACACGAAGTCGTATTACGAGAAGCACTTTTTATTAAGTTCCTCCCAGTTCTAGGGAAGACCAAACGAGAGGAAGATGGCACCCAAAACCCCTGCCTTTAAAGCCTCCGGCTAAGGGCCGCCTCCGGACTGAACCACTCCTGTGCCGAGGGGTTCGACACTATGATGGCACGACCCTTGGGAGCCGCCACAATACAATACATCTGACATCCAGAACAGTAAACTGCCCTGGCCCTCATACTCCCCCCTTACCCTGGATACAATACATCTGACATCCAGAACAGTAAACTGCCCTGTCCCTCATACTACCCCCTTACCCTGGATACAATACATCTGACATCCAGAACAGTAAACTGCCCTCATACTCCCTCATACTCCCCCCTTACCCTGGATACAATACATCTGACATCCTAAACAGTAAACTGCCCTGGCCCTCATACTCCCCCTTACCCTGGATACAATACATCTGACATCCAGAACAGTAAACTGCCCTGGCCCTCATACTCCCCCCTTACCCTGGATACAATACATCTGACATCCAGAACAGTAAACTGCCCTCATACTCCCTCATACTCGCCCCTTACCCTGGATACAATACATCTGACATCCAGAACAGTAAACTGCCCTGGCCCTCATACTCCCCCCTTACCCTGGATACAATAGCCGATTTTGGACCCTCCTCCCTCTGCGACCGCTCCAACGGCTCTCGGGCCTCGGAACCTCGGTCTCTGGCGCTGTGAGGCAGCAACTCTACCGCTGCACCACTGTGTATTTTTGCTATCTATCATTTCATTTATTACTCACACCAGCAGAGTTGTGCACAAATGGTTCACATTAATAATGTCAATCTGAGGGGCAACCTTTCCACACAGAGGATTGTGGGTGTATGGAATGAGCTGCCGGAGGAGGTAGTTGAGGCTGGGACTATAACAACGTTTAAGAGACACTTGGATAGTACAGGTTTGGAGGGATATGGGCCAAAGACGGGCAGATGGGACTAGTGTAGATGGGGCATGTTGGTCGGGGTGGGACTAGTGTAGATGGGGTATGTTGGTCGGGGTGGGACTAGTGTAGTTGGGGCATGTTGGTTGGGGTGGGACTAGTGTAGATGGAGCATGTTGGTCGGGGTGGGACTAGTGTAGATGGAGCATGTTGGTCGGGGTGGGACTAGTGTAGATGGGGCATGTTGGTCGGGGTGGGACTAGTGTAGACGGGGCATGTAGGTCGGGGTGGGACTAGTGTAGATGGGGCATGTTGGTCGGGGTGGGACTAGTGTAGATGGGGCATGTTGGTCGGTGTGGGACTAGTGTAGATGGGGCATGTTGGTCGGGGTGGGACTAGTGTAGATGGGGCGTGTTGGTCCGGGTGGGACTAGTGTAGATGGGGCATGTTGGACGGGGTGGGCGAGTTGGGGAGAAGGAAGGGCATGTTTCCATGACTGTTTCCATGCTGTGACTCTATGAACTTCCAAGAGTAACATTCTCCTTTCTCTGGGTCATTCATTGTTAATAAAGAAAGTTTACTTTTCCTGTTTCCGGAAGTGGCGGCGCTGTTAATCGGCTGCTGTTGTTTTTTTTGTCTTGTTTTGGTTAAGTTTTAGTTTGTTGGGTTGTGTTGGGGGGGGTGAAACATGTCTCTGTCTCTTCCTTCGGGGAAATGCGACTTTTTCGTGTCGTATCCCCCTTCCCTGCCTCCGTCTGCGGTGAGGCCTAATGGCGGGATTGGCGGCCTCCATCCTGCGACCTACCCCGAGGCTACGGAGGCAGAGCCAGCCAGGACTTACCAACGAGAGGCTGGCCGTCTTCGAGGCTGAGGCAGCGGTGGCCCGACTTGCTGGTGCGGCGTTCTGGCTTTCGGCGGCGGCCTGGAGCTGATGCAGCGGGGTCCGGAGCGGAGACTACGGGACCCGGAGCTGGGGCAGCGGCCTGGAGCTGGGACAGCGGGGTCTGGAGCTGGGGCGGCGGCCCGGAGTGGAGACTTCGGGACCCGGAGCTGATGCAGCGGGGTCCGGAGCAGAGAATGCGGGACCCGGAGCTGGGGCAGCGGCCTGGAGCTGGGACAGCGGGGTCTGGAGCTGGGGCGGCGGCCCGGAGCGGAGACTGCGGGACCGGGAGCTGATGCAGCGGGGTCCGGAGCGGAGATTGCGGGACCCGGAGCTGATGCAGCGGCCTGGAGCGGAGAATGCGGGACCCGGATCTGGGGTAGCGGCCTGGAGCTGATGCAGCGGGGTCTGGAGTTGGGGCGGCGGCCTGGAGCGGAGCCTTCGGGACCCGGAGCTCGGGCGGCGGCCTGGAGCTGATGCAGCGGGTTCCGGAGCGGAGACTACGGGACCCGGAGCTGGGGCGGCGGTCTGGAGCGGAGACTTCGGGACCCGGAGCTGGGGCGACGGCCTGGAGCGGAGACTCCGGGACCCGGAGCTGGGGCGGCGGCCTGGAGCTGATGCTGTGGCGGGCCGTCTCGGGGCGGAGACGGCGTTCCGGCTTTCGGCGGCGGCGACATCACTACGGAGGTCCGCTGGACTGGAGGGCGGCATCTTCGGCCTGGATCGATCGCCTCAGCGCAGAGGGAGAACAAGGAGGGAAGAGACGGAGACTAAGACTTTGCCTCCATCACAGTGAGGACGTGCTTGGTGAACTCACTGTGGTGGATGTTTAATTTGTGTTTATTGTATGTTTTGTTATTCTTGGTTCTGTGTATGACTGCAGGCATCACAATTTCGTTCAGACCGAAAGGTCTGAATGAATATAAAGGAAATCTTATCTTATTTAAATGTCCACAGTAAAGTCTAGTCAGAAGTGAGCCCACCTGCTTCAGCCATGATTAATTAACAAATCATCACTATTCACTTCTCAGACGTTAGAATTGGTCAGAACATTCCCTCCACCGTGACCCTTGACACCAATGTCCCTCGGGGTCATGACCTTGCCACCCACAACTTGTGGCCAGGTCTCAGGCCAATGGGGTACAGACGTCCGTCCACTGGTCAGAACAGTATTTCAGCCACATGAGCAGCAAAGATGAGATAGAATATGGGAAAGACATTGAGAACCTTCTGTGCTGAATGGCGGAATGGCCCACTCCTGCACCTATGGTCAGGATAACAATCCATCCCTCAACATCAGCAAGACAATAGAGCTAGTGTTTACAAGAAGGATCCGGGGAATGAGTGGGTTAACGTACGATGAGCCTTTGTCGGCGCTGGGCCTGTACTCGGTGGAGTTTAGAAGATTGGGTGGGGTGGGGGGGACCTCATTGAAACTTCACCGAACAGTGAAAGGCCCGGATAGAGTGGATGTGGAGAGGATGTTTCCACTAGCGGGAGAGTCTAGGACACAGCCTCAGAATTAAAAGATGTTCCTTTAGGGAGACGAGGAGGAATTTCTTTAGCCAGAGGGTTGTGAATCTGTGGAATTCATTGCCACATATGGCGGTGGAGGCCACAAGTCAGTGGATATATTTAAGGCAGAGATAGATAGATTGTGGATTAGTACGGGTGTCAGAGGTAATGGGGAGAAGGCAGGAGAATGGGGTTAGGAGGGAGAGATAGATCAGCCATGATTGAATGGTGGGGTATACTCGATGGGCCGAATGGCCTAATTCTGATTCTGTGTGTTATGGTCGTCCCTGACTTAAGGAAATGCAAGCAGCCACTTTGTTTAAAAAGCAACAAATCGGAGGTCAATTATTGTCCCGCAGACAACTACTGCCCCAGTTGGATATCATGATGTGTGCAACAAACATGGATTGGCCACTGGTGGGCGAAGGGTTAATGTGATAATTGGCTTGATTGAAGCTGATTAGAAAATCGTCAGCTGCTGTGTATAAAAGGGGGAGTTGTGGGAGTGTCTGAGTGCAGTGGTCCTGGGCTGTGGATGGGAGCAGTGGTCCTGGGCTGTGGATGGGAGCAGTGGTCCTGGGCTGTGGATGGGAGCAGTAGTCCTGGGTTGTGGATGGGAGCAGTGGTCCTGGGCTGTGGATGGGAGCAGTAGTCCTGGGCTGTGGATGGGAGCAGTGGCCCTGGGCTGTGGACGGGAGCAGTGCACAGGGTAGTGACAGGGAGTCTCCCCTTGTGTCTGATGTGGATCTACATCGCCAGGGCGTGAGGTCGGTGAGAACACCATCGCTTTCTCCTGAAATGTGTTTGCTTCTTTGATTAATTCTGCTGACTTTTCCTTTTAATTGTTGTCATTTGAAGTGTCCAGGGTTTTTAATGATTATTTTTTCTGGTGCAACTCGAATTGTGCTGCTTCTGTGCTGTATTTCCGAACTAAAATGATGTTTCTACTAGTGGGAGAGTCTCGGACCAGAGGGCACAGTGTCACAATAAAAGGATGTATCTTTACTAAAGTGATGATACCCTAACCTTATCACAACTGAAATTGAATCTGGCTGATGTAAAATGTAGAAACCAAGACCTGTCGATGCTGGTTTATACCAAAGGTGGACACATTGCTGGAGTGACTGAATGGGTCAGGCAGCATCACTGAAGAAATACTAGATTTTGTGATGGAATAGAAGGGTTCTTACCCAAAATATCACATCTTTGGTGCCAGATGGTGCCTGACCTGCTGAGTTTCTCCAGCACTCTTATCATGGTCTCTATATCCCTCTGTCCCCTACTCGTAACAAGGGCTGAGTCCCCCATGTCCCCCATTGCAGGTACAACAGGCAGTGAAGGAAGCGAATGGCATGTTGGCCTTTATAACAAGAGTAATCGAATATAGGAGCAAAGAGGTCCTTCTGCGGTTGTACGGGGCCCTGGTGAGAACACACCTGGAGTATTGTGTGCAGTTTTAGTCCCGTAATTTGAGAAAGGACATTCTTGCTATTGAGGGAGCCCAGCGTAGGTTCACCAGGTTAATTCACGGGATGGCGAGACTGTCATATGCTGAGAGAATGGAGCGGCTGGGCTTGTACACTCTGGAGTTTAGAAGGATGATAGGATATCTTATTGAAACATATAAGATTGTTAAGGGCTTGGACACACTAGAGGCAGAAAACATGTTCCCGATGTCAGGGGAGTCCAGAACCATGGGGCCATAGTTTAAGAATAAGGAGCAAGCCATTTAGAACGGAGAGGAGGAAACACTTTTTCTCACAGAGTGGTGAGTCTGTGGAATTCTCCGCCTCAGAGGGCGGTGGAGGCCAGTTCTCTGGCAGCTTTCAAGAGAGAGCTAGATAGGGCTCTTAAAAATAGCGGAGTCAGGGGATATGGGGAGAAGGCAGGAACGGGGATGATCAGCCATGATCACGAAGAGCCGAATGGCTTTCTCTGGCATCTAATGTCTATCACAGGTAACAAACTACTGACCGACATCTACTACAAGCCCACTGACGCCCATGGCTATCTGGACTACACTGGCCACCTCTGCGCCCGGGATGAAATGTTCCAAACCACTGCATCGGAGATGTCCTCATTCTTTAGGGAATGGGTTTCCCCTCTTCTACTATAGATGAGGTTCTTATCAGGGTCTCCTCTATATCCCGCAGCTCCGCTCTTACTCCCCATCCCCCTACTCGTAACAAGGACAGAGCCCCCCATGTCCTCACCTTCCACCCTACCAGCCGTCACATACAACAGATAATCCTCCGACATTTTCGCCACCTCCAACGGGATCACACCACTGGCCTCATCTTCCCATTCTCCAATTTCAGTGGATTCTCCCTCCTTCCCCTTCCCAGCTCTCCCACAGCCTTCTGTCTCTGCCTTTTCCTTCCTTTATCCCGCCCCCACTGTAGATTAAGGATGCATGTGAATTAATCACACTTAGTTGGCATCACTAACTCCGCACCATTATAACAATTATACTAACGCCCATTCCCAGCACCGTTAGTTGAAGCAGCCAGGATGAACTGACAACACCTAAACCTGTTATGCTGCTAAGTTAATGTGCTGAATAAAGATGTGTGTAAATCTTATAAGCTTTGAAGTGATTTACACACATCTTTATTGCTGCGTAAACTGGCTCAGATCTGTGACCTGCCCTCAAATCACATTTTGGACAGGGCAAGGTTTTTCTCTCGTCGTCAACTTCCCGGGGAACGAGCGGATGCATATATTTCCTCTTTAATTTATCTAGCACAACGTTGTCGATTTCAGGAAATGCCTGCGGATCAGTTGACTGATCAGTTAACGAGGGATATTTTAGTGAATGGTATCACCGATCAAAAGCTCAGATCAGAGCTATTGAGACGGCCAGAGTAGTCGCTAAACGACGCAGCGCATGCGTGTAGAACGGCTGAACTTGTTGATCCTATAGACATTCCGCATGAAAGCAATACCATCAATCTGACGGGCCTCACTAGGCAGCGGACATACAGAGATAACAGCCGATCTAAGATCCAAGATAGCCAGGCAGCTCTCAGCGTTCCTTCACAGAAATGTCCTAACTGCGGCTATATACACAGCAGGCAATCCACCTGCCCCGCCCTCGGGAAGGCTTGTAATTACTGCAAAAAGCTAAATCACTTTGCCTCAGCCTGTCGGGCTGCTATCAGGGCCCGAGGAAGGAATGTGCCCAGTCCTAGGTCTAATCTCAATTTTTTGCAACGAGACAGTAACACATTGACTCCCCATTTCCAGCTCGAAGCCGCCCCCGAATGTACTTCATTTGACTCGCAAGAGGATCCTACTGTTTACATGTTACAGAATGCTGCTGCCAAGAACTCTGATCCTACAGTTACGATATCTGTAAACAATGTTGCTTTTGGCGCGAAACTTGACACGGGTGCCAGAGTCAATACAATGTCAATCAACCTTTTTAACAGGATCAGGGCTAACGAGCCACTTGTCCAGGACGCGTCCACTTTGCATGCTTTGGCGGGGAGGTGCTATTTCCTCTGGGCAAAGCCGACTTGAAATGTGTACTGAAGAAAACAACTAGGGAATTGACTTTCCATGTGCTGAACTTTAATTCGGTTACCCTGCTTGGCAATCGTGCCTGTCAGGAACTAGGGCTGATTTCCTTTGACAAAACTGTCCACAAACTGCAAGTTTCCTTTGAGTGACTTCCCTGGTCTTTTCGACAACAACCTAGGCAAGTTGCCTGTGTCCTACAAGATTACAATCGACCCCGACGTGACACCCGTTGTCCGAAACCCACACAGATTGTCATTTGCCATGACTGACAGGGTTCACTCTATGCTGAAGGACATGGTCTCCAAAGGCGTAATTGAAGCAGTCAGTGACCCCACCGACTGGGTCTCAACCATGATTGCCACAGTCAAGAAGGGAAAGGATGAAATCCGCCTGTGCATTAATCCAAAAGACCTGAACACTGCCATTAAGCGCCCACACCATCCCATGAAGACAGTAGAAGATGTTGCAGCAAAGATCGGAACGGCCACCCTATTTTCCATCCTTGATGCAAAGAACTCATTCTGGCAGATACCGCTGGACAAGAGGTCATCAAACTTCACCACATTTGCTACCCCATTCGGCAGATTTAAGTTTTTGAGAATGCCATTCGGGATCAACTCTGCCAGCGAAGTCTTCCAAAGAACTATGGAACAATTGTTCGAGGGTCTGCCTTGTGCCATTATTGTCGATGATATTCTGGTCTATGGCAAGGACGCGGCGGAACATGACCACAATCTCAAGCTCATTTTGGAGCGTGCTGTCCAGATCAACCTCGAACTCAATCCTGACAAGTGCAAGTTCAGGGTTCCAGAGGTCTCCTATGTCGGCCACATCTTCACCCCTGACGGCCTCAAACCGGATCCGAAGAAGACTTCTGCCATCACAGAAATGCCTGCACCTACTGACGTGAAAGACCTGCAACGTTTCTTGGGTATGGTAAACTATTTCGGAAATTTCATACCTAACCTCAGCGAATTAAGCTCCACATTGCGGCAGCTGACAAAAAAGGACACTGCATGGTCATGGTTCCAGCAACATCAGGATGCCTTCGATGTTCTGAAATCAAAACTGACTAGTGCACCGACCCTGACTTTTTTCGACCTGAAACGTCCGGTGGTGATCACCTGCGATGCCTCGAAATTCGGGCTCGGCGCAGCCTGCCTACAACCGTCTGATGATGGTACCCTACTACCCGTCGCGTATGCCTCTCGCACCATGACCGACACGGAGCAGCACTACGCGCAAATCGAAAAGGAACTGCTGGCGGTCGTCTTTGCCTGCTCCAAATTCCACGACTTCGTCTATGGCAACACGTTCATGGTTGAGACGGACCACCAGCCACTGGTGACAATCTTGAACAAGCCTATCCACGCCGCCCCAGCTCGTTTGCAGCGCTTGATGATGCAGCTGCAGCGGTACGACTTCTCTATTACCTACAAAAAGGGCAAGGACATGCATGTTGCTGACACACTCTCTCGTGCCCCTCGAACATCTTGCGAACAACACCCACACGAACAGGAGAATTTCACTGTTCTCGGTGTCGGTCTAATTTCCAGCAAGCAACTGCGCACCCTGGCCGCGCACACTGCCAAGGATGCTACGCTTCATGCCCTCTCGTCCATCATCAAGACAGGCTGGCCAGACAAACAATCCAACACGCCCACTGAGGTGCAGCCGTACTTCTTGGTCCGCGATGAACTGGTGGTTCAGGATGGTGTGGTCGTCAAGGGCCACAAGCTAGTTGTACCTGCATCGCTACAAGACGAGTACTTCAAAGAGGTACACAGCGGTCACCCAGGAGCCGACTCCACACTGGCACGCGCCCGGGATCTGTTCTACTGGCCCGGAATGGCCACGTACATCCGAGACCGTGTAGCCTCCTGCCCCACTTGCAACAATCTTGCACCTCATCAGCAGCGGCAACCCCTTCTGCAACAACCTCCACCAGCACTGTCATGGTCGTCGCTGGCTGCGGACATTTTCGAATGGTGCGGTAAGCACTACCTCGTTCTGGTCGACTCGTAGTCCAACTGGTTTGAACTTGACCAACTTACCTCCCTCACGTCGGAGATGGTCATCAGGAAGCTGAAAAGACATTTCTCAGACCATGGCATTCCTGTTATTCTGAGAACCGACAATGGTCCACAGTTCACCAGCCACTCGTTCAAGCTTTTCGCTGACCGATGGAACTTTCAGCACGTCACAAGCAGTCCCGAGTATCCACAGAGTAATGGACTCGCTGAACGCGCTGTCAGAAGCGCCAAGCACTTGCTGGAGGGAGCGCGCATTTCAAAGTCTGACGTCTATCTCGATCTGCTGAACCTCAGAAACATTCCGAGAGACGGAGTCTTGGGGTCACCAGCACAGCGGCTGCTGTCGAGGGTGACGAGGTCTCCGGTCTCCATCGCAAACAGCAGCTGCTCCCTCGGGTGTTGAAGCCCGCCAATATCCAGCAACGTCTCCAAGAGAAGCACGATACCCAGAAACGGTCATACGACAGTTCCAGCAGACCACTCCAGCCTCTACTGCCGGGCCAGGTCGTCCCTCTACGAACTCCAACTGATCAGTCTCGTCTGGGCGTTGTTGTGCGCCCGACTGATGAGCCGCGATCGTACCTTGTGGGCTGCGAGGGAGCGGTTTACCGGAGAAGTCGTCAACACCTGCTTGCTGTGAAGGAGCCCCGACCGCCGCCTGCCGATCCATATGCTCCGCCGCTCCAGTTCCAGCCGCCTTCCGCAATGTCTCCCTCCCGTCCCCGCATGCCTGGCACTCCCCCACGTCCATCTGTCTCCACTAACCACGGGGTTTCACCCACCGCATGTTTCCCCCATCGGTCACCACAATCCTCTCCCGTGCGGTTTTCACCTTCAGCCTCTCCGCTTCATCCTTCAGTTGAGGGAATGAATGGTTGGGTCCGCACGCGTTCGGGCCGTGTTAGTAGACCACCAGACAGGTATGGCGAGTATGTTTAATATGCTTTTAATCTTTAGGGGGAAGGATGTAGATTGATGATGCATGTGAATCAATCGCACTTAGCTAGCATCACTAACTCCACCCCATTATAACATTTATACTAAGGCCCATTCCCAGCACCGTTAGTTGAAGCAGCCAGGATGAACTGACAACACCTCGCTCTGTAATTCTGCCAAGTTAATGTGCTGATTAAAGATGTGTGTAAATCTTATATGCTTTGAAGTGATTTACAGCCACAAATGCGGAAAGGTGGACATGTTTCCGGCAAGGTCGCAATAAATCCGGCAAGGTCGGCAGAAATGCGGCAAGGTCGGCATATTTCCGGCAGCGTCGCAATAAATCCAGCCAGGTCGCCGCAAATGCGGCAAGGTCGCCATAATACCGGCAAGGTCGCCATAAATCCAGCAAGGTCGCCACAAATCCGGCAACGTCGCCATATTCCCGGCAAGGTCGCCATATTTCCGGCAAGGTCGCCATATTTCCGGCAAGGTCGCCTTAAATCCGGCAAGGTAGCCACAAATCCCGCAAGGTCGCCACAATTACGGCAAGGTCGCCAGAAATCTGACAAGGTCGCCACAAATCCGGGATGGTCGCCACATCCCCGGCAAGGTCGCCATAAATCCGACAAGGTCGCCACGAATCCGTCCAGGTCGCCACATTTCAGGCAAGGTCGCCAGATTTCCGGCAAGGTCGCCATAAATCCGGCAAGGTCGCCACAAATCCGACAAGGTCGCCATAATTACGGCAAGGTCACCACATTTCCGGCAAGGTCGCCATAAATCCGGCAAGGTCGCCACAAATCCGGCAAGGTCGCCACATTCCCGGCAAGGTCGCCATAAATCCGGCAAGGTCGTCACAAATCCGGCAACGTCGCCACATTTCCGGCGAGGTCGCCATACATCCGGCAAAGTCGCCAAAAATCCGGCAAGACCGCAAAATTCCCGTCGAGGTCGCCATAAATCCGGCAAGGTCGCCACATATCCGGCAAGATGGCCACATTCACGGCGAGGTCGCCGACAATCCGGCAAGGTCGCCACAAATCCGGCAAGGTCGCCATATTTCCGGCCAGGACGCCATAAATCCGGCAAGGTCGCCACAAATGCGTCAAGGTCTCCATATTCCCGGCAAGGCCGCCATAAATCCGGCAAGGACGCCACAAATCCGGCAAGGTCGCCATATTTCCGGCATGTTCGCCGTAATTCCGGCAAAGTCGCCACTAATCCGGCAAGGTCGCCATATTTCCGGCATGGTCGCCGTAAATCCGCCAAGGTGGCCACAAATCAGGGAAGGTCGCCACATTTCAGGCAAGGTCGCCATTAATCCGGCTAGGTCGCCACAAATCCGGCAAGGTCGCCACATTTCCGGCAAGGTCGCCATTATTCCGGGAAGGTCGCCACAAATCCTTCAAGGTCGCCACATTTCCGGCAAGGTCGCCATAAATCCGGCAAGGTCGCCACAAATCCAGCAGGGTCGCCACATTTCCGGCAAGGTCGCCACATTTCCGTCAAGGTCGCCATAAACCCGGCAAGGTCGCCACAAATCCGGCAAGGTCGCCACATTTCCGGCAAGGTCACCATAAATCCGGCAAGGTCGCCACAAATCCGGCAAGGTCGCCACATTTCCGGCAATGTCGCCATATTTCCGACAAGGTCACCATTAATCCGGCAAGGTCGCCACAAATGCGGCAAGGTCGCCATAAATCCGGCAAGGTCGCCATATTACCGGCAAGGTCGCCATAAATCCGGCGAGGTCGCCATATTTCCGGCGAGGTCGCCATAAATCTGGCAAGGTCGCCATAATTCCGGCGATGTCGCCATATTCCCGGCAAAGTCGCCATAAATCCGGTAAGTTTGCCATAAATCTGCAAAGTCGCCAAAACTAAGGCAAGGTCGCCGTATTTCCGGCACGGTCGCCATAAATCCGGCTAGGACGCCATAAATCCGGCAAGGTCGCCACATTTCCGGCAAGGTCGCGTCAAATCCGGAAAGGTCGCCACATTTCCGGCAAGGTCGCCATAGATCCGGCAAGGTCGCCACAAATCCGGCAATGTCGCAACATTTCGGCAAGGTCGCCAGAAATCCGGCATCGTCGCCACAAATCCGGCAATGTCGCCACATTTCCGGCAAGGTCGCCATGAATCCGTCAAGGTCGCCACAAGTCCGGCAAGGTCGCCACATTACCGGCATGGTCGCCATGAATCCGGCAAGGTCGCCACAAATCCCACAAGGTTGCCATAAATCCAGCAAGGTCGCCACAAATCCGGCAAGGTCGCCACATTTGCGGCTAGGTCGCCATAAATCCGGCAAGGTCGCCATAAATACGGCAAGGTCGCCACAATTCCGGAAAGGTCGCCATAAATCCGGCAAGGTCGCCACAAATCCGTCAATGTCCCCACATTTCAGGCAAGGTCGCCATAAATCGGGCAAGGTCGGCACAAATCCGGCAAGGTCGCCACATTTTCGGCAAGGTCGCCATTAATCCGGTAATGTCGCCATATTACCGGCAAGGTCGCCATAAATCCGGCGAGGTCGCCATATTTCCGGCGAGGTCGCCAGAAATCCGGCAAGGTGGCCATAATTCCGGCGATGTCGCCATATTCCCGGCACAGTCGCCATAAATCCGGCAAGTTTGCCATAAATCTGCAAAGTCGCCAAAACTAAGGCAAGGTCGCCGTATTTCCGGCACGGTCGCCATAAATCCGGCTAGGACGCCATAAATCCGGCAAGGTCGCCATATTTCCGGCAAGGTCGCGTCAAATCCGGAAAGGTCGCCACATTTCCGGCAAGGTCGCCATAGATCCGGCAAGGTCGCCACAAATCCGGCAATGTCGCAACATTTCGGCAAGGTCGCCAGAAATCCGGCATCGTCGCCACAAATCCGGCAAGGTCGCCACATTCCGGCAAGGTCGCCATGAATCCGTCAAGGTCGCCACAAGTCCGGCAAGGTCGCCACATTACCGGCATGGTCGCCGTGAATCCGGCAAGGTCGCCTCAAATCCCACAAGGTTGCCATAAATCCGGCAAGGTCGCCACAAATCCGGCAAGGTCGCCACATTTGCGGCTAGGTCGCCATAAATCCGGCAAGGTCGCCATAAATACGGCAAGGTCGCCACAATTCAGGAAAGGTCGCCATAAATCCGGCAAGGTCGCCACAAATCCGTCAAGGTCGCCACATTTCAGGCAAAGTCGCCGTAAATCGGGCAAGGTCGGCACAAATCCGGCAAGGTCGCCACATTTTCGGCAAGGTCGCCATTAATCCGGTAATGTCGCCATAAATCCGGCAAGGTCGCCACATTCCTGGCAAGGTCGCCATAAGTCCGACAAGGTCGCCGCAAATCCGGCAAGGTCGCCACATTTCCGGCAAGGTCGCCATAAATCCGGCAAGTTCGCCACAAATCCAGCAAGGTCGCCACAAATGCGGCAAGGTCGCCACATTTCCGGCAAGGCCGCCATAAATCCGGCAAGTTCGCCACAGATCCGAAAAGGTCGCCATAAATCCGGCAAGGTCGCCACATTTCCGGCAAGATCGCCATAAATCCGGCAAGGTCGACACAAATCCGGCAAGGTCGCCACATTTCCGGCAAGGTCGCAATATTTCCGGCAAGGTCACCACAAATCCGGCAAGGTCGCCACAAATACTGCAAGGTCGCCACAAATCCGGCAAAGTTGCCATATTTCCGGCTAGGTCGCCATAAATCCGGCAAGGTCGCCACAAATCCGGCAAGGTCGCAATATTTCCGGCAAGGTCGCCATAAATCCGGCAAGGTCGCCATAAATACGGCAAGGTCGCCACAATTCAGGAAAGGTCGCCATAAATCCGGCAAGGTCGCCACAAATCCGTCAAGGTCGCCACATTTCAGGCAAGGTCGCCGTAAATCGGGCAAGGACGGCACAAATCCGGCAAGATCGCCACATTTTCGGCAAGGTCGCCATTAATCCGGTAATGTCGCCATAAATCCGGCAAGGTCGCCACATTCCTGGCAAGGTCGCCATAAGTCCGACAAGGTCGCCGCAAATCCGGCAAGGTCGCCACATTTCCGGCAAGGTCGCCATAAATCCGGCAAGTTCGCCACAAATCCAGCAAGGTCGCCACAAATGCGGCAAGGTCGCCACATTTCCGGCAAGGCCGCCATAAATCCGGCAAGTTCGCCACAGATCCGACAAGGTCGCCATAAATCCGGCAAGGTCGCCACATTTCCGGCAAGATCGCCATAAGTCCGGCAAGGTCGACACAAATCCGCCAAGTTCACCACATTTCCGGCAAGGTCGCCATAAATCCGACAAGGTCGACAAAAATCCGGCAAGGTCGCCACATTTCCGGCAAGGTCCCCATATTTCCGGCAAGGTCACCATAAATCCGGCAAGGTCGCCACAAATACTGCAAGGTCGCCACAAATCCGGCAAAGTTGCCATATTTCCGGCTAGGTCGCCATAAATCCGGCAAGGTCGCCACAAATCCGGCCAGGTCGCAATATTTCCGGCAAGGTGGCCATAAATCCGTCAAGGTCGCCCCAAATCCGGCAAGGTCGCCATATTGCGGGCAAGGTCACCATAAATCCGACAAGGTCGCCACAAATCCGGCAAGGTCGCCACATTACCGGCAAGGTCGCCATAAATCCGGCAAGGTCGCCACAAACCAGGCAAGCTCGCAACATTTCCGTCGAGGTCGCCATAAATCCGTCAAGGTCGCCACATATCCGGCAAGATGGCCACATTCCCGGCGAGGTCGCCAACAATCCGGCAAGGTCGCCACAAATCCGGAAAGGTCGCCATATTTCCGGCATGGTCGCCATATATCCGGCAAGGTCGCCACAAATCCCACGAGGTCGCCATAAATCCGGCAAGGTCGCCACAAATCCGGCCAGATCGCCACATTTGCGGCAAGGTCGCCATAAATCCGGCAAGGTCGCCACAAATACGGCAAGGTCGCCACAATTCCGGCAAGGTCGCCATAAATCCGGCAAGGTCGCCACAAATCCGGCAAGGTCGCCATATTTCAGGCAAAGTCGCCATAAATCGGGCAAGGTCGCCACATTCCTGGCAAGGTCGCCATAAATCCGGCAAGGTCGCCGTAAATCCGGCAAGGTCGCCACAATTTTGGCAAGGACGCCATAAATCCGGCAAGGTCGCCACAAATGCGGTAAGGTCGCCACATTTCCGGCAAGGTCGCCATAAATCCGGCTAGTTCACCATAAATCCGGCAAGGTCGCCACAAATGCGGCAAAGTCGCCATATATCCGGCAAGGTCGCCATTAATCCGGCAAGGTCGCCACAAATACGGCAAGGTCGTCACAAATCCGGCAAGGTTGCCATATTTCGGGCTAGGTCGCCATAAATCCGGCAAGGTCGCCACAAATCCGGCAAGGTCGCAATATTTCCGGCAAGGTCGCCATAAATCCGGCAAGGTCGCCACAGGCAACGTCGCCACATTACCGGCGAGGTCGCCATACATCCGGCAAAGTCGCCAAAAATCCGGCAAGGCCGCAACATTCCCGTCGAGGTCGCCATAAATCCGGCAAAGTCGCCACATATCCGGCAAGATGGCCACATTCACGGCGAGGTCGCCAACAATCCGGCAAGGTCGCCACAAATCCGGCAAGGTCGCCACATTTCCAGCAAGGTCGTCATAAATCCGGCAGGTTCACCATAAATCCGGCAAGGTCGCCACAAATGCGGCAAAGTCGCCATATATCCGGCAAGGTCGCCATTAATCCGGCAAGGTCGCCACAAATACGGCAAGGTCGTCACAAATCCGGCAAGGTTTCCATATTTACGGCTAGGTCGCCATAAATCCGGAAAGGTCGCCACAAATCCGGCAAGGTCGCAATATTTCCGGAAAGGTCGCCATAAATTCGGCAAGATCGCCCCAAATCAGGCAAGGTCGCCATATTGCCGGCAAGGTCGCCATAAATCCGACAAGGTCGCCACAAATCCGGCAAGGTCGCCACATTACCGGCAAGGTCGCCATAAATCCGGCAAGGTCGCCACAAACCAGGCAACGTCGCCACATTTCCGGCGAGGTCGCCATACATCCGGCAAAGTCGCCAAAAATCCGGCAAGACCGCAACATTCCCGTCGAGGTCGCCATAAATCCGGCAAGGTCGCCACATATCCGGCAAGATGGCCACATTCACGGCGAGCTCGCCAATAATCCGGCAAGGTCGCCACAAATCCGGCAAGGTCGCCATATTTCCGGCCAGGAAGCCATAAATCCGGCAAGGTCGCCACAAATGCGTCAAGGTCTCCATATTCCCGGCAAGGCCGCCATAAATCCGGCAAGGACGCCACAAATCCGACAAGGTCGCCATATTTCCGGCAAGTTCGCCGTAATTCCGGCAAAGTCGCCACAAATCCGGCAAGGTCGCCATATTTCCGGCATGGTCGCCATAAATCCGTCAAGGTGGCCACAAATCAGGGAAGGTCGCCACATTTCAGGCAAGGTCGCCATTAATCCGGCTAGGTCGCCACAAATCCGGCAAGGTCGCCACATTTCCGGCAAGGTCGCCATTAATCCGGGAAGGTCGCCACAAATCCGTCAAGGTCGCCACATTTCCGGAAAGTCGCCATAAATCCGGCAAGGTCGCCACAAATCCAGCAGGGTTGCCACATTTCCGGCAAGGTCGCCACATTTCCGGCAAGGTCGCCATAAACCCGGCGAGGTCGCCACAAATCCGGCAAGGTCGCCACATTTCCGGCAATGTCGCCATATTTCCGACAAGGTCACCATTAATCCGGCAAGGTCGCCACAAATGCGGCAACGTCGCCATAAATCCGGCAAGGTCGCCATATTACCGGCAAGGTCGCCACAAATCCGGCAATGTCGCAACATTTCGGCAAGGTCGCCATTAATCCGGTAATGTCGCCATAAATCCGGCAAGGTCGCCACATTCCTGGCAAGGTCGCCATAAGTCCGGCAAGGTCGCCGCAAATCCGGCAAGGTCGCCACATTTCCGGCAAGGTCGCCATAAATCCGGCAAGTTCGCCACAAATCCAGCAAGGTCGCTACAAATGCGGCAAGGACGCCACATTTCCGGCAAGGTCGCCATAAATCCGGCAAGTTCGCCACAGATCCGACAAGGTCGCCATAAATCCGGCAAGGTCGCCACATTTCCGGCAAGATCGCCATAACTCCGGCAAGGTCGACACAAATCCGCCAAGTTCACCACATTTCCGGCAAGGTCGCCATAAATCCGGCAAGGTCGACACAAATCCGGCAAGGTCGCCACATTTCCGGCAAGGTCGCCATATTTCCGGCAAGGTCACCATAAATCCGGCAAGGTCGCCACAAATACTGCAAGGTCGCCACAAATCCGGCAAGTTGCCATATTTCCGGCTAGGTCGCCATAAATCCGGCAAGGTCGCCACAAATCCGGCAAGGTCGCAATATTTCCGGCAAGGTCGCCATAAATCCGGCAAGGTCGCCCCAAATCCGGCAAGGTCGCCATATTGCAGGCAAGGTCACCATAAATCCGACAATGTCGCCACAAATCCGGCAAGGTCGCCACATTACCGACAAGGTCGGCATAAATCCGGCAAGGTCGCTACAAACCAGGCAAGGTCGCCACATTTCCGGCGAGGTCGCCATAAATCCGGCAAAGTCGCCAAAAATCCGGCAAGATCGCACATTTCCGTCGATGTCGCCATAAATCCGGCAAGGTCGCCACATATCCGGCAAGATGGCCACATTCCCGGCGAGGTCCCCAACAATCCGGCAAGGTCGCCACAAATCCGGCAAGGTCGCCATATTTCCGGCAAGGACGCGATAAATCCGGCAAGGTCGCCACAAATGCGTCAAGGTCTCCATATTCCCGGCAAGGCCGCCATAAATCCGGCAAGGACGCCACAAATCCGGCAAGGTCGCCACATTTCCGGCAATGTCGCCATATATCCGACAAGGTCACCATTAATCCGGCAAAGTCGCCACAAATGCGGCAAGGTCGCCACAAATGCGTCAAGGTCTCCATATTCCCGGCAAGGCCGCCATAAATCCGGCAAGGACGCCACAAATCCGGCAAGGTCGCAATATTTCCGGCAAGTTCGCCGTAATTCCGGCAAGGTCGCCACATGTCCGGCAAGGTCGCCACATTTCCGGCGAGGTCGCCATATATCCGGTAAAGTCGGCAAAAATCCGGCAAGATCGCAACGTTTCCTTCGAGGTCGCAATACATCTGGCAAGGTCGCCACAAATCCGGCAAGGTCGCCATATTCCCGGCGATGTCGCCAACTATCCGGCAAATTCGCCATAAATCCGGCGAGGTCGCCATAAATCCGGCAAGTTCGCCACATATCCCGCAAAGTCGCCATAAATCCGGCGAGGTCGCCATTTTTCCGGCAAAGTCGCCACAAATCCAGCAATGTCGCCATAAATCCGGCGGGTCGCCATATTTCCGGCGAGGTCGCCAGAAAGACGGCAAGGTCGCCTTAAATCCGGCGAGGTCGCCATATTTCCGACGAGGTCGCCATAAATCCGTCAAGGTCGCCATAAATCCGGCGAGGTCGCCATATTTCCGCCGAGGTCGCCATAAATCCGGCAAGGTCTCCATAAACCGGCGTGGTCGCCATATTTCAGGCGAGGTCGCCCTAATTCCGGCAAGGTCGTTATAAATATGAAGAGGTCGCCATGTATCCGGCGAGGTCGCCATAAATCCGGCAAGGTCGCCATAATTCCGGCGACGTCGCCATATTTCCGGCAAGGTCGCCATAAATCGGGCACGGTCGCCATAAATCCGGCAAGGTCGCCATATTTCTGGCAAGGTAGCCATAAACCCGGCAAGATCGCCATATTTCCGTCTAGGTCGCCATATTTCCGGCGAGGTCGCCATAAATCCGGCAAGTTGGCCTCAAATTCGGCATGGTCGCCACATTTCCGACGAGGTCGCCATATATCCGGCAAGGTCGCCATAATTCCGGCAAGGTGGCCACAGTGGCCAGCAAGGTCGCCACATTTCCGGCAATGTCGCCATATTTCCGACAAGGTCACCATTAATCCGGCAAGGTCGCCACAAATGCGGCAAGGTCGCCATAAATCCGGCAAGGTCGCCATATTACCGGCAAGGTCGCCATAAATCCGGCGAGGTCGCCATATTTCCGGCGAGGTCGCCATAAATCCGGCAAGGTCGCCATAATTCCGGCGATGTCGCCATATTTCCGGCAAAGTCGCCATAAATCCGGCAAGTTTGCCATAAATCTGCAAAGTCGCCAAAACTCCGGCAAGGTCGCCGTATTTCCGGCACCGTCGCCATAAATCCGGATAGGACGCCATAAATCCGGCAAGGTCGCCATATTTCCGGCAAGGTCGCGTCAAATCCGGAAAGGTCGCCACATTTCCGGCAAGGTCGAAATAGATCCGGCAAGGGTCGCCACAAATCCGGCAATGTCGCAACATTTCGGCAAGATCGCCAGAAATCCGGCATCGTCGCCACAAATCCGGCAAGGTCGCCACATTTCCGGCAAGGTCGCCATGAATCCGTCAAGGTCGCCACAAGTCCGGCAAGGACGCCACATTTCCGGCATGGTCGCCATAATTCCGGCAAGGTCGCCACAAATCCCACAAGGTGGCCATAAATCCGGCAAGGTCGCCACAAATCCGGCAAGGTCGCCACATTTGCGGCTAGGTCGCCATAAATCCGGCAAGGTCGCCACAAATACGGCAAGGTCGCCACAATTCCGGCAAGGTCGCCATAAATCCGGCAAGGTCGCCACAAATCCGTCAAGGTCGCCACATTTCAGGCAAGGTCGCCATAAATCGGGCAAGGTCGGCACAAATCCGGCAAGGTCGCCACATTTTCGGCAAGGTCGCCATTAATCCGGTAATGTCGCCATATATCCGGCAAGGTCGCCACATTCCTGGCAAAGTCGCCATAAGTCCGGCAAGGTCGCCGCAAATCCGGCAAGGTCGCCACATTTCCGGCAAGGTCGCCATAAATCCGGCAAGTTCGCCACAAATTCAGCAAGGTCGCCACAAATGCGGCAAGGTCGCCACATTTCCGGCAAGGTCGCCATAAATCCGGCAAGTGCGCCACAGATCCGACAATGTCGCCATAACTCCGGCAAGGTCGCCACATTTCCGACAAGATCGCCATAACTCCGGCAAGGTCGACACAAATCCGCCAAGTTCACCACATTTCCGGCAAGGTCGCCATAAATCCGGCAAGGTCGACACAAATCCGGCAAGGTCGCCACATTTCCGGCAAGGTCGCCATATTTCCGGCAAGGTCACCACAAATCCGGCAAGGTCGCCACAAATACTGCAAGGTCGCCACAAATCCGGCAAAGTTGCCATATTTCCGGCTAGGTCGCCATAAATCCGGCAAGGTCGCCACAAATCCGGCAAGGTCGCAATATTTCCGGCAAGGTCGCCCCAAATCCGGCAAGGTCGCCATATTGCGGGCAAGGTCACCATAAATCCGACAAGGTCGCCACAAATCCGGCAAGGTCGCCACATTTCCGGCAAGGTCGCCATGAATCCGTCAAGGTCGCCACAAGTCCGGCAAGGACGCCACATTTCCGGCATGGTCGCCATAATTCCGGCAAGGTCGCCACAAATCCCACAAGGTGGCCATAAATCCGGCAAGGTCGCCACAAATCCGGCAAGGTCGCCACATTTGCGGCTAGGTCGCCATAAATCCGGCAAGGTCGCCACAAATACGGCAAGGTCGCCACAATTCCGGCAAGGTCGCCATAAATCCGGCAAGGTCGCCACAAATCCGTCAAGGTCGCCACATTTCAGGCAAGGTCGCCATAAATCGGGCAAGGTCGGCACAAATCCGGCAAGGTCGCCACATTTTCGGCAAGGTCGCCATTAATCCGGTAATGTCGCCATAAATCCGGCAAGGTCGCCACATTCCTGGCAAGGTCGCCATAAGTCCGGCAAGGTCGCCGCAAATCCGGCAAGGTCGCCACATTTCCGGCAAGGTCGCCATAAATCCGGCAAGTTCGCCACAAATTCAGCAAGGTCGCCACAAATGCGGCAAGGTCGCCACATTTCCGGCAAGGTCGCCATAAATCCGGCAAGTGCGCCACAGATCCGACAAGGTCGCCATAACTCCGGCAAGGTCGCCACATTTCCGGCAAAATCGCCATAACTCCGGCAAGGTCGACACAAATCCGCCAAGTTCACCACATTTCCGGCAAGGTCGCCATAAATCCGGCAAGGTCGACACAAATCCGGCAAGGTCGCCACATTTCCGGCAAGGTCGCCATATTTCCGGCAAGGTCACCATAAATCCGGCAAGGTCGCCACAAATACTGCAAGGTCGCCACAAATCCGGCAAAGTAGCCATATTTCCGGCTAGGTCGCCATAAATCCGGCAAGTTCGCCACAAATTCAGCAAGGTCGCCACAAATTCAGCAAGGTCGCCATAAATCCGGCAAGGTCGCCACAAATCCGGCAAGGTCGCAATATTTCCGGCAAGGTCGCCCCAAATCCGGCAAGGTCGCCATATTGCGGGCAAGGTCACCATAAATCCGACAAGGTCGTCACAAATCCGGCAAGGTCGCCACATTACCGGCAAGGTCGCCATAAATCCGGCAAGGTCGCCACAAACCAGGCAAGGTCGCCACATTTCCGGCCAGGTCGCCATAAATCCGGCAAAGTCGCCAAAAAAACGGCAAGATCGCAACATTTCCGTCGAGGTCGCCATAAATCCGGCAAGGTAGCCACATATCCGGCAAGATGGCCACATTCCCGGCGAGGTCCCCAACAATCCGGCAAGGTCGCCACAAATCCGGCAAGGTCGCCATATTTCCGGCAAGGACGCGATAAATCCGGCAAGGTCGCCACAAATGCGTCAAGGTCTCCATATTCCCGGCAAGGCCGCCATAAATCCGGCAAGGACGCTACAAATCCGGCAGGGTCGCCACATTTCCGGCAATGTCGCCATATGTCAGACAAGGTCACCATTAATCCGGCAAAGTCGCCACAAATGCGGCAAGGTCGGCACAAATGCGTCAAGGTCTCCATATTCCCGGCAAGGCCGCCATAAATCCGGCAAGGACGCCACAAATCCGGCAAGGTCGCCATATTCCCGGCAAGTTCGCCGTAATTCCGGCAAGGTCGCCACATATACGGCAAGGTCGTCACATTCCCGGCGATGTCGCCAACTATCCGGCAAATTCGGCACAAATCCGGCAAGATCGCCATAAATCCGGCGAGGTAGCCATAAATCCGGCAAGTTCGCCACATATCCCGCAAAGTCGCCATGAATCCGGCGAGGTCGCCAGAAAGACGGCAAGGTCGCCTTAAATCCGGCGAGGTCGCCATATTTCCGGCGAGGTCGCCATAAATCCGGCCAGGTCGCCATAAATCCGGCGAGGTCGCCATATTTCCGCCGAGGTCGCCATAAATCCGGCAAGGTCTCCATAAACCGGCGTGGTCGCCATATTTCAGGCGAGGTCGCCCTAATTCCGGCAAGGTCGTTATAAATATGAAGAGGTCGCCATTTTTCCGGCGAGGTCGCCATAAATCCGGCAAGGTCGCCATAATTCCGGCGACGTCGCCATATTTCCGGCAAGGTCGCCATAAATCCGGCACGGTCGCCATAAATCCGGCAAGGTCGCCATATTTCTGGCAAGGTAGCCATAAACCCGGTAAGATCGCCATATTTCCGTCTAGGTCGCCATATTTCCGGCGAGGTCGCCATAATTCCGGCAAGTTGGCCTCAAATTCGGCATGGTCGCCACATTTCCGACGAGGTCGCCATATATCCGGCAAGGTCGCCATAATTCCGGCAAGGTGGCCACAGTGGCCAGCAAGGTGGCCACAAATCAGGGAAGGTCGCCACATTCCCGATGAGGTCGCCATAAATCCGGCAAGGTCGCCATAACTCCGGCAAGGTGGCCACAGTTCCGGCGAGTTCGCCATAAACCCGGGCGAGGTCGCCATATTTCCGGCAAGGTCGCCAGAAAGACGGCAAGGTCGCCTTAAATCCGGCGAGGTCGCCATATTTCCGGCGATGTCGCCATAAATCCGGCAAGGTCGCCATAAATCCGGCGAGGTCGCCATATTTCCGCCGAGATCGCCATAAATCCGGCAAGGTCTCCATAAACCGGCGTGGTCGCCATATTTCAGGCGAGGTCGCCCTAATTCCGGCAAGGTCATTATAAATATGAAGAGGTCGCAATGTTTCCGGCGAGGTCGCCATAAATCCGGCAAGGTCGCCATAAATCCGGCGACGTCGCCATATTTCCGGCAAGGTCACCATAAATCCGGCCCGGTCGCCATAAATCCGGCAAGGTCGCCATAATTCCGGCGACGTCGCCATATTTCTGGCAAGGTCACCATAAATCCGGCACGGTCGCTATAAATCCGGCAAGGTCGCCATATTTCTGGCAAGGTAGCCATAAACCCGGCGAAGTCGCCACAAATCCGTCAAGGTCGCCACATTTGCGGGAATGTCGCCATAAATCCGGCAAGGTCGCCACAATTACGGCAAGGTCGCCACAATTCCGGCAAGGTCACCATAAATCCGGCAAGGTCGCCACAAATCCGGCAACGTCGCCACATCCCGGGCAAGGACGACATACATCCGGCAAGGTCGCCACAAATCCGTCAAGGTCGCCGCATTTCAGGCTAGGTCGCCATAAATCCGGCAAGGTCGCCACAAATCCGGCAAGATCGCCACATTTACGGCAAGGTCGCCATTAATCCGGGAAGGTCGCCATAAATCCGGCAAGGTCGCCTTAAATCCGGCAAGTTCGCCACAAATCCGACAAGGTCGCCATGAATCCGGCAAGGACGCCACATTTACGGCTAGGTCGCCATAAATCCGGCAAGGCCGCCACAAATCCGGCAAGGACCCCACATTTCCGGCAAGGTCGCAATAAATCTGGGAAGGTCGCCACAAATCCGACAAGGTCGCCATATTTCCGGCAAGGTCGCCATAAATCCCGCAAGGTCGCCACAAATCCGGCAAGGTCGCCAGAAATCCCGCAAGGTCGCCACAAATCCGGCAAGGTCGCCACAAATCCGGTAAGGTCGCATATTTCCGGCAAGGTCGCCACTAATCCGGCAAGGTCGCCATATTTCCCGCAAGATCGCCATAATTCGAGCAAGATCGCCACAAACCCGGCAAGGCCGCCATATTTCCGGCATGGTCGCCATAATTCCGGCAAGGTGGCCACAAATCAGGAAAGGTCGCCATATTTCCGGCAATGTCGCCATAAAGCCGGCAAGGTGGCCTCAAATCCGGCTACGTCGCCAGATTTCCGGCGAGGTCGCTATAATCCGGCAAGGTGGCCTCAAATCCGGCAAGGTCGCCACATTCCCGGCAAGGTCGCCATAAATCCGGCAAGGTCGCCACAAATCCGGCAATGTCGCCACAAATGCGGCAAGGTCGCCATATTTCCGGCAAGGTCTCCATAAATCCGGCAAGGTCGCCACAAATGCGGCAAGGTCCTCATATTTCCGGCAAGGTCGCCATAAATCCCGCAAGGTCGCCACAAATCCGGCAAGGTCGCCAGAAATCCCGCAAGGTCGCCACAAATCCGGCAAGGTCGCCACAAATCCGGTAAGGTCGCATATTTCCGGCAAGGTCGCCACTAATCCGGCAAGGTCGCCATATTTCCGGCAAGATCGCCATAATTCGAGCAAGATCGCCACAAACCCGGCAAGGCCGCCATATTTCCGGCATGGTCGCCATAATTCCGGCAAGGTGGCCACAAATCAGGAAAGGTCGCCATATTTCCGGCAATGTCGCCATAAATCCGGCAAGGTGGCCTCAAATCCGACTACGTCGCCAGATTTCCGGCGAGGTCGCTATAATCCGGCAAGGTGGCCTCAAATCCGGCAAGGTCGCCACATTCCCGGCAAGGTCGCCATAAATCCGGCAAGGTCGCCACAAATCCGGCAATGTCGCCACAAATGCGGCAAGGTCGCCATATTTCCGGCAAGGTCGCCATAAATCCGGCAAGGTCGCCACAAATGCGGCAAGGTCCTCATATTTCCGGCAAGTTCGCAATAAATCCGGCAAGGTAGCCACTGTAGATTGATGATGCATGTGAATCAATCACACTTAGCTAGCATCACTAACTCCACCCCATTATAACATTTATACCAACGCCCATTCCCAGCACCGTTAGTTGAAGCAGCCAGGATGAACTGAGAACACCTCGCTCTGTAATGCTGCCAAGTTAATGTGCTGATTAAAGATGTGTGTAAATCTTATATGCTTTGAAGTGATTTACATGGTGTCAGAAGTGGTCCCACCCACTCCTCTTGTATAACGGTTTTTTATTTTATCTTTTGTGAGTTTTGCTTTACTTTACGATGGCGTCTTCTTGTCGGAAGCCTGAGCCTCTTGTCTTTGATGCCGATATCAACTTTTTTCGACCTGAAACGTCCGGTGGTGATCACCTGCGATGCCTCGAAATTCGGGCTCGGCGCAGCCTGCCTGCAACCGTCTTATGATGGTACCCTACTACCCGGCGCGTATGCCTCTCGCACCATGACCGACACGGAGCAGCACTACGCGCAAATCGAAAAGGAACCGCTGGTGGTCGTTTTTGCCTGCTCCAAATTCCACGACTTCGTCTATGGCAACACGTTCATGGTTGAGACGGATCACCAACCACTGGTGGCAATCTTGAACATGCCTATCCACGCCACCCCAGTTCGTTTGCAGCGCATGAAGATGCAGCTGCAGCGGTACGACTTCTCTATTACCTACAAAAAGGGCAAGGACATGCATGTTGCTGACACACTCTCTCGTGCCCCTCGAACATCTTGCGAACAACACCCACACGAACAGGAGAATTTCACGGTTCTCGGTGTCGGTCTAATTTCCAGCAAGCAAATGCGCACCCTGGCCGCGTACACTGCTAAGGATGATACGCTTCAAGCCCTCTCGTCCGTCATCAAAACAGGCTGGCCAGGCAAACAATCCAACACGCCCACTGAGGTGCAGCCGTACTTCTTGGTCCGCGATGAACTGGTGGTTCAGGATGGTGTGGTCGTCAAAGGCCACAAGGTAGTTGTACCTGCATCGCTACAAGACGAATACTTCAAAGAGGTACACAGCGGTCACCCAGGAGCCGACTCCTCGCTGGCACGCGCCCGGGATCTGTTCTACTGGCCCGGAATGGCCACGTACATCCGGGACCGCGTAGCCTCCTGCCCCACTTGCAACAATCTTGCACCTCATCAGCAGCGGCAGCCCCTTCTGCAACAACCTCCACCAGCGCTGTCATGGTCGTCGCTGGCTGCGGACATTTTCGAATGGTGCGATAAGCACTACCTCGTTCTGGTCGACTCGTACTCCAACTGGTTTGAACTTGACCAACTTACCTCCCTCACGTCGGAGATGGTCATCAGGAAGCTGAAAAGACATTTCTCAGACCATGGCATTCCTGTTATTCTGAGAACCGACAATGGTCCACAGTTCACCAGCCTCTCGTTCGAGCTTTTCGCTGACCGATGGAAGTTCCAGCACGTCACGAACAGTCCCGAGTATCCACAGAGTAATGGACTCGCTGAACGCGCTGTCAGAAGCGCCAAGCACTAGCTGGAGGGAGCGCGCATTTCAAAGTCTGACGTCTATCTCGATCTGCTGAACTTCAGAAACATTCCGAGAGACGGAGTCTTGGGGTCACCAGCACAGCGGCTGCTGTCGAGGGTGACGAGGTCTCCGGTCTCCATCGCACAACAGCAGCTGGTCCCTCGGGTGTTGAAGCCCGCCAATATCCAGCAACGTCTCCAAGAGAAGCACGATACACAGAAACGGTCATACGACAGTTCCAGCAGACCACTCCAGCCTCTACTGCCGGGCCAGGCCGTCCATCTACGAACTCCAACTGGTCATTCTCGTCTGGGCGTTGTTGGGCACTCCCCCACATCCATCTGTCTCCACTAACCACGGGGTTTCACCCACCGCATGTTTCGCTCGTCGGTCACCACAATCCTCTCCCGTGCGGTTTTCACCTTCAGCCTCTCCGCCTCATCCTTCAGTTGAGGGAGTGGATGGTTGGGTCCGCACGGGTTCGGGCCGTGTTAGTAGACCACCAGACAGGTATGGCGAAGGATGTAGATTGATGATGCATGTGAATCAATCACACTTAGCTAGCATCACTAACTCCACCCCATTATAACATTTATACTAACGCCCATTCCCAGCACCGTTAGTTGAAGCAGCCAGGATGAACTGACAACACCTCGCTCTGTAATGCTGCCAAGTTAATGTGCTGATTAAAGATGTGTGTAAATCTTATATGCTTTGAAGTGATTTACAGCCACAAATGCGGAAAGGTCGACATATTTCTGGCAAGGTCGCAATAAATCCGGCAAGGTCGGCACAAATGCGGCAAGGTCGGCATATTTCCGGCAACGTCGCAATAAATCCAGCAAGGTCGCCGCAAATGCGGCAAGGTCGCCATAATACCGGCAAGGTCGCCATAAATCCGGCAAGATCGCCACAAATGCGGCAAGGTCGCCAGATTTCCGGCAAGGTCGCCATAAATCAGGCAAGGTCGCCAGATTTCCGGCAAAGTCGCCATAAATCCGGCAAGGTCGCCATAAATCCGACAAGGTCGCCATAAATCCGTCAAGGTCACCACATTTCCGGCAAGGTCGCCATAAATCCGGCAAGGTCGCCACAAATCCGGCAAGGTCGCCACATTCCCGGCAAGGTCGCCATAAATCCGATAAGGTCGCCGCAAATCCGGCAACGTCGCCATATTTCCGGCGAGGTCGCCATACATCCGGCAAAGTCGCCAAAAATCCGGCAAGACCGCAACATTCCCGTCGAGGTCGCCATAAATCCGGCAAAGTCGGCATAATACCGGCAAGGTCGCCATATATCCAGCAAGGTCGCCGCAAATGCGGCAAGGTCGCCATAATACCGGCAAGGTCGCCATAAATCCAGCAAGATCGCCACAAATGCGGCAAGGTCGCCATATTCCCGGCAAGGTCGCCATATTTCCGGCAAGGTCGCCATATTTCCGGCAAGGTCGCCATAAATCCGGCAAGGTAGCCACAAATCCCGCAAGGTCGCCACAAATACGGAAAGGTGGCCACAATTACGGCAAGGTCGCCAGAAATCTGACAAGGTCGCCACAAATCCGGGATGGTCGCCACATCCCCGGCAACGTCACCATAAATCCGACAAGGTCGCCACGAATCCGTCAAGGTCGCCACATTTGAGGCAAGGTCGCCAGATTTCCGGCAAGGTCGCCATAAATACGGCAAGGTCGCCACAAATCCGGCAAGGTCGCAATATTTCCGGCAAGGTCGCCATAAATCCGGCAAGGTCGCCCCAAATCCGGCAAGGTCGCCATATTGCCGGCAAGGTCGCCATAAATCCGACAAGGTCGCCACAAATCCGGCAAGGTCGCCACATTACCGGCAAGGTCGCCATAAATCCGGCAAGGTCGCCACAGGCAACGTCGCCACATTACCGGCGAGGTCGCCATACATCCGGCAAAGTCGCCAAAAATCCGGCAAGACCGCAACATTCCCGTCGAGGTCGCCATAAATCCGGCAAGGTCGCCACATATCCGGCAAGATGGCCACATTCACGGCGAGGTCGCCAACAATCCGGCAAGGTCGCCACAAATCCGGCAAGGTCGCCACATTTCCGGCAAGGTCGCCATAAATCCGGCAAGTTCACCACAAATCCGGCAAGGTCGCCACAAATGCGGCAAAGTCGCCATATATCCGGCAAGGTCGCCATTAATCCGGCAAGGTCGCCACAAATACGGCAAGGTCGTCATAAATCCGGCAAGGTTGCCATATTTCCGGCTAGGTCGCCATAAATCCGGCAAGGTCGCCACAAATCCGGCAAGGTCGCAATATTTCCGGCAAGGTCGCCATAAATCCGGCAAGGTCGCCCCAAATCAGGCAAGGTCGCCATATTGCCGGCAAGGTCGACATAAATCCGACAAGGTCGCCACAAATCCGGCAAGGTCGCCACATTACCGGCAACGCCGCCATAAATCCGGCAAGGTCGCCACAAACCAGGCAACGTCGCCACATTTCCGGCGAGGTCGCCATACATCCGGCAAAGTCGCCAAAAATCCGGCAAGACCGCAACATTCCCGTCGAGGTCGCCATAAATCCAGCAAGGTCGCCACAAATGCGTCAAGGTCTCCATATTCCCGGCAAGGCCGCCATAAATCCGGCAAGGACGCCACAAATCCGACAAGGTCGCCATATTTCCGGCAAGTTCGCCGTAATTCCGGCAAAGTCGCCACAAATCCGGCAAGGTCGCCATATTTCCGGCATGGTCGCCATAAATCCGGCAAGGTGGCCACAAATCAGGGAAGGTCGCCACATTTCAGGCAAGGTCGCCATTTATCCGGCTAGGTCGCCACAAATCCGGCAAGGTCGCCACATTTCCGGCAAGGTCGCCATTAATCCGGGAAGGTCGCCACAAATCCGTCAAGGTCGCCACATTTCCGGAAAGTCGCAATAAATCCGGCAAGGTCGCCACAAATTCAGCAGGGTTGCCACATTTCCGGCAAGGTGGCCACATTTCCGGCAAGGTCGCCATAAACCCGGCGAGGTCGCCACAAATCCGGCAAGGTCGCCACATTTCCGGGAAGGTCGCCATAAATCCGGCAAGGTCGCCACAAATCCGGCAAGGTCGCCACACTTCCGGCAATGTCGCCATATTTCCGACAAGGTCACCATTAATCCGGCAAGGTCGCCACAAATGCGGCAAGGTCGCCATAAATCCGGCAAGGTCGCCATATTACTGGCAAGGTCGCCATAAATCCGGCGAGGTCGCCATATTTCCGGCGAGGTCGCCATAAATCCGGCAAGGTCGCCATAAATCCGGCAAGTTTGCCATAAATCTGCAAAGTCGCCAAAACTCCGGCAAGGTCGCCGTATTTCCGGCACGGTCGCCATAAATCCGGCTAGGACGCCATAAATCCGGCAAGGTCGCCATATTTCCGGCAAGGTCGCGTCAAATCCGGAAAGGTCGCCACATTTCCGGCAAGGTCGCCATAGATCCGGCAAGGGTCGCCACAAATCCGGAAATGTCGCCACATTTCCGGCAAGGTCGCCATGAATCCGTCCAGGTCGCCACATGTCCGGCAAGGTCGCCACATTTCCGGCATGGTCGCCATAAATCCGGCAAGGTCGCCACAAATCCCACAAGGTGGCCATAAATCCGGCAAGGTCGCCACAAATCCGGCAAGGTCGCCACATTTGCTGCAAGGTCGCCATTAATCCGGTAATGTCGCCATAACTCCGGCAAGGTCGCCACAAATCCGGCAAGGTCGCCACATTTGCTGCAAGGTCGCCATTAATCCGGTAATGTCGCCATAAATCCGGCAAGGTCGCCACATTCCTGGCAAGGTCGCCATAAGTCCGGCAAGGTCGCCGCAAATCCGGCAAGGTCGCCACATTTCCGGCAAGGTCGCCATAAATCCGGCAAGTTCGCCACAAATCCAGCAAGGTCGCCACAAATGCGGCAAGGACGCCACATTTCCGGCAAGGTCGCCATAAATCCGGCAAGATCGCCACATTCCCGGCGAGGTCCCCAACAATTCGGCAAGGTCGACACAAATCCGGCAAGGTCGCCATATTTCCGGCAAGGACGCGATAAATCCGGCAAGGTCGCCACAAATGCGTCAAGGTCTCCATATTCCCGGCAAGGCCGCCATAAATCCGGCAAGGACGCCACAAATCCGGCAAGGTCGCCACATTTCCGGTAATGTCGCCATATGTTCGACAAGGTCACCATTAATCCGGCAAAGTCGCCACAAATGCGGCAAGGTCGCCACAAATGCGTCAAGGTATCCATATTCCCGGCAAGGCCGCCATAAATCCTGCAAGGACGCCACAAATCCGGCAAGGTCGCCATATTTCCGGCAAGTTCGCCGTAATTCCGGCAAGGTCGCCACATATCCGGCAAGGTCGCCACATTTCCGGCGAGGTCGCCATATATCCGGTAAAGTCGCCAAAAATCCGGCAAGATCGCAACGTTTCCGTCGAGGTCGCAATACATCCGGCAAGGTCGCCACAAATCCGGCAAGGTCGCCACATTCCCGGCGATGTCGCCAACTATCCGGCAAATTCGCCACAAATCCGGCAAGATCGCCATAAATCCGGCGAGGTCGCCATAAATCCGGCAAGTTCGCCACATATCCCGCAAAGTCGCCATAAATCCGGCGAGTTCGCCATTTTTCCGGCAAGGTCGCCACAAATCCAGCAATGTCGCCATAAATCCGGCGGGTCGCCATATTTCCGGCGAGGTCGCCAGAAAGACGGCAAGGTCGACTGAAATCCGGCGAGTTAGCCATATTTCCGACGAGGTCGCCATAAATCCGGCAAGGTCGCCATAAATCCGGCGAGGTCGCCATATTTCCGCCGAGGTCGCCATAAATCCGGCAAGGTCTCCATAAACCAGCGTGGTCGCCATATTTCAGGCGAGGTCGCCCTAATTCCGGCAAGGTCGTTATAAATATGAAGAGGTCGCCATGTTTCCGGCGAGGTCGCCATAAATCCGGCAAGGTCGCCATAATTCCGGCGACGTCGCCATATTTCCGGCAAGGTCGCCATAAATCCGGCACGGTCGCCATAAATCCGGCAAGGTCGCCATATTTCTGGCAAGGTAGCCATAAACCCGGCAAGATCGCCATATTTCCGTCTACGTCGCCATATTTCCGGTGAGGTCGCCATAAATCCGGCAAGTTGGCCTCAAATTCGGCATGGTCGCCACATTTCCGACGAGGTCGCCATATATCCGGCAAGGTCGCCATAATTCCGGCAAGGTGGCCACAGTGGCCAGCAAGGTCGCCACATTTCCGGCAATGTCGCCATATTTCCGACAAGGTCACCATTAATCAGGCAAGGTCGCCACAAATGCGGCAAGGTCGCCATAAATCCGGCAGGGTCGCCATATTACCGGCAAGGTCGCCATAAATCCGGCGAGGTCGCCATATTTCCGGCGAAGTCGCCATAAATCCGGCAAGGTCGCCATAATTCCGGCGATGTCGCCATATTTCCGGCAAAGTCGCCATAAATCCGGCAAGTTTGCCATAAATCTGCAAAGTCGCCAAAACTCCGGCAAGGTCGCCGTATTTCCGGCACGGTCGCCATAAATCCGGCTAGGACGCCATAAATCCGGCAAGGTCGCCATATTTCCGGCAAGCTCGCGTCAAATCCGGAAAGGTCGCCACATTTCCGGCAAGGTCGCCATAGATCCGACAAGGGTCGCCACAAATCCGGCAATGTCGCAACATTTCGGCAAGATCGACAGAAATCCGGCATCGTCGCCACAAATCCGGCAAGGTCGCCACATTTCCGGCAAGGTCGCCATGAATCCGTCAAGGTCGCCACAAGTCCGGCAAGGTCGCCACATTTCCGGCATGGTCGCCATAATTCCGGCAATGTCGCCACAAATCCCGCAAGGTCGCCATAAATCCGGCAAGGTCGCCACAAATACGGCAAGGTCGCCACATTTGCGGCTAGGTCGCCATAAATCCGGCAAGGTGGCCACAAATACGGCAAGGTCGCCACAATTCCGGCAAGGTCGCCATAAATCCGGCAAGGTCGCCACAAATCCGCCAAGGTCGCCACATTTCAGGCAAGGTCGCCATAAATCGGGCAAGGTCGGCTGAAATCCGGCAAGGTCGCCACATTTTCGGCAAGGTCGCCATTAATCCGGTAATGTCGCCATAAATCCGGCAAGGTCGCCACATTCCTGGCAAGGTCGCCATAAGTCCGGCAAGGTCGCCGCAAATCCGGCAAGGTCGCCACATTTCCGGCAAGGTCGCCATAAATCCGGCAAGTTCGCCACAAATCCAGCAAGGTCGCCACAAATGCGGCAAGGTCGCCACATTTCCGGCAAGGTCGCCATAAATCCGGCAAGGTCGCCACATTTCCGGCAAGATCGCCATAACACCGGCAAGGTCGACACAAATCCGCCAAGTTCACCACATTTCCGGCAAGGTCGCCATAAATCCGGCAAGGTCGACACAAATCCGGCAAGGTCGCCACATTTCCGGCAAGGTCGCCATATTTCCGGCAAGGTCACCATAAATCCGGCAAGGTCGCCACAAATACTGCAAGGTCGCCATAAATCCGGCAAAGTTGCCATATTTCCGGCTAGGTCGCCATAAATCCGGCAAGGTCGCCACAAATCCGGCAAGGTCGCAATTTTTCCGGCAAGGTCGCCATAAATCCGGCAAGGTCGCCCCAAATCCGGCAAGGTCGCCATATTGCGGGCAAGGTCACCATAAATCCGACAAGGTCGCCACAAATCCTGCAAGGTCGCCACATTACCGGCAAGGTCGCCATAAATCCGGCAAGGTCGCCACAAACCAGGCAAGGTCGCCACATTTCCGGCGAGGTCGCCATAAATCCGGCAAAGTCGCCAAAAATCCGGCAAGATCGCAACATTTCCGTCGAGGTCCCCATAAATCCGGCAAGGTAGCCACATGTCCGGCAAGATGGCCACATTCCCGGCGAGGTCCCCAACAATTCGGCAAGGTCGCCACAAATCCGGCAAGGTCGCCATATTTCCGGCAAGGACGCGATAAATCCGGCAAGGTCGCCACAAATGCGTCAAGGTCTCCATATTCCCGGCAAGGCCGCCATAAATCCGGCAAGGACGCCACAAATCCGGCAGGGTCGCCACATTTCCGGCAATGTCGCCATATGTCCGACAAGGTCACCATTAATCCGGCAGTGTCGCCACAAATGCGGCAAGGTCGCCACAAATGCGGCAAGGTCTCCACATTCCCGGCAAGGCCGCCATAAATCCGGCAAGGACGCCACAAATCCGGCAAGGTCGCCATATTTCCGGCAAGTTCGCCGTAATTCCGGCAAGGTCGCCACGTATCCGGCAAGGTCGCCACATTTCCGGCGAGGTCGCCATATATCCGGTAAAGTCGCCAAAAATCCGGCAAGATCGCAACGTTTCCGTCGAGGTCGCTATACGTCCGGCAAGGTCGCCACAAATCCGGCAAGGTCGCCACATTCCCGGCGATGTCGCCAACTATCCGGCAAATTCGCCACAAATCCGGCAAGATCTCCATAAATCCGGCGAGGTCGCCATAAATCCGGCAAGTTCGCCACATATCCCGCAAAGTCGCCATAAATCCGGCGAGGTCGCCATTTTTCCGGCAAGGTCGCCACAAATCCAGTAATGTCGCCATAAATCCGGCGGGTCGCCATATTTCCGGCGAGGTCGCCAGAAAGACGGCAAGGTCGCCTTAAATCCGGCGAGGTCGCCATATTTCCGGCGATGACGCCATAAATCCGGCAAGGTCGCCATAAATCCGGCGAGGTCGCCATATTTCCGCCGAGGTCGCCATAAATCCGGCAATGTCTGCATAAACCGGCGTGGTCGCCATATTTCAGGCGAGGTCGCCCTAATTCCGGCAAGGTCGTTATAAATATGAAGAGGTCGCCATGTTTCCGGCGAGGTCGCCATGAATCCGGCAAGGTCGCCATAATTCCGGCGACGTCGCCATATTTCCGCAAGGGCGCCATAAATCCGGCACGGTCGCCATAAATCCGGTAAGGTCGCCATATTTCTGGCAAGGTAGCCATAAACCAGGCGAGGTCGCCACAAATCCGTCAAGGTCGCCACATTTGCGGGAATGTCGCCATAAATCCGGCAAGGTCGCCACAATTACGGCAAGGTCGCCACAATTCCGGCAAGGTAACCATAAATCCGGCAAGGTCGCCACAAATCCGCAACGTCGCCACATCCCGGGCAAGGCCGACATACATCCGGCAAGGTCGCCACAAATCCGTCAAGGTCGCCGCATTTCAGGCTAGGTCGCCATAAATCCGGCAAGGTCGCCACAAATCCGGCAAGATCGCCACATTTCCGGCATGGCCGCCATTAATCCGGGAAGGTCGCCATAAATCCGGCAAGGTCGCCTTAAATCCGGCAAGTTCGCCACAAATCCGACAAGGTCGCCATGAATCCGGCAAGGACGCCACATTTACGGCTAGGTCGCCATAAATCCGGCAAGGCCGCCACAAATCCGGCAAGGACCCCACATTTCCGGCAAGGTCGCAATAAATTTGGGAAGGTCGCCACAAATCCGACAAGGTCGCCATATTTACGGCAAGGTCGCCGTAAATCCCGCAAGGTCGCCACAAATCCGGCAAGGTCGCCAGAAATCCCGCAAGGTCGCCACAAATCCGGTAAGGTCGCATATTCCGGCAAGGTCGCCACTAATCCGGCAAGGTCGCCATATTTCCGGCAAGATCGCCATAATCCCAGCAAGGTCGCCACAAACCCGGCAAGGCCGCCATATTTCCGGCATGGTCGCCATAATTCCGGCAAGGTGGCCAAAAATCAGGAATGGTCGCCATATTTCCGGCAATGTCGCCATAAATCCGGCAAGGTGGCCTCAAATCCGGCTACGTCGCCATATTTCCGGCGAGGTCGCTATAAACCGGCAAGGTGGCCTCAAATCCGGCAAGGTCGCCACATTCCCGGTAAGGTCGCCATAAATCCGGCAAGGTCGCCACAAATGCGGCAATGTCGCCACAAATGCGGCAAGGACGCCATATTTCCGGCAAGGTCGCCATAAATCCGGCAAGATCGCCACAAATCCGCAACGTCGCCACATCCCGGGCAACGACGACATACATCCGGCAAGGTCGCCACAAATCCGTCAAGGTCGCCGCATTTCAGGCTAGATCGCCATAAATCCGGCAAGGTCGCCACAAATCCGGCAAGATCGCCACATTTCCGGCATGGCCGCCATTAATCCGGGAAGGTCGCCATAAATCCGGCAAGGTCGCCTTAAATCCGGCAAGTTCGCCACAAATCCGACAAGGTCGCCATGAATCCGGCAAGGACGCCACATTTACGGCTAGGTCGCCATAAATCCGGCAAGGCCGCCACAAATCCGGCAAGGACCCCACATTTCCGGCAAGGTCGCAATAAATTTGGGAAGGTCGCCACAAATCCGACAAGGTCGCCATATTTACGGCAAGGTCGCCGTAAATCCCGCAAGGTCGCCACAAATCCGGCAAGGTCGCCAGAAATCCCGCAAGGTCGCCACAAATCCGGTAAGGTCGCATATTTCCGGCAAGGTCGCCACTAATCCGGCAAGGTCGCCATATCTCCGGCAAGATCGCCATAATCCCAGCAAGGTCGCCACAAACCCGGCAAGGCCGCCATATTTCCGGCATGGTCGCCATAATTCCGGCAAGGTGGCCAAAAATCAGGAATGGTCGCCATATTTCCGGCAATGTCGCCATAAATCCGGCAAGGTGGCCTCAAATCCGGCTACGTCGCCATATTTCCGGCGAGGTCGCTATAACCCGGCAAGGTGGCCTCAAATCCGGCAAGGTCGCCACATTCCCGGTAAGGTCGCCATAAATCCGGCAAGGTCGCCACAAATGCGGCAATGTCGCCACAAATGCGGCAAGGACGACATATTTCCGGCAAGGTCGCCATAAATCCGGCAAGGTCGCCACAAATGCGGCAAGGTCCTCATATTTCCGGCAAGGTCGCAATAAATCCGGCAAGGTAGCCACTGTAGATTAATGATGCATGTGAATCAATCTTAGCTAGCTAGCATCACTAACTCCACCCCATTATAACATTTATACCAACGCCCATTCCCAGCACCGTTAGTTGAAGCAGCCAGGATTAACTGACAACACCTCGCTCTGTAATGCTGCCAAGTTAATGTGCTGATTAAAGATGTGTGTAAATCTTATACGCTTTGAAGTGATTTACATGGTGTCAGAAGTGGTCCTGCCCACTCCTCTTGTATAACGGTTTTTTATTTTATCTTTTGTGAGTTTTGTTTTACTTTACGATGGCGTCTTCTTGTCGGAAGCCTGAGCCTCTTGTCTTTGATGCCGATATCAACTTTTTTCGACCTGAAACGTCCGGTGGTGATCACCTGCGATGCCTCGAAATTCGGGCTCGGCGCAGCCTGCCTGCAACCGTCTGATGATGGTACCCTACTACCCGTCGCGTATGCCTCTCGCACCATGATCGACACGGAGCAGCACTACGCGCAAATCGAAAAGGAACTGCTGGCGGTCGTCTTTGCCTGCTCCAAATTCCACGACTTCGTCTATGGCAACACGTTCATGGTTGAGATGGATCACCAACCACTGGTGACAATCTTGAACAAGCCTATCCACGCCACCCCAGCTCGTTTGCAGCGCATGATGATGCAGCTGCAGCGGTACGACTTCTCTATTACCTACAAAAAGGGCAAGGACATGCATGTTGCTGACACACTCTCTCCTGCCCCTCGAACATCTTGCGAACAACACCCACACGAACAGGAGAATTTCACGGTTCTCGGTGTCGGTCTAATTTCCAGCAAGCAACTGCGCACCCTGGCCGCGTACACTGCTAAGGATGATACGCTTCAAGCCCTCTCGTCCGTCATCAAAACAGGCTGGCCAGGCAAACAATCCAACACGCCCACTGAGGTGCAGCCGTACGTCTTGGTCCGCGATGAACTGGTGGTTCAGGATGGTGTGGTCGTCAAGGACCACAAGGTAGTTGTACCTGCATCGCTACAAGACGAATACTTCAAAGAGGTACACAGCGGTCACCCAGGAGCCGACTCCACGCTGGCACGCGCCCGGGATTTGTTCTACTGGCCTGGAATGGCCACGTACACCCGGGACCGCGTAGCCTCCTGCCCCACTTGCAACAATCTTGCACCTCATCAGCAGCGGCAACCGCTTCTGCAACAACCTCCACCAGCACTGTCATGGTCGTCGCTGGCTTCGGACATTTTCGAATGGTGCGGTAAGCACTACCTCGTTCTGGTCAACTCGTACTCCAACTGGTTTGAACTTGACCAACTTACCTCCCTCACTTCGGAGATGGTCATCAGGAAGCTGAAAAGACATTTCTCAGACCATGGCATTCCTGTTATTCTGAGAACCGACAATGGTCCACAGTTCACCAGCCACTTGTTCACGCTTTTCGCCGACCGATGGAACTTCCAGCACGTCACAAGCAGTCCCGAGTATCCACAGAGTAATGGACTCGCTGAACGCGCTGTCAGAAGCGCCAAGCACTTGCTGGAGGGAGCGCGCATTTCAAAGTCTGACGTCTATCTCGATCTACTGAATCTCAGAAACATTGCAAGAGACGGAATCTTGGGGTCACCAGCACAGCGGCTGCTGTCGGGGGTGACGAGGTCTCCGGTCTCCGGTCTCCATCGCACAACAGCAATCGCACAAATTCCGGCGTGGCCACAAATCAGGAAAGGTCGCCATATTTCCGGCAATGTCGCCATAAATCCGGCAAGGTGGCCTCAAATCCGGCTACGTCGCCATATTTCCGGCGAGGTCGCTATAATCCGGCAAGGTGGCCTCAAATCCGGCAAGGTCGCCACATTCCCGGCAAGGTCGCCATAAATCCGGCAAGGTCGCCACAAATCCGGCAATGTCGCCACAAATGCGGCAAGGTCGCCATATTTCCGGCAAGGTCGCCATAAATCCGGCAAGGTCGCCACAAATGCGGCAAGGTCCTCATATTTCCGGCAAGGTCGCAATAAATCCGGCAAGGTAGCCACTGTAGATTGATGATGCATATGAATCAATCACTAACTCCACCCCATTATAACATTTATACTAACGCCCATTCCCAGCACCGTTAGTTGAAGCAGCCAGGATGAACTGAGAACACCTCGCTCTGTAATGCTGGCAAGTTAATGTGCTGATTAAAGATGTGTGTAAATCTTATATGCTTTGAAGTGATTTACATGGTGTCAGAAGTGGTCCTACCCACTCCTCTTGTATAACGGTTTTTTATTTTATCTTTTGTGAGTTTTGCTTTACTTTACGATGGCGTCTTCTTGTCGGAAGCCTGAGCCTCTTGTCTTTGATGCCGATATCAACTTTTTTCGACCTGAAACGTCCGGTGGTGATCACCTGCGATGCCTCGAAATTCGGGCTCGGCGCAGCCTGCCTGCAACCGTCTGATGATGGTACACTACTACCCGTCGCGTATGCCTCTCGCACCATGACCGACACGGAGCAGCACTACGCGCAAATCGAAAAGGAACTGCTGGTGGTCGTTTTTGCCTGCTCCAAATTCCACGACTTCGTCTATGGCAACACGTTCATGGTTGAGACGGACCACCAACCACTGGTGACAATCTTGAACAAGCCTATCCACGCCACCGCAGCTCGTTTGCAGCGCATGAAGATGCAGCTGCAGCGGTACGACTTCTCTATTACCTACAAAAAGGGCAAGGACATGCATGTTGCTGACACACTCTCTCGAGCCCCTAGAACATTTTGCGAACAACACCCACACGAACAGGAGAATTTCACGGTTCTCGGTGTCGGTCTAATTTCCAGCAAGCAAATGCGCACCCTGGCCGCGTACACTGCTAAGGATGATACGCTTCAAGCCCTCTCGTCCGTCATCAAAACAGGCTGGCCAGGCAAACAATCCAACACGCCCACTGAGGTGCAGCCGTACTTCTTGGTCCGCGATGAACTGGTGATTCAGGATGGTGTGGTTGTCAAAGGCCACAAGGTAGTTGTACCTGCATCGCTACAAGACGAATATTTCAAAGAGGTACACAGCGGTCACCCAGGAGCCGACTCCACGCTGGCACGCGCCCGGGATCTGTTCTACTGGCCCGGAATGGCCACGTACATCCGGGACCGCGTAGCCTCCTGCCCCACTTGCAACAATCTTGCACCTCATCAGCAGCGGCAACCCCTTCTGCAAAAACCTTCACCAGCCCTGTCATGGTCGTCGCTGGCTGCGGACATTTTCGAATGGTGCCGTAAGCACTACCTCGTTCTGGTCGACTCGTACTCCAACTGGTTTGAACTTGACCAACTTACCTCCCTCACGTCGGAGATGATCATCAGGAAGCTGAAAAGACGTTTCTCAGACCATGGCATTCCTGTTATTCTGAGAACCGACAATGGTCCACAGTTCACCAGCCACTTGTTCAAGCTTTTCGCCGACCGATGGAACTTACAGCACGTCACAAGCAGTCCCGAGTATCCACAGAGTAATGGACTCGCTAAACGCGCTGTCAGAAGCGCCAAGCACTTGCTGGAGGGAGCGCGCATTTCAAAGTCTGACGTCTATCTCGATCTCCTGAATCTCAGAAACATTGCAAGAGACGGAATCTTGGGGTCACCAGCACAGCGTCTGCTGTCGAGGGTGACGAGGTCTCCGGTCTCCATCGCACAACAGCAGCTGGTCGCTCGGGTGTTGAAGCCCGCCACTATCCAGCAACGTCTCCAAGAGAAGCACAATACCCAGAAACGGTCATACGACAGTTCCAGCAGACCACTCCAGCCTCTACGGCCGGGCCAGGTCGTCCGTCTACGAACTCCAACTGGTCATTCTCGTCTGGGCGTTGTTGTGCGCCCGACTGATGAGCCGCGATCGTACCTTGCGGGCTGTGAGGGAGCGGTTTACCGGAGAAGTCGTCAACACCTGCTTGCTGTGAAGGAGCCCCGACCGCCGCCTGCCGATCCATATGCTCCGCCGCTCCAGTTCCAGCCGCCTTCCGCAATGTCTCCCGCCCGTCCCCGCATGCCTGGCACTCGCCCACGTCCATCTGTCTCCACTAACCACGGGGTTTCACCCACCGCATGTTTCCCCCATCGGTCACCACAATCCTCTCCCGTACGGTTTTCACCTTCAGCCTCTCCGCCTCATCCTTCAGTTGAGGGAGTGGATGGTTGGGTCCGCACGCGTTCGGGCCGTGTTAGTAGACCACCAGACAGGTATGGCGAGTATGTTTAATATGCTTTTAATCTTTAGGGGGAAGGATGTAGGTGGATGATGCATGTGAATCAATCACACTTAGCTAGCATCACTAACTCCACCCCATTATAACATTTATACTAACGCCCATTTCCAGCACCGTTAGTTGAAGCAGCCAGGATGAACTGACAACACCTCGCTCTGTAATGCTGCCAAGTTAATGTGCTGATTAAAGAAGTGTGTAAATCTTATATGCTTTGAAGTGATTTACAGCCACAAATGCGGAAAGGTCGCCATATTTCCGGCAAGGTCGCAATAAATCCGGCAAGGTCGGCACAAATGCGGCAAGGTCGGCATATTTCCGGCAAGGTCGCCATAAATCCGGCAAGGTCGCCGCAAAGGCGGCAAGGTCGCCATAATACCGACAAGGTCGCCATAAATCCGGCAAGGTCGCCACAAATGCGGCAAGATCGCCATATTCCCGGCAAGGTCGCCATAAATCCGGCAAGGTCGCCATAACTCCGGCAAGGTCGCCACAAATCCGGCAAGGTCGCCATATATCCGCCAAGGTCGCCACAAATCCGGCAGTCGCCTATTTCCGGAAAGTTCGCCATGAATCCGGCCAGGCCGCCACAAATCCGGCAAGGTCGCTATAAATCCCGCAAGGTCGCCACAAATACGGCAAGGTCGCCATATTTCCGGCAAGGTCGCCATATTTCCGGCAAGGTCGCCATAAATCCGGCAAGGTAGCCACAAATCCGGCAAGGTCGCCATAAATCTGGCAAGGTCGCCACAAATCCGGCAAGGTCGCCACATTTGCGGCAAGGCCGCCTTAATCCGGTAAAGTCGCCACAAATACGGAAAGGTCGCCACAATTACGGCAAGGTCGCCAGAAATCTGAAAAGGTCGCCACAAATCCGGGATGGTCGCCACATCCCCGGCAAGGTCGCCATAAATCCGACAAGGTCGCCACGAATCCGTCAAGGTCGCCACATTTCAGGCAAGGTCGCCAGATATCCCGCAAGGTCGCCATAAATCCGGCAAGGTCGCCACAAATCCGACAAGGTCGCCATAAATCCGGCAAGGTCACCACATTTCCGGCAAGGTCGCCATAAATCCGGCAAGGTCGCCACAAATCCGGCAAGGTGGCCACATTCCCGGCAAGGTCGCCATAAATCCGGCAAGGTCGCCACAAATCCGGCAAGGTCGCCACATTTACGGCAAGGTCGCCATATTTCAGGCAAGGTCGCCATAAACCTGGCAAGGTAGCCACAAATGCGGCAAGGTCGACATATTTCCGGCAAGGTCGCCATAAATCCGGCAAGGTCGCCGCAAATGCGGCAAGGTCGCCATAATACCGGCAAGGTAGCCATAAATCCGGCAAGGTCGCCACAAATGCGGCAAGGTCGCCATATTCCCAGCAAGGTCGCCATAAATCCGGCAAGGTCGCCATAACTCCGGCAAGGTCGCCACAAATCCGGCAAGGTCGCTATATATCCGGCAAGGTCGCCACAAATCCGGCAGTCGCCTATTTCCGGAAAGTTCGCCATGAATCCGGCCAGGCCGCCACAAATCCGGCAAGGTCGCTATAAATCCCGCAAGGTCGCCACAAATACGGCAAGGTCGCCATAAATACGACAAGGTCGCCACGAATCCGTCAAGGTCGCCACATTTCAGGCAAGGTCGCCAGATATCCCGCAAGGTCGCCATAAATCCGGCAAGGTCGCCACAAATCCGACAAGGTCGCCATAAATCCGGCAAGGTCACCACATTTCCGGCAAGGTCGCCATAAATCCGGCAAGGTTGCCACAAATCCGGCAAGGTGGCCACATTCCCGGCAAGGTCGCCATAAACCTGGCAAGGTAGCCACAAATGCGGCAAGGTCGACATATTTCCGGCAAGGTCGCCATAAATCAGGCAAAGTCGGCACAAATGCGGCAAGCTCGGCATATTTCCGGCAAGGTCGCTATAAATCCGGCAAGGCCGCCACAAATGCGGCAACGTCGCCATATTAGCGGCAAGGTCGCCATAAATCTGGCAAGGTCGCCATATATCCGGCAAGGTCGCCACAAATCCGGCAAGGTCGCCATAAATCCGGCAAGGTCGCCACAAATCCGGCAGAGTCGCCTATTTCCGGCAATGTCGCCATAAATCCGGCACGGCCGCCACAAATCCGGCAAGGTTGCCACATTTCCGGCAAGGTCGCAATAAATCTGCTAAGGTCGCCACAAATTCGACAAGGTCGACATATTTCCGGCAAGGTCGCCATAAATCCCGCAAGGTCGCCGCAAATGCGGCAAGGTCGCCATAATACCGGCAAGGTAGCCATAAATCCGGCAAGGTTGCCACAAATGCGGCAAGGTCGCCATATTCCCAGCAAGGTCGCCATAAATCCGGCAAGGTCGCCATAACTCCGGCAAGGTCGCCACAAATCCGGCAAGGTCGCCATATATCCGGCAAGGTCGCCACAAATCCGGCAGTCGCCTATTTCCGGAAAGTTCGCCATGAATCCGGCCAGGCCGCCACAAATCCGGCAAGGTCGCTATAAATCCCGCAAGGTCGCCACAAATACGGCAAGGTCGCCATAAATACGACAAGGTCGCCACGAATCCGTCAAGGTCGCCACATTTCAGGCAAGGTCGCCAGATATCCCGCAAGGTCGCCATAAATCCGGCAAGGTCGCCACAAATCCGACAAGGTCGCCATAAATCCGGCAAGGTCACCACATTTCCGGCAAGGTCGCCATAAATCCGGCAAGGTTGCCACAAATCCGGCAAGGTGGCCACATTCCCGGCAAGGTCGCCATAAACCTGGCAAGGTAGCCACAAATGCGGCAAGGTCGACATATTTCCGGCAAGGTCGCCATAAATCAGGCAAAGTCGGCACAAATGCGGCAAGCTCGGCATATTTCCGGCAAGGTCGCTATAAATCCGGCAAGGCCGCCACAAATGCGGCAACGTCGCCATATTAGCGGCAAGGTCGCCATAAATCTGGCAAGGTCGCCATATATCCGGCAAGGTCGCCACAAATCCGGCAAGGTCGCCATAAATCCGGCAAGGTCGCCACAAATCCGGCAGAGTCGCCTATTTCCGGCAATGTCGCCATAAATCCGGCACGGCCGCCACAAATCCGGCAAGGTTGCCACATTTCCGGCAAGGTCGCAATAAATCTGCTAAGGTCGCCACAAATTCGACAAGGTCGACATATTTCCGGCAAGGTCGCCATAAATCCCGCAAGGTCGCCACATATCCGGCAAGGTCGCCATATTTCCGGCAAGGACGCCACGAATCCGGCAAAGTCGCCACAAATCCGGCAAGGGAGCCATATTACCGGCAAGGTCGCCATAAATCCGGCAAGGTCGCCAAAAATCCGGCAAGGTCGCCATATTTCCGGCAAGGTCGCCACAAATTCCACAAGGTCGCCATAAATCCGGCAAGGTCGCCACAAATACGGCACGATCGCCACATCACCGGCAAGGTCGCCATAAATCCGGCAAGGTCGCCATAAATCCGGCAAGGTAGCCACAAATCCCGCAAGATCGCCATAAATCAGGCAAGGTCGCCACAAATCCGGCAAGGTCGCCACATCTGCGGCAAGGTCGCCATGAATCCGGCAAGGTCGCCACAAATCCCACAAGGTCGCCATAAATCCGGCAAGGTCGCCACAAATCCGACAAGGTCTCCACATTTGCGGCAAGGTCGCCATAAATCCGGCAAGGTCGCCATAAATCCGGCAAGGTCACCACATTTCCGGCAAGGTCGCCATAAATCCGGCAAGTTCGCCACAAATCCGACAAGGTCGCCACATTCCCGGCAAGGTCGCCATAAATCCGGCAAGGTCGCCACAAATTCGGCAAGGTCGCCACATTTACGGCAAGGTGGCCATATTTCCGGCAAGGGCGCCATAAATCTGGCACGGTAGCCATAAATCCGGCAAGGTCGCCTATTTCCGGCAAGGTCGCCATAAATCCGGCACGGCCGCCACAAATCCGGCAAGGTCGCCACATTCCGGCAAGGTCGCAATAAATGTGCCAAGGTCGCCACAAATCCGACAAGGTCGACATATTTCCGGCAAGGTCGCCATAAATCCCGCAAGGTCGCCACATATCCGGCAAGGTCGCCATATTTCCGGCAAGGGCGCCATAAATCCGGCAAAGTCGTCAAAAATCCGGAAAGGTCGCTATATTTCCGGCAAGGTAGCCACAAATCCGGCAAGGTCGCCATATTTCCGGCAAGGTCGCCATAAATCCGGCAAGGTCGCCACAAATCCGCCAAGGTGGCGACAAATCCGGCAAGGTCACCACATTTCAATCAAGGTAGCCATAAATTCGGCAAGGTCGCGTCAAATGCGGCAAGGTCGCCACATTTCCGGCAACGTCGCAATAAATCCGGCAAGGTCGTCACAAATCCGACAAGGTCGCCACAAATCCGGCAAGGTCGCCACATTTCCGGAAAGGTCGCCAGAAATCCGGCAAGGTCGGCACAAATCCGGCAAGGTCGCCACATTCCCGGCAAGGTCGCCATATTTCCGGCAAGGTCGCCAGAAATCCGGCAATGTCGCCACAAATGCGTCAAGGTCGCCATATTTTCGGCAAAGTCGCCATAAATCCGGCAAGGTCGCCACAAATTCGGCAACGTCGTCATATTTCCGGCAAGGTCGCCATAAATTCGGCAAGGTCGCCATAAATCCGGCAAGGTCGCCACAAATCCGGCACGGTCGCCATAAATCCGACAAAGTCGCGACAAATCCGACAGAGTCGCCTATTTCCGGCAAGGTCGCCATAAATCCGGCAAGGCCGCCACAAATCCGGCAAGGTCGCCACATTTCTGGCAAGGTCGCAATAAATCTGGCAAGGTCGCCACAAATCCGGCAAGGTCGCCATAAATCAGGCAATGTCGCCATAAAGCCGGCAAGTTCGCCACAAATCCGACAAGATCGACATATTTCCGTCACGGTCGCCATATTTCCGGCAAGGTCTCCATATATCCGGCAAGGTCGCCATATTTCCGGCACGATCGCCATAAATACGGCAAGGTCGCCACAGGGCTCAGGGCTCCATTCTTGGACCCATTTTGTTCAACATTTATATGCTCCCCCTAGCTCAGATCATAGAGCATTTTAACATATGTTACCACACTTATGCCGATGACACACAACTATATATCGCAGTGTCACCACGTGACCATAGTCCCCTACACGCACTGAGCCAATGTGTCAAACATATCAATGAGTGGATGAACCAGAACTTCCTCCAGCTGAATGCAAATAAGACAGAAATTATTGTCTTTGGTCCCAAAAAACCAAGGCTAGAGTGCTCAACTCGACTCAATTGCACTGAAAACCACAGACAAAGCCAGAAACCTTGGTGTAGTTATGGACTCGGATTTGAATTTTAACAGCCATATAAAGACCATTACCAGGTCTGCGTATTACCATCTAAAAAATATTGCAAGAATCAAGGGATTTCTGTCCAAAGAAGACACTAAAAAACTTGTTCATGCATATATTTTTAGTAGGTTAGATTATTGTAATGGCATCTTTACAGGTCTCAATAAAAAATCAATTAAACAACTGCAGCTGATCCAAAATGCCGCTGCCAGTCCTGACCAACACCAAGAAAATGGACCACATTACACCTGTCCTTAAATCTTTGCACTGGCTCCCTATGTGTAAGATGATAGATTTTAAAATTATGTTACTGACCTACAAGGCACTGAATGGTCTAGGTCCAAAATACATCTCTGACCTACTTGTTGTATATGAGGCGCCTAGACTCCTCAGGTCTTCAGGGACAGGTTTACTCTGTGTTCCCAGGATCAGAACTAAAAAGGCTGAAGCAGCATTCGGTTTTTATGCTCCACATGTGGAACAAGCTCCCTGAACACCTGAGGTGTACACAGACTGTAAGCGCATTTAAATCAGGCCTTAAAACACTTGTTTACTATAGCTTTTCTATAACCTGACATGCACGTAACCTTAACTAATTTTAACACTTTTATGTGCTTTTTAAAATTGTTTTATTGCTTCATTGACGTTGTTTTATTATTCATACATTTGTCGTACTGCTTATTTTCCAATTTGTATTTATTAACCATATAACCATATAACCATATAACAATTACAGCACGGAAACAGGCCATCTCGACCCTTCTAGTCCGTGCCGAACACGTATTCTCCCCTAGTCCCATATACCTGCGCTCAGCCCATAACCCTCCATTCCTTTCCCGTCCATATAACTATCCAATTTATTTTTAAATGATAAAAAACGAACCTGCCTCCACCACCTTCACTGGAAGCTCATTCCACACAGCCACCACCCTCTGAGTAAAGAAGCTCCCCTACATGTTACCCCTAAACTTCTGTCCCTTAATTCTCAAGTCATGTCCCCTTGTTTGAATCTACCCTACTATTTCTGTCATAGCCCCTGCTATTTCTACACTAACTTCCCTCCATGTCCTAGGGAATATCCTGTCCGGACCTGGAGCACTCATTTTACAAACTCCAACCAATCCAGCCCATTTACAGAATGTGTTTCCCAGTGTATGTGTGGAAAATTGAAATCTCCCACAATCACTACCTTGTGCTTACAACTATTTTATTTTTTCTTTCCTGTAAAGCACCTTGAATTGCTGTTTCTATGAATGGTGCTATACAAATAAATCTGCCTTGCTTTGCCTTGCTTTGCCACAAATCCGGCAAGGTCGCCATATTTCCGGCACGGTCGCCATATATCCGGCCAGGTCGCCACAAATACGGCAAGGTCGCCATATTTCCGGCAATGTCGCCATAAATCCCGCAAGGTCGCCACAAATCCGGCAAGGTCGCCATATTTCCGGCAAGGTCGCCATAAATCCAGCAAGGTCGCCACAAATCCGGCAATATTCGCCAAATCCGCGGAAAGGTCGCCATAAATCCGGCAAGGTCGCCATAAATCCGGCATGGCCGCCACAAATCCGGCAAGGTCGCCACATTTCTGGCAAGGTCGCAATAAATCTGGCAAGGTCGCCACAATTCCGACAAGGTCGCCATATTTCCGGCAAGGTCGCCATAAATCCGGCAAGGTCGCCATAAATCAGGCAAGGTCGCCATAAATCCGGCAAGTTCGCCACAAATCCGACAAGATCGCCATATTTCCGTCACGGTCGCCATATTTCCGGCAAGGTCGCCATAAATCCGGCAAGGTCGCCATATTTCCGGCACGATCGCCAGAAATACGGCAAGGTCGCCACAGGGCTCAGGACTCCATTTTACTTCGGAGTCACGTGAGTGACTACGTGAAGAACCCCGCCAGTGCGCCTGCGCGTCATTACGTCAGACGCCTTGACGCAAACGGACGTGAGGAGCAGAGCTTCTACAGTGGTTTGTAGTTTTTCAACTACAAGGTAAATTTGTTCATGTTTTCCGGGTCCGTTTACTGTGGGTCTATGGGGATTTTTTCCACAGACGCCATGGAAAAAAAAAACGGACAGGGGGAAGAGGCGAGCGACACAGCCGACAGAAAGTCGGGAAAGTCGGGAGTCCGCGGTTAGAGACCAACCGCCTCTAAACCCCGGTACAGTCGCCAGCGGTGAGCATAGCGACTGTGGACCTGGGGCTGGTGAAAACACTGTCAGCGCCTGTCGGGCAAAAGACAAAGTTTGAATCCCAACGGCCCACGGAGGGAGTCCCAGGCAATGGAAGTAGCTCCAGGGCTAGATACTGCTTTCGAGCGTATTGCCCAAATAGAAAGCCTTTTACACAGGCTGTTGGAGCAAAGTTCACTCAGGGAGGAGTGTACTGAAAGCCAAGCTGTTGGAAACAGCTCAAACAGCTCCTGGTACAGGGCTAGATACTGCTTTCGAGCGTATTGCCCAAATAGAAAGCCTTTTTCATAGGCTGTTGGAGCAAAGTTCACTCAGGAAGGAGTGTACTGTAATCCAAGCTGCAGGAGCAGCTTAACAGCACCTGGCTCAGGGCTGATGGAATGCACCCTCAGGAATGAGGAGCGTGCAACGGGTCATGAGATTTCAGACCCCGACTCTGACGGTGAGGCTGTACAAGGAGATGAACGGCAGCTGCCGGATGTTCCACCCCTGGCAGTAGGATTCGCTGCCCCGTCAGGGTCAGGAGAGCCATTAGGAGAAGAACTGGCCTCCTTAATAAATTACTTGGTTTACCATTAGCTGGAACAGCAGGAAATGGATGAGACTGCAAGAAGTAACTGTGGGTTGCTGAAAGCAGCAGCAGTGAACCAAATTATCTGGAATCAGTTGCAGAGAATATTAAAGCTGCTGGGTTCTGCAATAACTGCTTTTACCAGAATAGCAGGTAACAACCAAAAGATGACGAAGTTGCATCAGCAAGCACTGGGGTTGCTATGCAGCACCCACTTCGAGATCAATTATCTGAGGAAAGTGCTATACGGTCTACTATGAATCCGAAATTCGCAGCACTCTGCAACAAGTAATATACAATTACCCAACTTACTCTTTGTAGAGGATCTCGGGAGACGTATTAAAGAGTTGGAAGATGAAGCGAAAACAGGATTGATAAATACATCAATGGTTGCAAAGTCTGTAAAGAGGAAGTATCCTTTCAGACGTCATACGGATCCTAGACCAGGACCAAGTCGCTCATCAACGCAGGGACGTAGCTGGCGGCCTGCAGCGGGAGTAAGGACCAGTGGTTGTGCTTCCGGGAGAATCCAGGGATCTCAGAATACTCAAATGACTCAAGAGGTAGGTGGACCTGGTTCTCAGGGGAACATACTAACTGGATTAAGTCCAAACGTTGGAGGCAGATTACGTCTCTTCTATAAACATTGGAAGAAGATTACTTCAGATGTGGTAATTCTGAATAATATACAAGGATTTCGAATTGAATTCAATCCAAATTATGATTTGCCTGTCCAGCATGTTCCTAGCAGAACTCTCCACTTTGCGAAGTAATGGACGTTCAAGTTGCGCTTCAAAACCCTATATATAAAAGGTGTTATTAAAGAATCAGTCTACCAAATTCACCAATTTGGGTCAAATATATTCCCTCGATCAAAAAAGGATGGAGGATGTAGGATTATTATAGACTTGACAAGTCTGAATCCTTTTGTTCAGTGTCTGTTCACTTGCAAGATATGAAGTATTTTAAATTTACATGGATGAACCAATTAGGGCAGTTCAAAGCTCTGCCTAAATGGTTAACGTTCCCTTCCAGAATATTCATAAAAATCAATTCTGGGGTTGCTGAGAGCCAGGGGCATGTACTAATGGCATACCTGGATGATGTCCTGATTATAGGAAGGACAAAACAGTCAACAGAAGCATCGGTTGCAGTAATAAAATCAAACTTTTGAAAGTTTGGGGGTTTCTAAATTCATCCAAAGAAATCAAGGTTAAAAACATGTACCTCGATTAATTATTTGGGGTTCACAATTGATTTAGCCCAAATGCAAATTACTTTGCCCAGTGAAAAAAGGGTGGAGTTGATTAAAGATTGCAGTAATCTGTTAAACGAGCAAAAACCTCTAATCAGACAGGTGGCTCGAGTACTGGGAAAATTAGTAGATTCCCAGCAGTCCAGTATGGACCATTACATTATCAACAGCTGCAGAGAATTAAAGAACAGGCACTGAGAGTAAATGCTGGTCATTTTGATAGAACCATGCAAGTAACAACAAATGCTGTTTCTAAGCTGCAGTGGTGGATTCTACATGTCTCAAGCAGTTCAGGCAAAGTGCTGATTGAACAACCTTCCATGATATTACAAACTGATACCAGTGCACTAGGATGGGGTGCAACTGACTTAACATGGAGCTGCGGAGGCAGATGGAATCAGGAAAAGTTAGTGTTACTGCAGACATGGGGAATTACCTATTTGGAGCTTTTAGGAGGTTTCTATGGACTCCAAGCTTATGGTTCTAACACAACTAAAAGGAAGGTTCAAGTTCAAATTAATAAACACAACAGTAGTTGCCTATATTAATGATATGGGTGGAATTAAGTCGGTGTCATGTGACAAAATGGTTAAATCAACTTGGGTCTTGGTGTATTGAAAAGAACATTTGGATTTCAGCTATCTATCTACCAGGTAGAATGAACACGATAGCAGACACCTGGTCACGAAAAGTTCCATGATAATAAAGAATGGATGTTGAATCAAGAGGTATTCAATAATATAGTAATCAGATTTGGAATGACCGACATCGACTTGAATCATCAGCTATCGAGATATGTCTCATGGAAACCAGATCCAGGAGCAGTGACGATTGATGCTTTCTCGCTACATTGGGGTGGTATGTTTTCATATATATTTCCACCTTTCTGCCTCATAAGCCAATGTTTGCTTAAAATCAGGCAAGATGCTGCTTCAAGGGTATTGGTAGTACCAGATTGGCGTATACAGCCATGGTATCTGTTGATGTTAGAATTAACAACACAAATGTTGATGAAAGTCCCAAAAAGGAGTAATTTATTGCTGCACCCTGTAACAGGGTAACAACATCCATTATATCATCGTTTGCATTTGTTGATTTGCAGGTTTTAAGAATGCCTTTTCTGGGACGAGGACTGTCTGAGCATACTGTGGACATGCTTACGGCAGCCGGGAGGAAGAGCACTCAAAAACAGTACCTTTCTTATATTAAGAAATGGGAAGAGTTCTGTGTACAAAAGAATGTGCAATAAAGTACTGCAGATATTTCAAATGTTTAGAATTTCTGTCAAAACTTTATTATGATGAAGGTCTGAGTTGTAGTGCAATTAATTCAGCCAGAAGTGCATTGTCCTCATATTTGGTTCTGGATTCAGAAAGAAACTCAATTGGGTCACACCCAATTGTTTCCTGACTAATGAAAGGAATCTTTAATTCCAAACCACCGAAACCTAGGTACGTGACAATCTGGGATGTAAGTGTGGTACTGAAACTACTTCGTGAATGGTCATCAAGTGTGTCTTTACCTTTGGTCAAGCTCAGTATGAAAGTATTCATGCTTATAGCATGAGTGACAGCACGACGAGTGCAAACACTTGGAAAATTACAAATAGACAGTATGGAAGTAACTGAAGACAAGGTTACATTCTATATCTATGACCTACTAAAGTAAATTAGGCAGGTGTGACAGGATTTAAAATTATGCTAGCAGCATATCCAAATGATCCATGTCTCTATATTAAGACATATTTATTACAATACATTAAGGTCACAAAGAATTTGAGAATACGGAAACTGGGTTGTTGATGACACACAAGAAACCACACAAGAGAGTTTCAATACAGACTATTTCCAGATGGATAAAAGAAGTCTTAACAGCTGCTGGTATTAACACTTATGTTTTTACGACTCACTCGGATAGGGCAGCAGAAACGTCGGCGGCCAGGGCAAAAGACGGCCCCGTCGACCATATCCTCGCAGCCGCCGGGTGGTCCAATGAGTTGATGTTTCAACATTTTTACCATCGGCCTATTGTTAATGCGGGGTTGTTTGCAGAAACTATTTTAAGTTCTGTGTAAATTCCTCTGGTTTAAAGGGGATCTGATTCATTTCATTATTGAAATGAATTACTGCATTTGTGGTACAAATGTTATTATGAATGCATGATTGATTATTCTCATTCCGAGTCAATCTATGCAGTGAGAAGCCGGGATTGATCCACGGCATGAAATCACAAAGCTTTAACATCTTCACGTAGTCACTCACGTGACTCCGAAGTAAAATAGTAAGATTAAACGAGAACTTACCTAAGTTTGAAGTTTGATCTTTATTTTATGAGGAGTTACGTAGGTGATTACGTGCCCACCACGACCCTACCCTCTATCATAAAGGTCAGATGGAAGTTCTTGTATTACTCGTTTTATTATGAGACTATATTACTTCGGTTGTTGTTTTTTGTGATTTCACACCGCTGCTTTGAAGATTGACGCGCAAGGCGCACTGGCGGGGTTCTTCACGTAATCACCTACGTAACTCCTCATAAAATAAAGATCAAACTTCAAACTTAGGTAAGTTCTCGTTTAATCTTACTATTCTTGGACCCATTTTGTTCAACATTTATATGCTCCCCCTAGCTCAGATCATAGAGCATGTTAACATATCTTACCACACTTATGCCGATGACACACAACTATATATCGCAGTGTCACCACATGACCATAGTCCCCTACACGCACTGAGCCATTGTGTCAAACATATCAATGAGTGGATGAAACAGAACTTCCTCCAGCTGAATGCAAATAAGACAGAAATTATTGTCTTTGGTCCCCAAAAAACAAGGCAAGAGGTGAGTGCTCAACTCGACTCAATTGCACTGAAAACCACAGACAAAGCCAGAAACCTTGGTGTAGTTATGGACTCGGATTTGAATTTTAACAGCCATATAAAGACCATTATCAGATCTGCCTATTACCATCTAAAAAATATTGCAAGAATCAAGGGATTTCTGTCCAAAGAAGACACTGAAAAACTTGTTCATGCATATATTTTTAGTAGGTTAGATTATTGTAATGGCATCTTTACAGGTCTCAATAACAAATCAATTAAACAACTGCAGCTGATCCAAAATGCCGCTGCCAGTCCTGACCAACACCAAGAAAGTGGACCACATTACACCTGTCCTTAAATCTTTGCACTGGCTCCCTGTGTGTAAGAGGATAGATTTTAAAATTATGTTACTGACCTACAAGGCACTGAATGGTCTAGGTCCAAAATACATCTCTGATCTACTTGTTGTATATGAGACACCTAGACTCATCAGGTCTTTAGGGGCAGGTTTACTCTGTGTTCCCAGGATCAGAACTAAAAAGGCTGAAGCAGCATTCGGTTTGTATGCTCCACACCTGTGGAACAAGCTCCCTGAACACCTGAGGTGTACACAGACTGTAAGCGCATTTAATTCAGGCCTTAAAACACTGTTGTTTACTATAGCTTTTCCATAATCTGACATGCACGTAACCTTAACTGTCTAATTTTAACCCTTTTATGTGCTTTTTAAAATTGTTTTATTGCTTCATTGACGTTGTTTTACTATTCATACATTTGTCGTACTGCTTATTTTCCAATTTGTATTTATTAACCATATAACCATATAACCATATAACAATTACAGCACGGAAACAGGCCATCTCGACCCTTCTAGTCCGTACCGAACACGTATTCTCCCCTAGTCCCATATACCTGAGCTCAGACCATAACCCTCCATTCTATTCCCTTCCATATAACTATCCAATTGATTTTTAAATGATAAAAAAGGAACCTGCCTCCAGCACTTTCACTGGAAGCTCATTCCACACAGCCACCACTCTCTGAGTAAAGAAGCTCCCCTTCATGTTACCCCTAAACTTCTGTCCCTTAATTCTCAAGTCATGTCCCCTTGTTTGAATCTTCCCTACTCTCAATGGGAAAAGCTTATCCACGTCAACTCTGTCTATCCCTCTCATCATTTTAAAGACCTCTATCAAGTTCCCCCTTAACCTTCTGCGCTCCAAAGAATAAAGCCCTAACTTGTTCCACCTTACTCTGTAACTTAGTTGTTGAAACCCAGGCAACATTCTAGTAAATCTCCTCTGTACTCTCTCTATTTTGTTGACATCCTTCCTATAATTCGGCAACCAAAATTGTACACCATACTCCAGAATTGGCCTCACCAATGCCTTGTACAATTTTAACATTACATCCCAACTTCTATACTCAATGCTCTGATTTATAAAAAGCCAGCACACCAAAAGCTTTCTTTACCACCCTATCTACATGAGATTCCACTTTCAGGGAACTGTGCACAGTTATTCCAAGATCCCTCTGTTCACCTGCATTCTTCAATTCCCTACCATTTACCATGTACGTCCTATTTTGATTTGTCCTGCCAAGATGTAGCACCTCACACTTATCAGCATTAAACTCCATCTGCCATCTTTCAGCCCACTCTTCTAACCGGCATAAATCTCTCTGTAGACTTTGAAAATCTACTTCATTATCCACAGCCCCACCTATCTTAATATCATCTGCATACTTACTAATCCAATTTACCACACCATCATCCAGATCATTGATGTACATGAGAAACAACAGTGGATCCAACACAGATCCCTGTCGCACCCCACTAGTCACTGGCCTCCAACCTGACAAACAACCACCCACCATTACTCTCTGGCATCTCCCATTCAGCCACTATTGAATCCATCTTGCTACTCCACCATTAATACCCAACCATTGAACCTTCTTAACCAACCTTCCGTGAGGAAACTTGTCAAAGGCCTTACTGAAGTCCATATATACAACATCCACGGCTTTACCCTCATCAATTTCCCGAGTAACCTCTTCAAAAAATTCAAGAAGATTTGTCAAACATGACCTTCCAGGCACAAATCCATGTTGACTGTTCCTAATCAGCCCCTGTTTATCCAGATGCTTATATATATATTATCTCTAAGTATCCTTTCCATTAATTTGCCCACCACTGACGTCAAACTTACAGGTCTATAATTGCTAGGTTTACTCTTAGACCCCTTTTTAAACAATGGAACAACATGCACAGTACGCCAATCCTCCGGCACTATTGCCGTTTCCAATGACATTTGAAATATTTCTGTCATAGCCCCTGCTATTTCTACACTAACTTCCCTCAATGTCCTAGGGAATATCCTGTCCGGACCTGGAGACTTATCCACTTTTATATTTCTCAACAGTGTCAGTACATCCTCTTCTTTGAATCTCATAGTTTTCTTTGAATCTCATAGTTTCCATAGCTACTCTACTTGTTTCCCTTACCTCACATAATTCAATATCCTTCTCCTTGGTGAATACCGAAGAAAAAAATTGTTCAATATCTCCCCCATCTCTTTTGGCTCTGCAGATACCTGTCCACTCTGACTCTCTAATGGACCAATTTTATCCCTCGTTATACTTTTGCTATTAATATAGCTGTAGAAACCCTTTGGATTTACTTTCACCTTACTTTCCAAAGCAACCTCATATCTTCTTTTAGCTTTTCTAATTTTTTCTTAAGAATCTTTTTACATTTTTATACTCCTCAAGCACCTCATTTACTCAATGCTGCCTATAATTATTGTAGATCTCACTCTTTTTCCGAACTAAGTGTCCAATTTCCGTTGAAAACCATGGCTCTTTCCAATTTTTACTTTTCCTTTCAACCGAACAGGGACATAAAGATTCTGTACTCTTAAAATTTCACCTTTAAAGGTCCTCCATTTCTCTTCCACATCTTTCCCATAAAACAAACTGTTCCAATTTACTCCTTTTAAATCCTTTCGCATCTCCTCAATGTTAGCCTTTGTCCGGCACGATCTCAACCCTAGGTCCAGTTCTGACCCTCTCCATAATTATATTGAAACTAATGGTATTGTGATCACTGGTCCAGAACTGTTCCCCAACGCATACCTCTGCCACCTGACCGTCTCATTTCCTAACAGGAGGTCCAGCACCGCCCCTTCTCTAGTAGGTACTTCTATGTATTGCTGCAAGAAACTATCCTGCACACATTTTACAAACTCCAACCCATCCAGCCCATTTACAGAATGTGTTTCCCAGTCTATGTGTGGAAAATTGAAATCTCCCACAATCACTACCTTGTGCTTACTACTATTTTATTTTTTCTTTCCTGTAAAGCACCTTGAATTGCTATTTGCACGAATGGTGCTATACAAATAAATCTGCCTTGCTTTGCCTTGCCTTGCCACAAATCCGGCAAGGTCGCCATATTTCCGGCACGGTCGCCATAAATCCGGCCAGGTCGCCACAAATCCGGCAAGGTCGCCATATTTCCGGCAATGTCGCCAAAAATCCCGCAAGGTCGCCACAAATCCGGCAAGGTCGCCATATTTCCGGCAAGGTCGCCATAAATCCAGCAAGGTCGCCACAAATCCGGCAATATTCGCCACATCTGCGGAAACGTCGCCATAAATCCGACAAGGTCGCCACATTTCCGGCAACGTCGCCATAAATCCGGCAAGGTCGCCATAAATCAGGCAAGGTCGCCATAAATCCGGCAAGTTCGCCACAAATCCGACAAGATCGCCATATTTCCGTCACGGTCGCCATATTTCCGGCAAGGTCGCCATAAATCCGGCAAGGTCGCCATATTTCCGGCACGATCGCCAGAAATGCGGCAAGGTCGCCACAGGGCTCAGGGCTCCATTCTTGGACCCATTTTGTTCAACATTTATATGCTCCCCCTAGCTCAGATCATAGAGCATGTTAACATATCTTACCACACTTATGCCGATGACACACAACTATATATCGCAGTGTCACCACATGACCATAATCCCCTACACGCACTGAGCCAACGTGTCAAACAAATCAATGAGTGGATGAAACAGAACCTACTCCAGCTGAATGCAAATAAGACAGAAATTATTGTCTTTGGTCCCAAAAAAACAAGGCTAGAGGTGAGTGCTCAACTCGACTCAATTGCACTGAAAACCACAGACAAAGCCAGAAACCTTGATGTAGTTATGGACTCGGATTTGAATTTTAACAGCCATATAAAGACCATTACCAGGTCTGCCTATCACCATCTAAAAAATATTGCAAGAATCAAGGGATTTCTGTCCAAAGAAGACACTGAAAAACTTGTTCATGCATATATTTTTAGTAGGTTAGATTATTGTAATGGCATCTTTACAGGTCTCAATAAAAAATCAATTAAACAACTGCAGCTGATCCAAAATGCCGCTGTCAGTCCTGACCAACACCAAGAAAATGGACCACATTACACCTGGCCTTAAATCTTTGCACTGGCTCCCCGTGTGTAAGAGGATAGATTTTAAAATTATGTTACTGACCTACAAGGCACTGAATGGTCTAGGTCCAAAATACATCTCTGACCGACTTGTTGTATATGAGGCGCCTAGACTCCTCAGGTCTTCAGGGACAGGTTTACTCTGTGTTCCCAGGATCAGAACTAAAAAGGCTGAAGGAGCATTCGGCTTGTATGCTCCACACCTGTGGAACAAGCTCCCTGAACACCTGAGGTGTACACAGACTGTAAGCGCATTTAAATCAGGCCTTAAAACACTGTTGTTTACTATAGCTTTTCCATAACCTGACATGCACGTAACCTTAACTGTCTAATTTTAACCCTTTTATGTGCTTTTTAAAATTGTTTTATTGCTTCATTGACGTTGTTTTATTATTCATACATTTGTCGTATTGCTTATTTTCCAATTTGTATTTATTAACCATATAACCATATAACCATATAACAATTACAGCACGGAAACAGGCCATCTCGACCCTTCTAGTCCGTGCCGAACACGTATTCTCCCCTAGTCCCATATACCTGCGCTCAGACCATAACCCTCCATTCCTTTCCCGTCCATATAACTATCCAATTTATTTTTAAATGATAAAAAACGAACCTGCCTCCACCACCTTCACTGGAAGCTCATTCCACACAGCCACCACTCTCTGTGTAAAGAAGCTCCCCCTCATGTTACCCCTAAACTTCTGTCCCTTAATTCTCAAGTCATGTCCCCTTGTTTGAATCTTCCTTACTCTCAATAGGAAAAGCTTATCCACGTCAACTCTGTCTATCCCTCTCATCATTTTAAAGACCTCTATCAAGTCCCCCTTAACCTTCTGCGCTCCAAAGAATAAAGCCCTAACTTGTTCAACCTTACTCTGTAACGTAGTTGTTGAAAACCAGGCAACATTCTAGTAAATCTCCTCTGTACACTGTCTATTTTGTTGACATCCTTCCAATAATTAGGCGACCAAAATTGTACACCATACTCCAGAATTGGCATCACCAATGCCTTGTACAATTTTAACATTACATCCCAACTTCTATAATGCTCTGATTTATAAAAGCCAGCACACCAAAGGCTTTCTTTACCACCCTATCTACATGAGATTCCACTTTCAGGGAACTGTGCACAGTTATTCCAAGACCCCTCTGTTCACCTGCATTCTTCAATTCCCTACCATTTACCATGTACGTCCTATTTTGATTTGTCCTGCCAAGATGTAGCACCTCACACTTATCAGCATTAAACTCCATTTGCCATCTTTCAGCCCACTCTTCCAACCGGCATAAATCTCTCTGTAGACTTTGAAAATCTACTTCATTATCCACAGCCCCACCTATCTTAGTATCATCTGCATACTTACTAATCCAATTTACCACACCATCATCCAGATCATTGATGTACCTGAGAAACAACAGTGGACCCAACACAGATCCCTGTGGCACCCCCACTAGTCACTGGCCTCCAACCTGACAAACAAACATCCACCATTACTCTCTGGCATCTCCCATTCATCCACTGTTGAATCTATCTTGCTACTCCACCATTAATACCCAACCATTGAACCTTCTTAACCAACCTTCCGTGAGGAAACTTGTCAAAGGCCTTACTGAATTCCATATATAAAACATCCACGGCTTTACCCTCATTAATTTCCCGAGTAACCTCTTCAAAAAATTCAAGAAGATTAGTCAAACATGACCTTCCAGGCACAAATCCATGTTGGCTGTTCCTAATCAGCCCCTGTTTATCCAAATGCTTATATATATTATCTCTAAGTATCCTTTCCATTAATTTGCCCACCACTGACGTCAAACTAACAGGTCTATAATTGCTAGGTTTACTCTTAGACCCCTTTTTAAACAATGGAACAACATGCGCAGTACGCCAATCCTCCGGCACTAGTGCCGTTTCCAATGACATTTGAAATATTTCTGTCATAGCCCCTGCTATTTCTACACTAACTTCCCTCAATGTCCTAGGGAATATCCTGTCCGGACCTGGTGACTTATCCACTTTTATATTTCTCAAAATTGTCAGTACTTCCTCTTCTTTGAATCTCATAGTTTCCATAGCTACTCTACTTGTTTCCCTTACCTCACATAATTCAATATCCTTCACCTTGGTGAATAACGAAGAAAATAAATTGTTCAATATCTCCCCCATCTCTTTTGGCTCTGCAGATACCTGTCCACTCTGACTCTCTAATGGACAAATGTTATCCCTCGTTATCCTTTTGCTATTAATATAGCTGTAGAAACCCTTTGGATTTACTTTCACCTTATTTGCCAAAGCAACCTCATATCTTCTTTTAGCTTTTCTAATTTCTTTCTTAAGACTATTTTTACATTTTTTATACTCCTCAAGCACCTCATTTACTCCATGCTGCCTATAATTATTGTAGATCTCTCTCTTTTTCCGAACTAAGTGTCCAATTTCCCTTGAAAACCATGGCTCTTTCCAATTTTTACTTTTCCTTTCAACCGAACAGGGACATAAAGATTCTGTACTCTTAAAATTCCACCTTTAAATGTCCTCCATTTCTCTTCCACATCTTTCCCATAAAACAAACTGTCCCAATTTACTCATTTTAAATCCTTTCGCATCTCCTCAAAGTTAGCCTTTCTCCGGCACGATCTCAACCCTAGGTCCAGTTCTGACCCTCTCCATAATTATATTGAAACTAATGGTATTGTGATCACTGGTCCAGAACTGTTCCCCAACGCATACCTCTGCCACCTGACCCGTCTCATTTCCTAACAGGAGATCCAGCACCGCCCCTTCTCTAGTAGGTACTTCTATGTATTGCTGCAAGAAACTATCCTGCACACATTTTACATACTCCAACCCATCCAGCCCATTTACAGAATGTGTTTCCCAGTCTATGTGTGGAAAATTGAAATCTCCCACAATCACTACCTTGTGCTTACTGCTATTTTATTTTGTATTTCCTGTAAAGCACCTTGAATTGCTGTTTGCACGAATGGTGCTATGCAAATAAATCAGCCTTGCCTTGCCTTGCCTTGCCACAAATCCGGCAAGGTCGCCATATTTCCGGCAAATAAGACAGAAATTATTGTCTTTGGTCCCAAAAAAACAAGGCTAGAGGTCAGTGCTCAACTCGACTCAATTGCACTGAAAACCACAGACAAAGCCAGAAAACCTGGTGTAGTTATGGACTCGGATTTGGATTTTAACAGCCATATAAAGACCATTACCAGATCTGCCTATTATCATCTAAAAATATTGCAAGAATCAAGGGATTTCTGTCCAAAGAAGACACTGAAAAACTTGTTCATGCATATATTTTTAGTAGGTTAGATTATTGGAATGGCATCTTTACAGGTCTGAATAAAAAATCAATTAAACAACTGCAGCTGATCCAAAATGCCGCTGCCAGTCCTGACCAACACCAAGAAAATGGACCACATTACACCTGTCCTTAAATCTTTGCACTGGCTCCCTGTGTGTAAGAGGAGAGATTTTAAAATTATGTTACTGACCTACAAGGCACTGAATGGTCTAGCTCCAAAATACATCTCTGACCTACTTGTTGTATATGAGGCGCCTAGACTCCTCAGGTCTTCAGGGACAGGTTTACTCTGTGTTCCCAGGGTCAGAACTAAAAAGGCTGAAGCAGCATTCGGTTTTTATGCTCCACACCTGTGGAACAAGCTCCCTGAACACCTGAGGTGTACACAGACTGTAAGCACATTTAAATCAGGCCTTATAAACACTGTTGTTTACTATAGCTTTTCCATAACCTGACATGCAGGTAACCTTGTCTAATTTTAACCCTTTTATATGCTTTTTAAAATTGTTTTATTGCTTCATTGACGTTGTTTTCTTATTCATACATTTGTCGTATTGCTTATTTTCCAATTTTTATTTATTGACTATTTTATTTTTTCTTTCCTGTAAAGCACCTTGAATTGCTGTTTGCACGAATGGTGCGATACAAATAAATCTGCCTTGCCTTGCCTTGCCACAAATCCGGCAAGGTCGCCATATATCCGGCACGGTCGCCATATTTCCGGCAATGTCGCCATAAATCCCGCAAGGTGGCGTCAAATCCGGCAAGGTCGCCACATTTCCGACAAGGTCGCCATAGATCCGGCAAGGTCGCCACAAATCCGGCAAGGTCGCAACATTTCGGCAATGTCGCCACATTTCCGGCAAGGTCGCCATATTTCTGGCAAGGTCGCCATAAATCCGGCAAGTTTACGTCAAATCCGGCAAGGTCGCCGTATTTCCGGCAAGGTTGCCATAAATCCGGCAAGGTCACCACAGATCCGGCCATATTCGCCACATCCCCGGCAAGGTCGCCATAAATCCGGCAAGGACGCCACTAATCCGGCAAGGTCGCAACATTTCCGGCAAGGACGCCACATTTCCGGCAAGGTCGCCATATTTCTGGCAAGGTCGCCATAAATCCGGCAAGTTTACGTCAAATCCGGCAAGGTCGCCATTTTTCCGGCAATGTCGCCATAAATCCCGCAAGGTGGCGTCAAATCCGGCAAGGTCGCCACATTTCCGACAAGGTCGCCATAGATCCGGCAAGGTCGCCACAAATCCGGCAAGGTCGCAACATTTCGGCAATGTCGCCATACATCCGGCATCGTCGCCACAAATCCGGCATGGTCGCCACCATTCCGGCAAGGTCGCCATTATCCCGGGAAGGTCGCCATAGATCCGGCAAGGTCGCCACATTCCCGGCAAGGCCGCCATAAATCCGGCAAGGTCGCCACAAATCCGGCAAGGTCGGCACATTTCCGTCAAGGTCGCCATAAATCAGCAAGGTCGGCACAAATCCGCCAAGGTCGCCACATTCCCGACAAGGTCGCCATAAATCCGGCAAGGTCGCCACAAATCCGGCAAGGTCGCCACATTTCCGGCAAGGTCGCCATAAATACGGCAAGGCCACCACAAATCCGGCAAGGACGCCACATTTCCGGCAAGTTCGCTATAAATCTGGCAAGGTCGCCACAAATCCGGCAAGGTCGCCAAAAATCCGGCAAGGTCGCTATATTTCCGACAAGGTCGCCATAAATCCGGCAAGTTTACGTCAAATCCGGCAAGGTCGCCATTTTTCCGGCAATGTCGCCATAAATCCCGCAAGGTGGCGTCAAACACGGCAAGGTCGCCACATTTCCGGCAATGTCGCCATACATCCGGCATCGTCGCCACAAATCCGGCATGGTCGCCACATTTCCGGCAAGGTCGCCATTAGTCCGGCAAGGTCGCCACAAACCCGGCAAGGTTGCCACATTTCCGGCAAGGTCGCCATTATCCCGGGAAGGTCGCCATAGATTCGGCAAGGTCGCCACATTCCCGGCAAGGCTGCCATAAATCCGGCAAGGTCGCCACAAATCCTGCAAGGTCGCCACATTTCCGACAAGGTCGCCATAAATCCGGCAAGGTCGCCATAAATCCGGCAAGGCCACCACAAATCCGGCAAGGACGCCACATTTCCGGCAAGTTCGCTATACATCTGACAAGGTCGCCACAAATCCGGCAAGGTCGCCACATTTTCGGCAAGGTCGCCATAAATCCGGGTAGGCCGCCACAAATCCGGCAAGGTCGCCATATTTCCGGCAAGGTCGCCACAGATACGGCAAGGTCGCCATATTTCCGGCAAGGTCGCCATAATTCCGGCAAGGTCGCCACAAATCCGGCAAGGTCGCCATATTTCCGGCATGGTCGCCATAAATCCGGACGGTGGCCTCAAATCCGGCAAGGTCGCCACAATCCCGGCAATGGCGCCATAAATCCGGCAAGGTCGCCAAAAATCCGGCAAGGTCGCCACATTTCCGGCAAGGTCGCCATAAATCCGGCAAGGTCGCCACAAATCCGGCAAGGTCGCCACATTTCCGGCAAGGTCGCCATATTTCCAGCAAGGTCTCCATAAATCCGGCAAGGTCGCCACAAATGCGACAAGGTCGAAATCTTTCCGGCAAGGTCGCAATAAATCCTGCAAGGTCGCCACAAATGCGGCAAGGTCGACATATTTCTGGCAAGGTCGCCATTAATCCGGCAAGGTCGCCACAAATGCGGCAACGTCGCCATATTTCCAGCAAGGTGGCCAAAAATCCGGCAAAGTCGCCATAAATCCGGCAAGGTCGCCACAAATCCGGCAAGGTCGCCACAAATCCGGCAAGGTCGCCAAAAATCCGGCAAGGTCGCTATATTTCCGACAAGGTCGCCATAAATCCGGCAAGTTTGCGTCAAATCCGGCAAGGTCGCCATATTTCCGGCAATGTCGCCATAAACCCCGCAAGGTGGCGTCAAATCCGGCAAGGTCGCCACATTTCCGACAAGGTCGCAATAAATCCGGCAAGGTCGCCACAAATCCGACAAGGTCGCCACATTTCCGGCAAGGTCGCCATGAATCCGGCAAGGTCGCCACAAATCCCACAAGGTCGCCATAAATCCGGCAAGGTCGCCACAAATCCGACAAGGTCTCCACATTTGCGGCAAGGTCGCCATAAATCCGGCAAGGTCACCACAAATACGGCAAGGTCGCCACATTTCCTGCAAGGTCGTCATAAATCCTGCAAGTTCGTCACAAATCCGACAAGGTCGCCATAAATCCGGCAAGGTCGCCACATTTACGGCAAGGTCGCCATAAATCCGGCAAGGTCGCCACATTTCCGGCAAGGTCGCCATAAATCCGGCAAGGCCGCCACAAATCCGGCAAGGACGCCACATTTCCGGCAAGGTCGCCATAAATCCGGCAAGGTCGCCACATTTCCGGCAAGGCCGCCATTAATCCGGGATCGTCGCCATAAATCCGTCGCCATAAATCCGGCGTTTCCGGCAAGGTGGCGTCAAATCCGGCAAGATCGCCACAAATCCGGCAAGGTCGCCATATTTCCGGCAAGTTCGCCACAAATCCGGCAAGGTCTCCATATTTCCGACAACATCGCCATAATTCCGGCAAGGTCGCCACAAATCCGGCAAGGTCGCCATATTCCCGGCATGGTCGCCAGAATTCCGGCAACGTGGCAACAAATCAGGGAAGGTCGCCATATTTCCGGCAATGTCGCCATAAATCCGGCAAGGTGGCCTCAAATCCAGCTAGATCGCCATATTTCCGGCGAGGTCGACGTAAATCCAGCAAGGTCGCCGCATATCCGGCAAGGTCGCCTTAAATAAGGCGAGGTCGCCATATTTCCGGCAAGGTCACCACAAATCCGACATGGTCGCCATAAATCCGGAGAGGTCGCCATATTTCCGGCAAGGTCGCCATACATCCGGTAAGGTCGCCATAATCCCGGCGAGGTCGTAATATTCACGGCAAGGCCGCCATATTTCCGGCAAGGTCGCCATAAATCCGGCGAGGTCGCGATAAATCTGGCAAGGTCGCCATAATGCCGGGGTTCGCCATATTTCCGGCAAGGTCGCCATAAATCCGGCAAGATCGGCATAAATCCGCAACGTCGCCATAAATCCGGCAAGGTCGGCGGATTTCCGGCACGGTCACCATAAAACCGCCTGGGACGACATAAATCAGGCAAGGTCGCCATAAATGCGGCAAGGTCCACATATTTCCGGCAAGGTCGCAATAAATCCGGCAAGGAAGCCACAAATGCGGCAAGGTCGCCATATTTCCGGAAAGGTCGCCACAAACCCGGCAAGGTCGCGATATTTCCGTCAAGGTCGCCATAAATCCAGCAAAGTCGCCACAAATCCGGCAAGGTCGCCATATTTCCGGCAAGGTCGCCACAAATCCGGCAAGGTCGCCATATTTCCGACAACATCGCCATAATTCCGGCAAGGTCGCCACAAATCCGGCAAGGTCGCCATATTCCCGGCATGGTCGCCAGAATTCCAGCAACGTGGCAACAAATCAGGGAAGGTCGCCATATTTCCGGCAATGTCGCCATAAATCCGGCAAGGTGGCCTCAAATCCGGCAAGGTCGCCATAAATCCGGCAAGGTCGCCGCAAATCCGGCAAGGTCGCTTTAAATAAGGCGAGGTCGCCATATTTCCGGCAAGGTCGCCACAAATCCGACAAGGTTCTCCATTCATTAGGATGGAGAGTGACATTGTTAATTCAGAAACAACGGTTCTGAACTTAAAGAAAGGTAACTTTGAGGGTATGAGACGTGAATTGGCCAAGATTGGCAATTAGTTCTAAAAGGGTTGACGGTGGATATGCAATGGAAGGCATTTAAAGACTGCATGGATGAACTACAAAAAATGTTCATCCCAGTTTGGCAAAAGAATAAATCAGGGAAGGTAGTGCATCCGTGGACAACAAGGGAAATTAGGGATAGTATCAAAGCAAGAGATGATGCGTACAAATTAGCCAGAAAAAGCAGCATACCAGAGGACTGGGAGAATTTCAGAGACCAGCAGAGGAGGACAAAGGGCTTAATGAGGAAAGGGAAAATAGATTATGAAAGGAAACTGGCAGGGAACATAAAAACTGACTGCAAAAGTTTTATAGATATGTGAAGAGAAAGAGATTAGTTAAAACAAATGTAGGTCCCTTGCAGTCAGAAACAGGTGAATTGATCATGGGGAACAAGGATATGGCGGACCAATTGAATAACTACTTTGGTTCCGTCTTCACTGAGGAAGTCATAAATAATCTGCCGGAAATAGCAGGGGGCCGCGGGTCAAAGGAGATGGAGGAACTGAGTGATATCCAGGTTAGTCGGGAAGTGGTGTTGGGTAAATTGAATGGATTAAAGGCCGATAAATCACCAGGGCCAGATAGGCTGCATCCCAGAGTACTTAAGGAAGTAGCTCCAGAAATAGTGGATGCATTAGTGATAATTTTTCAAAACTCTTTAGATTCTGGAGTAGTTCCTGAGGATTGGAGGGTAGGAAACGTAACCCCACATATTAAGAAGGGAGGGAGAGAGAAAACGGGGAATTACAGACCAGTTAGTCTAACATCGGTAGTGGGGAAACTGCTAGAGTCAGTTATTAAAGATGGGATAGCAGCACATTTGGAAAGTGGTGAAATCATTGGACAAAGTCAGAATGGATTTACGAAAGTTAAATCGTGTCTGACGAATCTTGTAGAATTTTTCGAGGATGTAACTAGTATAGTGGATAGAGGAGAACCAGTGGATGTGTTGTATCTGGACTTTCAGAACGCTTTCGACAAGGTACCACATAAGAGATTAGGATACAAACTTAAATCACACGGTATTGGGGGTTCAGTATTGATGTGGATAGAGAACTGGCTGGCAAACAGGAAGCAAAGAGTTGGAGTAAACGGGTCCTTTTCACAATGGCAGGCAGTGACTAGTGGGGTACCGCAAGGCTCAGTGCAGGGACGCCAGCTATTTACAATTTATATTAATGATCTGGACGAGGGAATTGAAAGCAACATCTCCAAGTTTGCGGATGACACTAAGCTGGGGGGCAGTGTTAGCTGTGAGGAGGATGCTAGGAGACTGCAAGGTGACTTGGATAGGCTGGGTGAGTGGGCAAATATTTGGCAGATGCAGTATAATGTCGATAAATGTGAGGTTATCCACTTTGGTGGCAAAAACGGGAAGGCAGACTATTATCTAAATGGTGGCCGATTAGGAAATGGGGAGATGCAGCGAGACCTGGGTGTCATGGTACACCAGTCATTGAAAGTAGGCATGCAGGTGCAGCAGGCAGTGAAGAAAGCGAATGGTATGTTGGCCTTCATAGCAAGAGGATTTGAGTATAGGAGCAGGGAGGTTCTACTGCAGTTGTACAGGGTCTTGGTGAGACCACACCTGGAGTATTGCGTACAGTTTTGGTCTCCAAATCTGAGGAAGGACATTATAGCCATAGAGGGAGTGCAGAGAAGGTTCACCAGACTGATTCCTGGGATGTCACGACTTTCATATGAAGAAAGACTGGATAGACTTGGCTTATACTCGCTAGAATTTAGGAGATTGAGAGGGGATCTTATAGAAACGTACAAACTTCTTATGGGGTTGGACAGGCTAGATGCAGGAAGATTGTTCCCGATGTTGGGGAAGTCCAGGACAAGGGGTCACAGCTTAAGGATAAGGGGGGAATCCTTTAAGACCGAGATGAGGAAAAACTTTTTCACACAGAGAGTGGTGAATCTCTGGAACTCTCTGCCACAGAGGGTAGTTGAGGCCAGTACATTGGCTATATTTAAGAGGGAGTTAGATGTGGCCCTTGTGGCTAAAGGGATCAGGGCGTATGGAGAGAAGGCAGGTGCGGGATACTGAGTTGGATGATCAGCCATGATCATATTGAATGGCGGTGTAGGCTCGATTGGCCGAATGGCCTACTCCTGCACCTATTTTCTATGTATCTATGTATCTAAGGTCGCCATAAATCGGGATAGGTCGCCATATTTCCGGCAAGGTCGCCATACATCCGGTAAGGTCGCCATAAACCCGGCGAGGTCGCAATATTCACGGCAAGGTCGCCATAAATCCGGCAAGGTCGCCATAATTCCGGCGAGGTCGCCATATTTCCGGCAAGGTCGCCATAAATCCGGCAAGATCGGCATAAATCCGCAACGTCGCCATAAATCTGGCAAGGTCGCCACATTTCCGGCAAGGTCGCCATATTTCCAGCAAGGTCTCCATAAATCCGGCAAGGTCGCCACAAATGCGACAAGGTCGACATCTTTCCGGCAATGTCGCAATAAATCCTGCAAGGTCACCACAAATGCGGCAAGGTCGACATATTTCCGGCAAGGTCGCTATTAATCCGGCAAGTTCGCCACAAATGCGGCAACGTCGCCATATTTCCAGCAAGGTCGCCATAAATCCGGCAAAGTAGCCATAAATCCGGCAAGGTCGCCAAAAATCCGGCAAGGTCTGCACATTTCAGGCAAGGTCGCCACAAATCCGGCAAGGTCGCCAAAAATCCGGCAAGGTCGCTATATTTCCGACAAGGTCGCCATAAATCCGGCAAGTTTGCGTCAAATCCGGCAAGGTCGCCATATTTCCGGCAATGTCGCCATAAACCCCGCAAGGTGGCGTCAAATCCGGCAAGGTCGCCACATTTCCGACAAGGTCGCCATAGATCCGGCAAGCTCGCCACAAATCCGGCAAGGTCGCAACATTTCGGCAATGTCGCCATACATCCGGCATCGTCGCCATAAATCCGGCAAGGTTGGCACAAATCCCACAAGGTCGCCATAAATCCGGCAAGGTCGCCACAAATCCGACAAGGTCTCCACATTTGCGGCAAGGTCGCCATAAATCCGGCAAGGTCACCACAAATACGGCAAGGTCGCCACATTTCCTGCAAGGTCGCCATAAATCCTGCAAGTTCGTCACAAATCCGACAAGGTCGCCATAAATCCGGCAAGGTCGCCACATTTACGGCAAGGTCGCCATAAATCCGGCAAGGTCGCCACATTTCCGGCAAGGTCGCCATAAATCCGGCAAGGCCGCCACAAATCCGGCAAGGACGCCACATTTCCGACAAGGTCGCCATAAATCCGGCAAGGTCGCCACATTTCCGGCAAGGCCGCCATTAATCCGGGATCGTCGCCATAAATCCGTCGCCATAAATCCGGCGAGTTCGATACAAACCGGCAAGGAGGCCTCAAATCCGGCAAAATCGCCACTTTCCCGGCAAGGTCGCCATCAATCCGGAAAGGTCGCCACAAATCCGGCAAGGTCGCCACAAATGCGGCAAGGTCGCCATATTTCCGGCAAGATCGCCATAAATCCGGCAAGGTCGGTACAACTGCGGCAAGGTCGGCATATTTCCGGCAAGGTCGCCATAAATCCGGCAAGGTCGCAATAAATCCGGCAAGGTCGCCACAAATCCGTCAAGGTCGCCACATTTGCGGCAGTTGCCTATTTCCGGCAAGTTCGCCATGAATCCGGCAAGGCCGCCACAAATCCGGCAAGGTCGCCATAAATCCCGCAAGGTCGCCACAAACCCGGCAAGGTCGCGATATTTCCGTCAAGGTCGCCATAAATCCAGCAAGGTCGCCACAAATCCGGCAAGGTCGCCATATTTCCGGCAAGGTCGCCACAAATCCGGCAAGGTCTCCATATTTCCGACAACATCGCCATAATTCCGGCAAGGTCGCCACAAATCCGGCAAGGCCGCCATATTACCGGCATGGTCGCCATAATTGCGGCAAGGTGGCCACAAATCAAGGTAGGTCGCCATATTTCCGGCAATGTCACTAAAATCAGGCAAGGTGGCGTCAAATCCGGCTAGGTCGCCATATTTCCGGCGAGGTCGCTATAATCCGGCAAGGTGGCCTCAAATCCGGCAAGGTCACCACATTACCGGCAAGGGCGCCATAAATCCGGCAAGATCGCCACAAATCCGGCAATGTCGCCACAAATGCGGCAAGGTCGCCATATTTCCGGCAAGGTCGCAATAAATCCGGCAAGGTCGCCACAAATGCGGCAAGGTCGCCATATTTCCGTCATGGTCGCCATAAATCCGGACGGTGGCCTCAAATCCGGCAAGGTGGCCACAATCCCGGCAATGGCGCCATAAATCCGGGAAGGTCGCCACGAACCCGGCAAGGTCGCCACATTTCAGGCAAGGTCGCCATAAATCCGGCAAGGTCGCCACAAATCCGGCAAGGCCGCCACATTTCCGGCAAGGTCGACATATTTCCGGCAAGGTCGCCATTAATCCGGCAAGTTCGCCACAAATGCGGCAACGTCGCCATATTTCCAGCAAGGTCGCCATAAATCCGGCAAAGTAGCCATAAATCCGGCAAGGTCGCCACAAATCCGGCAAGGTCTCCACATTTCAGGCAAGGTCGCCACAAATCCGGCAAGGTCCCCAAAAATCCGGCAAGGTCGCTATATTTCCGACAAGGTCGCCATAAATCCGGCAAGTTTGCGTCAAATCCGGCAAGATCGCCATATTTCCGGCAATGTCGCCATAAACCCCGCAAGGTAGCGTCAAATCCGGCAAGGTCGCCACATTTCCGACAAGGTCGCCATAGATCCGGCAAGGTCGCCACAAATCCGGCAAGGTCGCAGCATTTCGGCAATGTCGCCATACATCCGGCATCGTCGCCATAAATCCGGCAAGGTTGGCACAAATCCCACAAGGTCGCCATAAATCCGGCAAGGTCGCCACAAATCCGACAAGGTCGCCACATTTCCGGCAAGGTCGTCATGAATCCGGCAAGGTCGCCACAAATCCCACAAGGTCGCCATAAATCCGGCAAGGTCGCCACAAATCCGACAAGGTCTCCACATTTGCGGCAAGGTCGCCATAAATCCGGCAAGGTCACCACAAATACGGCAAGGTCGCCACATTTCCTGCAAGGTCGCCATAAATCCTGCAAGTTCGTCACAAATCCGACAAGGTCGCCATAAATCCGGCAAGGTCGCCACATTTACGGCAAGGTCGCCATAAATCCGGCAAGGACGCCACATTTCCGGCAAGGTCGCCATAAATCCGGCAAGGCCGCCACAAATCCGGCAAGGACGCCACATTTCCGGCAAGGTCGCCATAAATCTGGCAAGGTCGCCACATTTCCGGCAAGGCCGCCATTAATCCGGGATCGTCGCCATAAATCCGTCGCCATAAATCCGGCGAGTTCGATACAAACCGGCAAGGAGGCCTCAAATCCGGCAAGATCGCCACTTTCCCGGCAAGGTCGCCATCAATCCGGAAAGGTCGCCACAAATCCGGCAAGGGCGCCACAAATGCGGCAAGGTCGCCATATTTCCGGCAAGATCGCCATAAATCCGGCAAGGTCGGTACAACTGCGGCAAGGTCGGCATATTTCCGGCAAGGTCGCCATAAATCCGGCAAGGTCGCAATAAATCCGGCAAGGTCGCCACAAATCCGTCAAGGTCGCCACATTTGCGGCATTTGCCTATTTCCGGCAAGTTCGCCATGAATCCGGCAAGGCCGCCACAAATCCGGCAAGGTCGCCATAAATCCCGCAAGGTCGCCACAAACCCGGCAAGGTCGCGATATTTCCGTCAAGGTCGCCATAAATCCAGCAAGGTCGCCACAAATCCGGCAAGGTCGCCATATTTCCGGCAAGGTCGCCACAAATCCGGCAAGGTCTCCATATTTCCGACAACATCGCCATAATTCCGGCAAGGTCGCCACAAATTCCGCAAGGTCGCCATATTACCGGCATGGTCGCCAGAATTCCGGCAACGTGGCAACAAATCAGGGAAGGTCGCCATATTTCCGGCAATGTCGCCATAAATCCGGCAAGGTGGCCTCAAATCCAGCTAGATCGCCATATTTCCGGCGAGGTCGACGTAAATCCGGCAAGGTCGCCGCATATCCGGCAAGGTCGCCTTAAATAAGGCGAGGTCGCCATATTTCCGGCAAGGTCACCATACATCCGGTAAGGTCGCCATAATCCCGGCGAGGTCGCAATATTCACGGCAAGGCCGCCATATTTCCGGCAAGGTCGCCATAAATCCGGCGAGGTCGCGATAAATCTGGGAAGGTCGCCATAATTCCGGGGTTCGCCATATTTCCGGCAAGGTCGCAATAAATCCGGCAAGATCGGCATAAATCCGCAACGTCGCCATAAATCCGGCAAGGTCGGCGGATTTCCGGCACGGTCACCATAAAACCGCCTGGGACGACATAAATCAGGCAAGGTCGCCATAAATCCCGCAAGGTCGCCACAAACCCGGCAAGGTCGCGATATTTCCGTCAAGGTCGCCATAAATCCAGCAAGGTCGCCACAAATCCGGCAAGGTCGCCATATTTCCGGCAAGGTCGCCACAAATCCGGCAAGGTCTCCATATTTCCGACAACATCGCCATAATTCCGGCAAGGTCGCCACAAATTCGGCAAGGTCGCCATATTACCGGCATGGTCGCCAGAATTCCGGCAACGTGGCAACAAATCAGGGAAGGTCGCCATATTTCCGGCAATGTCGCCATAAATCCGGCAAGGTGGCCTCAAATCCAGCTAGATCGCCATATTTCCGGCGAGGTCGACGTAAATCCGGCAAGGTCGCCGCATATCCGGCAAGGTCGCCTTAAATAAGGCGAGGTCGCCATATTTCCGGCAAGGTCACCATACATCCGGTAAGGTCGCCATAATCCCGGCGAGGTCGCAATATTCACGGCAAGGCCGCCATATTTCCGGCAAGGTCGCCATAAATCCGGCGAGGTCGCGATAAATCTGGGAAGGTCGCCATAATTCCGGGGTTCGCCATATTTCCGGCAAGGTCGCAATAAATCCGGCAAGATCGGCATAAATCCGCAACGTCGCCATAAATCCGGCAAGGTCGGCGGATTTCCGGCACGGTCACCATAAAACCGCCTGGGACGACATAAATCAGGCAAGGTCGCCATAAATCCCGCAAGGTCGCCACAAACCCGGCAAGGTCGCGATATTTCCGTCAAGGTCGCCATAAATCCAGCAAGGTCGCCACAAATCCGGCAAGGTCGCCATATTTCCGGCAAGGTCGCCACAAATCCGGCAAGGTCTCCATATTTCCGACAACATCGCCATAATTCCGGCAAGGTCGCCACAAATTCGGCAAGGTCGCCATATTACCGGCATGGTCGCCAGAATTCCGGCAACGTGGCAACAAATCAGGGAAGGTCGCCATATTTCCGGCAATGTCGCCATAAATCCGGCAAGGTGGCCTCAAATCCAGCTAGATCGCCATATTTCCGGCGAGGTCGACGTAAATCCGGCAAGGTCGCCGCATATCCGGCAAGGTCGCCTTAAATAAGGCGAGGTCGCCATATTTCCGGCAAGGTCACCATACATCCGGTAAGGTCGCCATAATCCCGGCGAGGTCGCAATATTCACGGCAAGGCCGCCATATTTCCGGCAATGTCGCCATAAATCCGGCGAGGTCGCGATAAATCTGGGAAGGTCGCCATAATTCCGGGGTTCGCCATATTTCCTGCAAGGTCGCAATAAATCCGGCAAGATCGGCATAAATCCGCAACGTCGCCATAAATCCGGCAAGGTCGGCGGATTTCCGGCACGGTCACCATAAAACCGCCTGGGACGACATAAATCAGGCAAGGTCGCCATAAATGCGGCAAGGTCCACATATTTCCGGCAAGGTCGCAATAAATCCGGCAAGGAAGCCACAAATGCGGCAAGGTCGCCATATTTCCGGAAAGGTCGCCACAAACCCGGCAAGGTCGCGATATTTCCGTCAAGGTCGCCAGAAATCCAGCAAGGTCGCCACAAATCCGGCAAGGTCGCCATATTTCCGGCAAGGTCGCCACAAATCCGGCAAGGTCGCCATATTTCCGACAACATCGCCATAATTCCGGCAAGGTCGCCACAAATCCGGCAAGGTCGCCATATTCCCGGCATGGTCGCCAGAATTCCGGCAACGTGGCAACAAATCAGGGAAGGTCGCCATATTTCCGGCAATGTCGCCATAAATCCGACAAGGTGGCCTCAAATCCGGCTAGATCGCCATATTTCCGGCGAGGTCGACGTAAATCCGGCAAGGTGGCCTCAAATCCGGCAAGGTCGCCATAAATCCGGCAATGTCGCCGCAAATCCGGCAAGGTCGCTTTAAATAAGGCGAGGTCGCCATATTTCCGGCAAGGTCGCCACAAATCCGACAAGGTTCTCCATTCATTAGGATGGAGAGTGACATTGTTAATTCAGAAACAACGGTTCTGAACTTAAAGAAAGGTAACTTTGAGGGTATGAGACGTGAATTGGCCAAGATTGACTGGCAATTAGTTCTAAAAGGGTTGACGGTGGATATGCAATGGAAGGCATTTAAAGACTGCATGGATGAACTACAAAAAATGTTCATCCCAGTTGGGCAAAAGAATAAATCAGGGAAGGTAGTGCATCCGTGGACAACAAGGGAAATCAGGGATAGTATCAAAGCAAAAGATGATGCGTACAAATTAGCCAGAAAAAGCAGCATACCAGAGGACTGGGAGAATTTCAGAGACCAGCAGAGGAGGACAAAGGGCTTAATGAGGAAAGGGAAAATAGATTATGAAAGGAAACTGGCAGGGAACATAAAAACTGACTGCAAAAGTTTTTTATAGATATGTGAAGAGAAAGAGATTAGTTAAAACAAATGTAGGTCCCTTGCAGTCAGAAACAGGTGAATTGATCATGGGGAACAAGGATATGGCGGACCAATTGAATAACTACTTTGGTTCCGTCTTCACTGAGGAAGTCATAAATAATCTGCCGGAAATAGCAGGGGGCCGCGGGTCAAAGGAGATGGAGGAACTGAGTGAAATCCAGGTTAGTCGGGAAGTGGTGTTGGGTAAATTGAATGGATTAAACGCCGATAAATCACCAGGGCCAGATAGGCTGCATCCCAGAGTACTTAAGGAAGTAGCTCCAGAAATAGTGAATGCATTAGTGATAATTTTTCAAAACTCTTTAGATTCTGGAGTAGTTCCTGAGGATTGAAGGGTAGCAAACGTAACCCCACATATTAAGAAGGGAGGGAGAGAGAAAACGGGGAATTACAGACCAGTTAGTCTAACATCGGTAGTGGGGAAACTGCTAGAGTCAGTTATTAAAGATGGGATAGCAGCACATTTGGAAAGTGGTGAAATCATTGGACAAAGTCAGAATGGATTTACGAAAGTTAAATCGTGTCTGACGAATCTGGTAGAATTTTTCGAGGATGTAACTAGTATAGTGGATAGAGGAGAACCAGTGGATGTGTTGTATCTGGACTTTCAGAACGCTTTCGACAAGGTACCACATAAGAGATTAGGATACAAACTTAAATCACACGGTATTGGGGGTTCAGTATTGATGTGGATAGAGAACTGGCTGGCAAACAGGAAGCAAAGAGTTGGAGTAAACGGGTCCTTTTCACAATGGCAGGCAGTGACTAGTGGGGTACCGCAAGGCTCAGTGCAGGGACGCCAGCTATTTACAATTTATATTAATGATCTGGACGAGGGAATTGAAAGCAATATCTCCAAGTTTGCGGATGACACTAAGCTGGGGGGCAGTGTTAGCTGTGAGGAGGATGCTAGGAGACTGCAAGGTGACTTGGATAGGCTGGGTGAGTGGGCAAATATTTGGCAGATGCAGTATAATGTCGATAAATGTGAGGTTATCCACTTTGGTGGCAAAAACGGGAAGGCAGACTATTATCTAAATGGTGGCCGATTAGGAAATGGGGAGATGCAGCGAGACCTGGGTGTCATGGTACACCAGTCATTGAAAGTAGGCATGCAGGTGCAGCAGGCAGTGAAGAAAGCGAATGGTATGTTGGCCTTCATAGCAAGAGGATTTGAGTATAGGAGCAGGGAGGTTCTACTGCAGTTGTACAGGGTCTTGGTGAGACCACACCTGGAGTATTGCGTACAGTTTTGGTCTCCAAATCTGAGGAAGGACATTATAGCCATAGAGGGAGTGCAGAGAAGGTTCACCAGACTGATTCCTGGGATGTCAGGACTTTCATATGAAGAAAGACTGGATAGACTTGGCTTATACTCGCTAGAATTTAGGAGATTGAGAGGGGATCTTATAGAAACGTACAAAATTCTTATGGGGTTGGACAGGCTAGATGCAGGAAGATTGTTCCCGATGTTGGGGAAGTCCAGGACAAGGGGTCACAGCTTAAGGATAAGGGGGGAATCCTTTAAGACCGAGATGAGGAAAAACTTTTTCACACAGAGAGTGGTGAATCTCTGGAACTCTCTGCCACAGAGGGTAGTTGAGGCCAGCACATTGGCTATATTTAAGAGGGAGTTAGATGTGGCCCTTGTCGCTAAAGGGATCAGGGCGTATGGATAGAAGGCAGGTGCGGGATACTGAGTTGGATGATCAGCCATGATCATATTGAATGGCGGTGCAGGCTCGATTGGCCGAATGTCCTACTCCTGCACCTATTTTCTATGTATCTATGTATCTAAGGTCGCCATAAATCGGGATAGGTCGCCATATTTCCGGCAAGGTCGCCATACATCCGGTAAGGTCGCCATAAACCCGGCGAGGTCGCAATATTCACGGCAAGGTCGCCATAAATCCGGCAAGGTCGCCATAATTCCGGCGAGGTCGCCATATTTCCGGCAAGGTCGCCATAAATCCGGCAAGATCGGCATAAATCCGCAACGTCGCCATAAATCTGGCAAGGTCGCCGGATTTCCGGCACGGTCACCATAAAACCGGCTGGGACGCCATAAATCAGGCAAGGTCGCCATATTTTCGGCAAGGTTGTCTCAAATTCGGCATGGTCGCCTTATTTCCGGCACGGTCGCCATAAATACGGCTAGGTCGCCACAAATCGGGTAAGGTCGCCATATTTCCAGCAAGGTCGCCATAAATCCGGCAATGGTCGCCACAAAGCCGGGAAGTTCGCCACATTTAAATCAAGGTAGCCATAAATTCGGCAACGTCGCGTCAAATCCGGCAAGGTCGCTACATTTCCGGCAAGGTCGCCATAAATCCGACAAGGTCTCCACAAATCCCGCAAGATCGCCATAAATCAGGCAAGGTCCCCGCAAATCCGGCAAGGTCGCCACATTTGCGGCAAAGTCGCCATAAATCCGGTAAGGTCGCCACAAATACGGAAAGGTCGCCACAATTCCGGCAAGGTCGTCAGAAATCTGACAAGGTCGCCACAAATCCAGGATGGTCGCCACATCCCCTGCAAGGTCGCCATTAATCCGGCAAGGTCGCCACAAACCCGTCAAGGTCGCCACAAATCCGGCAAGGTCGCCATAATTCCGGCGAGGTCGCCATATTTCCGGCAAGGTCGCCATAAATCCGGCAAGGTCGCCATAAATCCGCAACGTCGCCATAAATCCGGCAAGGTCGCAGTATTTCCGGCACGGTCACCATAAAACCGGCTGGGACGCCATAAATCAGGCAAGGTCGCCATATTTTCGGCAAGGTTGCCTCAAATTCGGCAAGGTCGCCTTATTTCCGGCACGGTCGCCATAAATACGGCAAGGTCGCCACAAATCCGGCAAGGTCGCCATAAATCCGGCACGGTCGCCACAAATCAGGCAGAGTCGCCTATTTCCAGCAAGGTCGCCATAAATCCGGCACGGCCGCCACAAATCCGGCAAGGTCGCCACATTTCCAGCAAGGTCGCAACAAATCGGCCAAGGTCGCCGCAAATCCGACAAGGTCGCCATATTTCCGTCAAGGTCCGCATAAATCCCGCAAGGTCGACACAAATCTGGCAACGTCGCTATATTTCCGGCAAGGTCGCATGAATCCGGCAAGGTCGCCACAAATCCGGCAAGGTAGCCATATTTTCGGCAAGGTCGCCATAAATCCGGCAAGGTCGCCACAAATCCGGCAAGGTCGCCATATTTCCGGCAAGGTCGCCACAAATCCGGCAAGGTCGCCATATTTCCGGCAAGGTCGCCATAAATCCGGCATGGTGGCCACAAATCAGGGAAGGTCGCCATATTTCCGGCACGGTCGCCATAAATCCGGCAAGGCGCCACAAATCCGGCAAGGTCGTCATATTTCCGGCACGGTCGCCATAAATCCGGCAAGGTCGCCACAAAACCGGCAAGGTCGCGATATTACCGGCAAGGTCGCAATAAACCCCGCAAGGTCGCCACAAATCCGGCAAGGTCGCCATATTTCCGGCAAGGTCGCCATAAATCCGGCAAGGTCGCCATAAATCCTTCAAGGTCGCCACAAATCCGGCAGACTCGCCTGTTTCCGGCAAGGTCGCCATAAATCCGGCACGGCCTCCATAAATCCGGCAAGGTCGCCACATTTCCGGCAAGGTCGCAACAAATCTGGCAAAGTCGCCACAAATCCGACAAGGTCGCCATATTTCCGACAAGGTCGCCATAAATCCCGCAAGGTCGCCACAAATCCGGCAAGGTCGCCATATTTCCGTCAAGGTCGCCATGAATCCGGCAAGGTCGCCACAAATCCGGCAAGGTAGCCATATTTCCGTCAAGGTCGCCACAAATCCGGCAAGGTGGCGACAAATCCGGCAAGGTCGCCACATTTCAATCATGGTAGCCATAAATTCGGCAAGGTCGCCACAAATCCAGCAAGGTCGCAACATACCGGCAAGGTCGCCCTAAATCCGGCAAGGTCGCCACAAATTCCACAAGGTCGCCATAAATCCGGCAAGGTCGCCACAAATCCGGCAAGGTCGCCACATTTTGCGGCAAGGTCGCCATAAATCCGTTAATGTCGCCATATTTCCGGCACGGTCGCCATAAATACGGCTAGGTCGGCACAAATCCGGCAAGGTCGCCATATTTCTAGCAAGGTCGCCATAAATCCGGCAATGGTCGCCATAAATCCGGGAAGGTCGCCACATTTCAATCACGGTAGTCATAAATTCGGCACGGTCGCGTCAAATCCGGCAAGGTCGCCACATTTCCGGCAAGGGCGCCATAAATCCGGCAAGGTCGCCACAAATCCCGCAAGGTCGCCATAAATCAGGCAAGGTCGCCACAAATCCGGCAAGGTCGCCACATTTGCGGCAAAGTCGCCATAAATCCGTTAAGGTCGCAACAAATACGGAAAGGTCGCCACAATTCCGGCCAGGTCGCGAGAAATCTGACAAGGTTGCCACAAATCCTGGATGGTCGTCACATCCCCGGCAAGGTCGCCATAAATCCGGCAAGGTCGCCACAAATCCGTCAAGGTCGCCACATTTCAGGCAAGGTCGCCAGATTTCCGGCAAGGTCGCCATAAACCCGGCAAGGCCGCCACAAATCCGACAAGGTCGCCATAAATCCGGCAAGGTCACCACATTTCCGGCAAGGTCGCCATAAATCCGGCAAGGTCGCCACAAATGCGGCAAGGTCGCCATATTCCCGGCATGGTCGCCATAAATCCGGCAATGTCGCCATAAATCCGGCAAGGTCGCCATAAATCCGACAAGGTCGCCACAAATCCGGCAAGGTCGCCATAAATCCGGCAAGGTCGCCACAAATCAGGCAGAGTCGCCTATTTCCGGCAAGGTCGGCATAAATCCGGCACGGCCGCCACAAATCCGGCAAGGTCGCAACATTTCCGGCAAGGTCTCAACAAATCGGCGAAGGTCGCAACAAATCCGAGAAGGTCGCTATATTTCCGGCAAGGTCGCGATGAATCCGGCAAAGTCGCCACAAATCCGGCAAGGTAGCCATATTTCCGGCAAGGTCGACATAAATCCGTCAAGGTCGCCAAAAATCCGGCAAGGTCGCCATATTTCCGGCAAGGTCGCCACAAATCCGGCAATGTCGCTATATTTCCGGCAAGGTCGCCATAAATCCGGCAAGGTCGCCACAAATCCGGCAAGGTGGCGATAAATCCGGCAAGGTCGCCACGTTTCAATCAAGGTAGCCATAAATTCGGCAAGGTCGCCACAAATCCAGCAAGGTCGCAAAATTCCGGCAAGGTCGCCATAAATCCGGCAAGGTCGCCACAAATTCCACAAGGTCGCCATAAATCCGGCAAGGTCGCCACAAATCCGGCAAGGTCACCACATTTACGGCAAGGCCGCCAAAAATCCGTTTAGGTCGCCATATTTCCGGCACGGTCGCCATAAATACGGCTAGGTCGCCATAAATCCGGCAAGTTCGCCACAAATCCGGCAAGGTCGCCATAAATCCGGCAAGGTCGCCACAAATCAGGCAGAGTCGCCTATTTCCGGCAAGGTCGCCATAAATCCGGCACGGCCGCCACAAATCCGGCAAGGTCGCCACATTTCCGGCAAGGTCGCAACAAATCGGTGAAGGTCGCCACAAATCCGAGATGGTCGCCATATTTCCGGCAAGGTCGCCATGAATCCGGCAAAGTCGCCACAAATCCGGCAAGGTATGCATATTTCCGGCAAGGTCGACATAAATCCGTCAAGGTCGCCAAAAATCCGGCAAGGTCGCCATATTTCCGGCAAGGTCGCCACAAATCCGGCAATGTCGCTATATTTCCGGCAAGGTCGCCATAAATCCGGCAAGGTCGCCACAAATCCGGCAAGGTGGCGACAAATCCGGCAAGGTCGCCACGTTTCAATCAAGGTAGCCATAAATTCGGCAAGGTCGCCACAAATCCAGCAAGGTCGCAAAATTCCGGCAACGTCGCCATAAATCCGGCAAGGTCGCCACAAATTCCACAAGGTCGCCATAAATCCGGCAAGGTCGCCACAAATCCGGCAAGGTCGCCACATTTGCGGCAAGGCCGCCATAAATCCGTTTAGGTCGCCATATTTCCGGCACGGTCGCCATAAATACGGCTAGGTCCCCACAAATCCGGCAAGGTCGCCATATTTCCAGCAAGGTCGCCATAAATCCGGCAATGGTCGCCATAAGTCCGGGAAAGTCGCCACATTTCAATCAAGGTAGCCATAAATTCGGCACGGTCGCGTCAAATCCGGCAAGGTCGCCACATTTCCGGCAAGGTCGCCATAAATCCGGCAAGGTCGCGACAAATCCCGCAAGTTCGCCATAAATCAGGAAAGGTCGCCACAAATGCGGCTAGGTCGCCACATTTGCGGCAAGGTCGCCATAAATCCGTTAAGGTCGCAACAAATACGGAAAGGTCGCCACAATTCCGGCCAGGTCGCCAGAAATCTGACAAGGTTGCCACAAATCCTGGATGGTCGCCACATCCCCGGCAAGTTCGCCATAAATCCGGCAAGGTCGCCACAAATCCGTCAATGTCGCCACATTTCAGGCAAGGTCGACAGATTTCCGGCGAGGTCGCCATTAATCCGGCAAGGCCGCCACAATTCCGACAAGGTCGCCATAAATCCGGCAAGGTGACCACATTTCCGGCAAGGTCGCCATAAATCCGGCAAGGTCGCCACAAATGCGGCAAGGTCGCCATATTCCCGGCATGGTCGCCATAAATCCGGCAAGGTCCCCATAAATCCGGCAAGGTCGCCATAAACCCGGCAAGGTCGCCACAAATCCGGCAAGGTCGCCCTAAATCCGGCAAGGTCGCCACAAATCAGGCAGAGTCGCCTATTTCCGGCAAGGTCGCCATAAATCCGGCACGGCCGCCACAAATCCGGCAAGGTCGCCACATTCCCGGCAAGGTCGCAACAAATCGGCGAAGGCCGCCACAAATCCGACAAGGTCGCCATATTTCCGGCAAGGTCGCCATGAATCCGGCAAACTCGCCACAAATCCGGCAAGGTAGCCATATTTCCGGCAAGGTCGACATAAATCCGTCAAGGTCGCCAAAAATCCGGCAAGGTCGCCATATTTCCGGCAAGGTCGCCAGAAATCCGGCAATGTCGCTATATTTCCGGCAAGGTCGCCAAAAATCCGGCAAGGTCGCCACAAATCCGGCAAGGTGGCGACAAATCCGGCAAGGTCGCCACATTTCAATCAAGGTAGCCATAAATTCGACAAGGTCGCCACAAATCCAGCAAGGTCGCAACATTCCGGCTAGGTCGCCATAAATCCGGCAAGGTCGCCACAAATTCCACAAGGTCGCCATAAATCCGGCAAGGTAGCCACAAATCCGGCAAGGTCGCCACATTTGCGGCAAGGTCGCCATAAATACGTTAAGGTCGCCATATTTGAGGCACGGTCGCCATAAATACGGCTAGGTCGCCACAAATCCGGCAAGGTCGCCATTTTTCCAGCAAGGTCGCCATAAATTCGGCAATGGTCGCCATAAATCCGGGAAGGTCGCCACATTTCAATCAAGGTAGCCATAAATTCGGCACGGTCGCGTCAAATCCGGCAAGGTCGCCACATTTCCGGCAAGGTCGCCATAAATCCGGCAAGGTCGCCACAAATCCCGCAAGGTCGCCATAAATCAGGCAAGGTCGCTACAAATCCGGCAAGGTCGCCACATTTGCGGCAAGGTCGCCATAAATCCGTTAAGGTCGCAACAAATACGGAAAGGTCGCCACAATTCCGGCCAGGTCGCCAGAAATCTGACAAGGTTGCCACAAATCCTGGATGGTCGCCACATCCCCGGCAAGGTCGCCATAAATCCGGCAAGGTCGCCACAAATCCGTCAAGGTCGCCACATTTCACGCAACGTCGCTGGATTTCCGGCAAGGTCGCCATAAATCCGGCTAGGCCGCCACAAATCCGACAAGGTCGCCATAAATCCGGCAAGGTCACCACATTTCCGGCAAGGTCGCCATAAATCCGGCAAAGTCGCCACAAATGCGGCAAGGTCGCCATATTGCCGGCATGGTCGCCATAAATCCGGCAAGGTGGCCATAAATCCGGCAAGGTCGCCATAAATCCGGCAAGGTCGCCACAAATCCGGCAATGTCGCCATAAATCCGGCAAGGTCGCCACAAATCAGGCAGAGTCGCCTATTTCCGGCAAGGTCGCCATAAATACGGCACGGCCGCCACAAATCCGGCAAGGTTGCCACATTTCCGGCAAGGTCGCAACAAATCGGCCAAGGTCGCCACAAATCGGACAAGGTCGCCATATTTCCGGCAAGGTCGCCATGAGTCGGGCAAAGTCGCCACAAATCCGGCAAGGTAGCCATATTTCCGGCAAGATCGCCATAAATCCGTCAAGGTCGCTAAAAATCCGGCAAGGTCGCCATATTTCCGGCAAGGTCGCCACAAATCCGGCTATGTCGCCACAAATCCGGCAATGTCGCCATATTTCCGGCAAGGTCGCCATAAATCCGGCAAGGTCGCCACAAATCCGGCAAGGTGGCTACAAATCCGGCAAGGTCGCCACATTTCAATCAAGGTAGCCATAAATTCAGCAAGGTCGCCACAAATCCAGCAAGGTCGCAACATTCCGGCAAGGTCGCCATGAATCCGGCAAGGTCGCCACAAGTCCGGCTAGGTCGCCACATTGCCGGCAAGGTCGCCATAAATCCGGCAAGGTCGCCACAAATCCGGCAAGGTCGCCATATTTCCAGCAAGGTCGCCATAAATTCGGCAATGGTCGCCATAAATCCGGGAAGGTCGCCACATTTCAATCAAGGTAGCCATAAATTCGGCACGGTCGCGTCAAATCCGGCAAGGTCGCCACATTTCCGGCAAGGTCGCCATAAATCCGGCAAGGTCGCCACAAATCCCGCAAGGTCGCCATAAATCAGGCAAGGTCGCTACAAATCCGGCAAGGTCGCCACATTTGCGGCAAGGTCGCCATAAATCCGTTAAGGTCGCAACAAATACGGAAAGGTCGCCACAATTCCGGCCAGGTCGCCAGAAATCTGACAAGGTTGCCACAAATCCTGGATGGTCGCCACATCCCCGGCAAGGTCGCCATAAATCCGGCAAGGTCGCCACAAATCCGTCAAGGTCGCCACATTTCACGCAACGTCGCCAGATTTCCGGCAAGGTCGCCATAAATCCGGCTAGGCCGCCACAAATCCGACAAGGTCGCCATAAATCCGGCAAGGTCACCACATTTCCGGCAAGGTCGCCATAAATCCGGCAAAGTCGCCACAAATGCGGCAAGGTCGCCATATTGCCGGCATGGTCGCCATAAATCCGGCAAGGTGGCCATAAATCCGGCAAGGTCGCCATAAATCCGGCAAGGTCGCCACAAATCCGGCAAGGTCGCCATAAATCCGGCAAGGTCGCCACAAATCAGGCAGAGTCGCCTATTTCCGGCAAGGTCGCCATAAATCCGGCACGGCCGCCACAAATCCGGCAAGGTTGCCACATTTCCGGCAAGGTCGCAACAAATCGGCCAAGGTCGCCACAAATCGGACAAGGTCGCCATATTTCCGGCAAGGTCGCCATGAGTCCGGCAAAGTCGCCATAAATCCGGCAAGGTAGCCATATTTCCGGCAAGGTCGCCATAAATCCGTCAAGGTCGCTAAAAATCCGGCAAGGTCGCCATATTTCCGGCAAGGTCGCCACAAATCCGGCTATGTCGCCACAAATCCGGCAATGTCGCCATATTTCCGGCAAGGTCGCCATAAATCCGGCAAGGTCGCCACAAATCCGGCAAGGTGGCTACAAATCCGGCAAGGTCGCCACATTTCAATCAAGGTAGCCATAAATTCAGCAAGGTCGCCACAAATCCAGCAAGGTCGCAACATTCCGGCAAGGTCGCCATGAATCCGGCAAGGTCGCCACAAGTCCGGCTAGGTCGCCACATTGCCGGCAAGGTCGCCATAAATCCGGCAAGGTCGCCACAAATCCCACAAGATCGCCATAAATCTGGCAAGGTCGCCACAAATCGGGCAAGGTCACCACATTTGCGGCAAGGTCGCCATAAATCCTGCAAGGTCGCCACAAATATAACCATATAACCATATAACCATAACAGCACGGAAACAGGCCATCTCGGCCCTTCAAGTCCGTGCCGAACATTGTTTGAATCTTCCCTACTCTCAATGGGAAAAGCTTATCCACGTCCACTCTGTCTAACCCGCTCATAATTTTAAAGACCTCTATCAAGTCCCCTCTTAACCTTCTGCGCTCCAAAGAATAAAGACCTAACTTGTTCAACCTTTCTCTGTACCTTAGTTGCTGAAACCCAGGCAACATTCTGGTAAATCTCCTCTGTACTCTCTCTATTTTGTTGACATCCTTCCTATAATTAGGCGACCAAAATTGTACTCCATACTACCGAATTCGCCTCACCAATGCCTTGTACAATTTTAACATTACATCCCAACTTCTATATTCAATGCTCTGATTTATAAAGGCCAGCACACCAAAAGCTTTCTTTACCACCCTATCTACATGAGATTCCACCTTCAGGGAACTATGCACAGTTATTCCTAGATCCCTCTGTTCAACTGCATTCCTCAATTCGCTACCATTTACCGTGTACGTCCTATTTTGATTTGTCCTGCCGAGATGTAGTACCTCACATTTGTCAGCATTAAACTCCATCTGCCATCTTTCAGCCCACTCTTCCAAATGGCCTAAATTTCTCTGTAGACTTTGAAAATCTACTTCATTATCCACAATACCACCTATCTTAGTATCATCTGCATACTTACTAATCCAATTTTCCACACCATCATCCAGATCATTGATGTACATAACAAACAACAGTGGACCCAACACAGACCCCTGAGGCACCCCACTAGTCACCGGCCTCCAGCCTGACATAACGCCATCCACCATTACTCTCTGGCATCTCCCATTCAGCCACTGTTGAATCCATCTTGCTACTCCACCATTAATACCCAACAATTGAATCTTCTTAACAAACCTTCCATGAGGAACCTTGTCAAAGGCCTTACTGAAGTCCATATAGACAACATCCACTGCTTTACCCTCATCAATTTCCCCAGTAACCTCTTCTAAAAATTCAAGAAGATTAGTCAAGCATGACCTTCCAGGCACAAATCCATGTTGACTGTTCCTAATCAGACCCTGCTTATCCAGATGCTTATATATATTATCTTTAAGTATCCTTTCCATTAATTTGCCCACCACTGACGTCAAACTAACAGGTCTATAATTGCTAGGTTTACTCTTCGAACCTTTTTAAACAACGGAACAACATGCGCAGTACGCCAAACCTCCGGCACTATTCCCGTTTCTAATGACATTTGAAATATTTCTGTCATAGCCCCTGCTATACGGCAAGGTCGCTATATCCCCGGCAAGGTCGCCATAAATCCGGCAAGGTCGCCACAAATCCGTCAAGTTCGCCTCATTTCAGGCAAGGTCGCCGCATTTCCGGCAACGTCGCCATGAATCCGGCAAGGTCGTCACAAATCCGGAAAGGTCGCCATAAATCCGGCAAGGTCGCCACATTTCCGGCAAGGACGCCATAAATCCGGCAAGGTCGCCACAAATCCGGCAAGGTCGCCACATTTCCGGGAGGGTCGCCATATTTCCGGCAAGGTCGCCACAAATCCGGCAAGGTCGCCATATTTACGGCAAGGTCGCCATAAACCCGGCAAGGTCGCCAGAAATCCGACAAGGTGGCGACAAATCCGGCAAGCTCGCCACATTTCAATCAAGGTAGCCATAAATTCGGCAAGGTCGCCACAAATCCAGCAAGGATGCAACATTCCGGCAAGATCGCCATAAATCCGGCATCGTCGCCATAAATCCGGCAAGCTGACCGCATTTCCGGCAAGGTCGCCCTGAATCCGGCAAGGTCGCCACAAGTCCGTCTAGGTCGCCACATTGCCAGCAAGGTCGCCATAAATCCGGCAAGGTCGCCACAAATCCCACAAGGTCGCCATAAATCCGGCAAGGTCGCCATAAATCCGGCAAGGTGGCCGACAAATCCGGCAAGGTCGCCACATTTCAATCAAGGTAGCCATAAATTCGGCAAGGTCGCCACAAATCCAGCAAGGTCGCAAAATTCCGGCAAGGTCGCCATAAACCCGGCATCCTCGCCACAAATCCGGCAAGGTCACCACATTTCCGGCAAGGTCGCCATGAATCCGGCAGGGTCGCCACAAGTCCGGCTAGGTCGCCACATTGCCGGCAAGGTCGCCATAAATCCGGCAACGTCGCCACAAATCCCACAAGGTCGCCATAAATCCGGCAAGGTCGCCACAAATCCGTCAAGGTCACCACATTTGCGGCAAGGTCGCCATAAATCCTGCAAGGTCGCCACAAATACGGCAAGGTCGCCACATCCCCGGCAAGGTCGCCATAAATCCGGCAAGGTCGCCACAAATCCATCAAGGTCGCCACATTTCAGGCACGGTCGCCGCATTTCCGGCAAAGTCGCCATAAATCCGGCAAGGTCGTCTCAAATCCGACAACAAGGTCGCCATAAACCCGGCAAGGTCGCCACATTTCCGGCAAGGACGCCATAAATCCGGCAAGGTCGCCACAAATCCGGCAAGGTCGCCACATTTCCGGCAAGGTCGCCATATTTCCGGCAAGGTCGCCTCAAATCCGGCAAGGTCGCCATATTTCAATCAAGGTAGCCATAAATTCGGCAAGGTCGCCACAAATCCAGCAAGGTCGCAACATTCCGGCAAGGTCGCCATACATCCGGCATCCTCGCCACAAATCCGGCAAGGTAACCACATTTCCGGCAAGGTCGCCATGAATCCGGCAAGGTCGCCACAAGTCCGGCTAGGTCGCCACATTGCCGGCAAGGTCGCCATAAATCCGGCAAGGTCGCCACAAATCCCACAAGGTCGCCATAAATCCGGCAAGGTCGCCACAAATCCGGCAAGGTCGCCACATTTCCGGCAAGGTCGCAACAAATCTGGCATGGTCGCCGCAAATAAGACAAGGTCGCCATAAATCCGTCAAGGTCGCCATAAATCCCGCAAGGTCGCCACAAATCCGGCAAGGTCGCCATATTTCCGGCAATGTCGCCACAAATCCGGTAACGTCGCCATATTTCCGGCAAGGTCGCCATAAATCCGGCAGGGTGGCCACACATCAGGGAAGGTCGCCATATTTCCGGCAAGGTCGCCATACATCCGGCAAGTTCGCCATATTTCCGGCACGATCGCCATAAATCCGGCAAGGCGCCACAACTCCGGCAAGGTCGTCATATATCCGGCACGGTCGCCATAAATCCGGCAAGGTCGCCACAAAACCGGCAAGGTCGCCATATTTCCGGCAAGGTCGCAATAAACCCCGCAAGGTCGCCACAAATCCGGCAAGGTCGCCATATTTCCGGCAAGGTCGCCATAAATCCGGCAAGGTTGCCATAAACCCGGCAAGGTCGCCACAAATCCGGCAGAGTCGCCTATTTCCGGCAAGGTCGCCATAAATCCGGCACGACCGCCATAAATCCGACAAGGTCGCCATAAATCCGGCAAGGTCGCCACAAATCCGGCAAGGTCGCAACATTTGCGGCAACGTCGCCATAAATCCGGCAAGGTCGCCACAAATACGGCAAGGTCGCCACACCCCCGGAAAGGTCGCCATAAATCCGGCAAGGTCGCAACAAATCGGCCAAGGTCGCCACAAATCCGACAATGTCGCCATATTTCCGGCAAGGTCGCCATGAATCCGGCAAAGTCGCCACAAATCCGGCAAGGTAGCCATATTTCCGGCAAGGTCGACATAAATCCAACAAGGTCGCCAAAAACCCGGCAAGGTCGCCATACTTCCGGCAAGGTCGCCACAAATCCGGCAATGTCGCTATATTTCCGGCAAGGTCGCCATAAATCCGGCAAGGTCGCCACAAATCCGGCAAGGTGGCGACAAATCCGTCAAGGTCGCCACATTTTAATCAAGGTAGCCATAAATTCGGCAATGTCGCCACAAATGCAGCAAGGTCGCAAAATTCCGGCAAGGTCGCCATAAATCCGGCAAGGTCGCTACAAATTCCACAAGGTCGCCATAAATCCGGCAAAGTCGCCACAAATCCGGCAAGGTGGCCACATTTCCGGCAAGGTCGCCATAAATCCGTTAACGTCGCCATATTTCCGGCACGGTCGCCATAAATACGGCTAGGTCGCCACAAATCCGGCAAGGTCGCCATATTTCCAGAAAGGTCGCCATAAATCCGGCAATGGTCGCCATAAATCCGGGAAAGAAGCCACATTTCAATCAAGGTAGCCATAAATTCGGCACGGTCGCGTCAAATCCGGCAAGGTCGCCACATTTGCGGCAAGGTCGCCATAAATCCGTTAAGGTCGCAACAAATACGGAAAGGTCGCCACAATTCCGGCCAGGTCGCCAGAAATCTGACAAGGTTGCCACAAATCCTGGATGGTCGCCACATCCCCGGCAATTTCGCCATAAATCCGGCAAGGTCACCACAAATCCGTCAAGGTCGCCACATTTCAGGCAAGGTCGCCAGATTTCCGGCAAGGTCGCCATTAATCCGGCAAGGCCGCCACAAATCCGACAAGGTCGCCATAAATCCGGCAAGGTCACAACATTTCCGGCAAGGTCGCCATAAATCCGGCAAGGTCGCCACAAATGCGGCAAGGTCGCCATATTCCCGGCATGGTCGCCATAAATCCGGCAATGTCGCCATAAATCCGGCAAGGTCGCCATAAACCCGGCAAGGTCGCCACAAATCCGGCAAGGTCGCCATAAATCCGGCAAGGTCGCCACAAATCAGGCAGAGTCGCCTATTTCCGGCAAGGTCGCCATAAATCCGGCACGGCCGCCACAAATTCGGCAAGGTCGCCACATTTCCGGCAAGGTCGCAACAAATCGGCGAAATCGCCACAAATCCGACAAGGTCGCCATATTTCCGGCAAGGTCGCCAGGAATCCGGCAAAGTCGCCACAAATCCGGCAAGGTAGCCATATTTCCGGCAAGGTCGACATAAATCCGTCAAGGTCGCCAAAAATCCGGCAAGGTCGCCATATTTCCGGCAAGGTCGCCACAAATCCGGCAATGTCGTTATATTTCCGGCAAGGTCGCCATAAATCCGGCAAGGTCGCCACAAATCCGGCAAGGTGGCGACAAATCCGGCAAGGTCGCCACATTTCAATCAAGGTAGCCATAAATTCGGCAAGGTTGCCATAAATCCGGCAAGGTCACCACATTTCCGGCAAGGTCGCCATAAATCCGGCAAGGTCGCCACAAATGCGGCAAGGTCGCCATATTCCCGGCATGATCGCCATAAATCCGGCAAGGTCGCCATAAATCCGGCAAGGTCGCCATAAATCCGGCAAGGTCGCCACAAATCCGGCAAGGTCGCCATAAATCCGGCAAGGTCGCCACAAATCAGGCAGAGTCGCCTATTTCCGGCAAGGTCATCATAAATCCGGCACGGCCGCCACAAATCCGGCAAGGCCGCCACATTTCCGGCAAGGTCGCAACAAATCGGCCAACGTCGCCACAAATCCGACAATGTCGCCATATTTCCGGCAAGGTCGCCATGAATCCGGCAAAGTCGCCACAAATCCGGCAAGGTAGCCATATTTCCGGCAAGGTCGACATAAATCCGTCAAGGTCGCCAAAAACCCGGCAAGGTCGCCATATTTCCGGCAAGGTCGCCACAAATCCGGCAATGTCGCTATATTTCCGGCAAGGTCGCCATAAATCCGGCAAGGTCGCCACAAATCCGGCAAGGTGGCGACAAATCCGGCAAGGTCGCCACATTTTAATCAAGGTAGCCATAAATTCGGCAAGGTCGCCACAAATGCAGCAAGGTCGCAAAATTCCGGCAAGGTCGCCATAAATCCGGCAAGGTCGCTACAAATTCCACAAGGTCGCCATAAATCCGGCAAAGTCGCCACAAATCCGGCAAGGTGGCCACATTTCCGGCAAGGTCGCCATAAATCCGTTAACGTCGCCATATTTCCGGCACGGTCGCCATAAATACGGCTAGGTCGCCACAAATCCGGCAAGGTCGCCATATTTCCAGCAAGGTCGCCATAAATCCGGCAATGGTCGCCATAAATCCGGGAAAGACGCCACATTTCAATCAAGGTAGCCATAAATTCGGCACGGTCGCGTCAAATCCGGCAAGGTCGCCACATTTGCGGCAAGGTCGCCATAAATCCGTTAAGGTCGCAACAAATACGGAAAGGTCGCCACAATTCCGGCCAGGTCGCCAGAAATCTGACAAGGTTGCCACAAATCCTGGATGGTCGCCACATCCCCGGCAATTTCGCCATAAATCCGGCAAGGTCACCACAAATCCGTCAAGGTCGCCACATTTCAGGCAAGGTCGCCAGATTTCTGGCAAGGTCGCCATTAATCCGGCAAGGCCGCCACAAATCCGACAAGGTCGCCATAAATCCGGCAAGGTCACAACATTTCCGGCAAGGTCGCCATAAATCCGGCAAGGTCGCCACAAATGCGGCAAGGTCGCCATATTCCCGGCATGGTCGCCATAAATCCGGCAATGTCGCCATAAATCCGGCAAGGTCGCCATAAACCCGGCAAGGTCGCCACAAATCCGGCAAGGTCGCCATAAATCCGGCAAGGTCGCCACAAATCAGGCAGAGTCGCCTATTTCCGGCAAGGTCGCAACAAATCGGCGAAGGTCGCCACAAATCCGACAAGGTCGCCATATTTCCGGCAAGGTCGCCATGAATCCGGCAAAGTCGCCACAAATCCGGCAAGGTAGCCATATTTCCGGCAAGGTCGACATAAATCCGTCAAGGTCGCCAAAAATCCGGCAAGGTCGCCATATTTCCGGCAAGGTCGCCACAAATCCGGCAATGTCGTTATATTTCCGGCAAGGTCGCCATAAATCCGGCAAGGTCGGCACAAATCCGGCAAGGTGGCGACAAATCCGGCAAGGTCGCCACATTTCAATCAAGGTAGCCATAAATTCGGCAAGGTCGCCACAAATCCAGCAAGGTCGCAACATTCCGGCAAGGTCGCCATAAATCCGGCAAGGTCGCCACAAATTCCACAAGGTCGCCATAAATCCGGCAAGGTAGTCACAAATCCGGCAAGGTCGCCACATTTGCGGCAAGGTCGCCATAAATTCGTTAAGCTCGCCATATTTCCGGCACGGTCGCCATAAATACGGCTAGGTCGCCACAAATCCGGCAAGGTCGCCATATTTCCAGCAAGGTCGCCATAAATCCGGCAATGGTCGCCATAAATCCGGGAAGGTCGCCACATTTCAATCAAGGTAGCCATAAATTCGGCACGGTCGCGTCAAATCCGGCAAGGTCGCCACATTTCCGGCAAGGTCGCCATAAATCCGGCAAGGTCGCCACAAATCCCGCATGGTCGCCATAAATCAGGCAAGGTCGCCACAAATCCGGCAAGGTCGCCACATTTGCGGCAAGGTCGCCATAAATCCGTTAAGGTCGCAACAAATACGGAAAGGTCGCCACAATTCTGGCCAGGTCGCCAGAAATCTGACAAGGTTGCCACAAATCCTGGATGGTCGCCACATCCCCGGCAAGGTCGCCATAAATCCGGCAAGGTCGCCACAAATCCGTCAAGGTCGCCACATTTCACGCAAGGTCGCCAGATTTCCGGCAAGGTCGCCATAAATCCGGCTAAACCGCCACAAATCCGACAAGGTCGCCATAAATCCGGCAAGGTCACCACATTTCCGGCAAGGTCGCCATAAATCCGGCAAGGTCGCCACAAATGCGGCAAGGTCGCCATATTCCCGGCATGGTCGCCATAAATCCGGCAAGGTCGCCATAAACCGGCAAGGTCGCCATAAATCCGGCAAGGTCGCCACAAATCCGGCAAGGTCGCCATAAATCCGGCAAGGTCGCCACAAATCAGGCAGAGTCGCCTATTTCCGGCAAGGTCATCATAAATCCGGCACGGCCGTCACAAATCCGGCAAGGCCGCCACATTTCCGGCAAGGTCGCAACAAATCGGCCAAGGTCGCCACAAATCGGACAAGGTCGCCATATTTTCGGCAAGGTCGCCATGAGTCCGGCAAAGTCGCCACAAATCCGGCAAGGTAGCCATATTTCCGGCAAGGTCGCCATAAATCCGTCAAGGTCGCCAAAAATCCGGGAAGGTCGCCATATTTCCGGCAAGGTCGCCACAAATCCGGCAATGTCGCCATATTTCCGGCAAGGTCGCCATAAATCCGGCAAGGTCGCCACAAATCCGGCAAGGTGGCGACAAATCCGGCAAGGTCGCCACATTTCAATCAAGGTAGCCATAAATTCAGCAAGGTCGCCACAAATCCAGCAAGGTCGCAACATTCCGGCAAGGTCGCCATGAATCCGGCAAGGTCGCCACAAGTCCGGCTAGGTCGCCACATTGCCGGCAAAGTCGCCATAAATCCGGCAAGGTCGCCACAAATCCCACAAGTTCGCCATAAATCCGGCAAGGTCGCCACAAATCGGGCAAGGTCACCACTTTTGCGGCAAGGTCGCCATAAATCCTGCAAGGTCGCCACAAATATATAACCATATAACCATAACAGCACGGAAACAGGCCATCTCGGCCCTTCAAGTCCGTGCCGAACATTTTTAATTTTTTTTTTTAAATTAAAAATAAATACTTCCCCCTAGTCCCATCTACCTGCACTCAGACCATAACCCTCCATTCCTTTCCCGTCCATATACCCATCCAACCTATTTTTAAAGGAAAACATCGAACCTGCCTCCACCACTTCCACTGGAAGCTCATTCCACACAGCTACCACTCTCTGAGTAAAGAAGTTCCCCCTAATGTTCCCCCTAAACTTCTGTCCCTTAATTCTCAAGTAATGTCCCCTTGTTTGAATCTTCCCTACTCTCAATGGGAAAAGCTTATCCACGTCCACTCTGTCTAACCCGCTCATAATTTTAAAGACCTCTATCAAGTCCCCTCTTAACCTTCTGCGCTCCAAAGAATAAAGACCTAACTTGTTCAACCTTTCTCTGTAACTTAGTTGCTGAAACCCAGGCAACATTCTAGTAAATCTCCTCTGTACTCTCTCTATTTTGTTGACATCCTTCCTATAATTAGGCGACCAAAATTGTACTCCATACTCCAGAATTGGCCTCACCAATGCCTTGTATAATTTTAACATTACATCCCAACTTCTATATTCAATGCTCTGATTTATAAAGGCCAGCACACCAAAAGCTTTCTTTACCACCCTATCTACATGAGATTCCACCTTCAGGGAACTATGCACAGTTATTCCTAGATCCCTCTGTTCAACTGCATTCCTCAAGTCGCTACCATTTACCGTGTACGTCCTATTTTGATTTGTCCTGCCGAGATGTAGCACCTCACATTTGTCAGCATTAAACTCCATCTGCCATCTTTCAGCCCACTCTTCCAAATGGCCTAAATTTCTCTGTAGACTTTGAAAATCTACATTATCCACAACACCACCTATCTTAGTATCATCTGCATACTAATCCAATTTCCCACACCATCATCCAGACCATTGATGTACATAACAAACAAGAGTGGACCCAACATAGACCCCTGAGGCACCCCACTAGTCACCGGCCTCCAACCTGACAAACAGCCATCCACCATTACTCTCTGGCATCTCCCATTCAGCCACTGTTGAATCCATCTTGCTACTCCACCATTAATACCCAACAATTGAATCTTCTTAACCAACCTTCCACGAGGAACCTTGTCAAAGGCCTTACTGAAGTCCATATAGACAACATCCACTGCTTTACCCTCATCAATTTCCCTAGTAACCTCTTCGAAAAATTCTAGAAGATTTGTCAAACATGACCTTCCAGGCACAAATCCATGTTGACTGTTCCTAATCAGACCCTGCTTATCCAGATGCTTATATATATTATCTTTAAGTATCCTTTCCATTAATTTGCCCACCACTGACGTCAAACTAACAGGTCTATAATTGCTAGGTTTACTCTTAGAACCCTTTTTAAACTACGGAACAACATGCGCAGTACGCCAATCCTCCGGCACTATTCCCGTTTCTAATGACATTTGAAATATTTCTGTCATAACCCCTGCTATTTCTACACTAACTTCCCTCAATGTCCTCGGGAATATCCTGTCAGGACCTGGAGACTTATCCGTTTACATCTTTTTCAAAAGTGTCCGCACCTCCTCTTCTTTGAATCTCATAGTTTCCATTGCTACTCTGCTTGTTTCCCTTACCTCACATAATTCCATATCCTTCTCCTTAGTGAATACCGAAGAAATGAAATTGTTCAGTATCTCCCCCATCTCTTTTGGCTCTGCAGATAGCTGTCCACTCTGACTCTCTAATGGACCAATTTTATTCCTTGTTATCCTTTTGCTATTAATATAGCTGTAGAAATCCTTTGGATTTACTTTCACCTTACTTGCCAAAGCAACCTCCTATCTTCTTTTAGCTTTTCTAATTTCTTTCTTAAGACTATTTTTACATTTTTTATACTCCTCAAGCACCTCATTTACTCCATGCTGCCTATAATTATTGTAGATCTATCTCTTTTTCCGAACCGTGTCCAATTTCCCTTCAAAACCATGGCTCTTTCCAATTTTTACTATTTCCTTTCAACCGAACAGATACTTAAAGATTCTGTACTTAAAATTTCACCTTTAATTGTCCTCCATTTCTCTTCTACCTCCTTCCCATAAAACAACAGCAAGGTCGCCACAAATCCGGCAAGGTAGCCATATTTCCGGCAAGGTCGCCATAAATCCGGCAAGGTCGCCACAAATCCGGCAAGGTCGCCACAAATCCGGCAAGGTCGCCACAAATCCGACAAGGTAGCCATATTTCCAGCAAGATCGCCATAAATCCGGCATGGTGGCCACAAATCAGGGAAGGTCGCCATATTTCCGGCAAGGTCGCCATAAATCCGGCAAGGTCGCCATATTTCCGGCAAGGTCGCCATGAATCCGGCAAGGTCGCCACAAATCCGGCAACGTCGCCATATTTCCGGCACGGTCGCCATAAATCCGGCAAGGTCGCCACAAATCCGGCAAGGTCGCCATAATTGCGGCAAGGTCGCCACAAATCCGGCAATGTCGCTATATTTCCGGCAAGGTCGCCATAAATCCGGCAAGGTCGCCACAAATCCGGCAAGGTGGCGACAAATCCGGCAAGGTCGCCACATTTCAATCAAGGTAGCCATAAATTCGGCAAGGTCGCCACAAATCCAGCAAGGTCGCAAAATTCCGGCAAGGTCGCCATAAATCCGGCAAGGTCGCCACAAATTCCACAAGGTCGCCATAAATCCGGCAAGGTCGCCACAAATCCGGCAAGGTCGCCACATTTGCGGCAAGGTCGCCATAAATCCGTTAAGGTCGCCATATTTCCGGCACGGTCGCCATAAATACGGCTAGGTCGCCACAAATCCGGCAAGGTAGCCATATTTCCAGCAAGGTCGCCATAAATCCGGCAATGGTCGCCATAAATCCGGGAAAGTCGCCACATTTCAATCAAGGTAGCCATAAATTCGGCACACTCGCGTCAAATCCGGCAAGGTCGCCACATTTCCGGCAAGGTCGCCATAAATCCGGCACATCGCCACAAATCCCACAAGGTCGCCATAAATCAGGCAAGGTCGCCACAAGTCCGGCAAGGTCGCCACATTTGCGGCAAGGTCGCCATAAATCCGTTGAGGTCGCAACAAATACGGAAAGGTCGCCACAATTCCGGCCAGGTCGCCAGAAATCTGACAAGGTTGCCACAAATCCTGGATGGGCGCCACATCCACGGCAAGGTCGCCATAAATCCGGCAAGGTCGCCACAAATCCGTCAAGGTCGCCACATTTCAGGCAAGGTCGCCAGATTTCCGGCAAGGTCGCCATAAACCTGGCAAGGCCGACACAAATCCGACAAGGTCGCCATAAATCCGGCAAGGTCACCACATTTCCGGCAAGGTCGCCATAAATCCGGCAAGGTCGCCACAAATGCGGCAAGGTCGCCATATTCCCGGCATGGTCGCCATAAATCCGGCAAGGTCGCCATAAACCGGCAAGGTCGCCATAAATCCGGCAAGGTCGCCACAAATCCGGCAAGGTCGCCATAAATCCGGCAAGGTCGCCACAAATCAGGCAGAGTCGCCTATTTCCGGCAAGGTCATCATAAATCCGGCACGGCCGTCACAAATCCGGCAAGGCCGCCACATTTCCGGCAAGGTCGCAACAAATCGGCCAAGGTCGCCACAAATCGGACAAGGTCGCCATATTTTCGGCAAGGTCGCCATGAGTCCGGCAAAGTCGCCACAAATCCGGCAAGGTAGCCATATTTCCGGCAAGGTCGCCATAAATCCGTCAAGGTCGCCAAAAATCCGGGAAGGTCGCCATATTTCCGGCAAGGTCGCCACAAATCCGGCAATGTCGCCATATTTCCGGCAAGGTCGCCATAAATCCGGCAAGGTCGCCACAAATCCGGCAAGGTGGCGACAAATCCGGCAAGGTCGCCACATTCCAATCAAGGTAGCCATAAATTCAGCAAGGTCGCCACAAATCCAGCAAGGTCGCAACATTCCAGCAAGGTCGCCATGAATCCGGCAAGGTCGCCACAAGTCCGGCTAGGTCGCCACATTGCCGGCAAAGTCGCCATAAATCCGGCAAGGTCGCCACAAATCCCACAAGTTCGCCATAAATCCGGCAAGGTCGCCACAAATCGGGCAAGGTCACCACTTTTGCGGCAAGGTCGCCATAAATCCTGCAAGGTCGCCACAAATATATAACCATATAACCATAACAGCACGGAAACAGGCCATCTCGGCCCTTCAAGTCCGTGCCGAACATTTTTAATTTTTTTTTTTTAATTAAAAATAAATACTTCCCCCTAGTCCCATCTACCTGCACTCAGACCATAACCCTCCATTCCTTTCCCGTCCATATACCCATCCAATCTATTTTTAAAGGAAAACATCGAACCTGCCTCCACCACTTCCACTGAAAGCTCATTCCACACAGCTACCACTCTCTGAGTAAAGAAGTTCCCCTTAATGTTCCCCCTAAACTTCTGTCCGTTAATTCTCAAGTCATGTCCCCTTGTTTGAATCTTCCCTACTCTCAATGGGAAAAGATTATCCACGTCCACTCTGTCTAACCAGCTCATAATTTTAAAGACCTCTATCAAGTCCCCTCTTAACCTTCTGCGCTCCAAGGAATAAAGACCTAACTTGTTCAACCTTTCTCTGTAACTTAGTTGCTGAAACCCAGGCAACATTCTAGTAAATCTCCTCTGTACTCTCTCTATTTTGTTGACATCCTTCCTATAATTAGGCGACCAAAATTGTACTCCATACTCCAGAATTGGCCTCACCAATGCCTTGTACAATTTTAACATTACATCCCAACTTCTATATTCAATGCTCTGATTTATAAAGGCCAGCACACCAAAATCTTTCTTTACCACCCTATCTACATGAGATTCCACCTTCAGGGAACTATGCACAGTTATTCCTAGATCCCTCTGTTCAACTGCATTCCTCAATTCGCTACCATTTACCGTGTACGTCCTATTTTGATTTGTCCTGCCGAGATGTAGCACCTCACATTTGTCAGCATTAAACTCCATCTGCCATCTTTCAGCCCACTCTTCCAAATGGCCTAAATTTCTCTGTAGACTTTGAAAATCTACATTATCCACAACACCACCTATCTTAGTATCATCTGCATACTAATCCAATTTCCCACACCATCAACCAGACCATTGATGTACATAACAAACAAGTGGACCCAACACAGACCCCTGAGGCACCCCACTAGTCACCGGCCTCCAACCTGACAAACAGCCATCCACCATTACTCTCTGGCATCTCCCATTCAGCCACTGTTGAATCCATGTTGCTACTCCACCATTAATACCCAACAATTGAATCTTCTTAACCAATCTTCCATGAGGAACCTTGTCAAAGGCCTTACTGAAGTCCATATAGACAACATCTACTGCTTTACCCTCATCAATTTCCCTAGTAACCTCTTCGAAAAATTCTAGAAGATTAGTCAAACATGACCTTCCAGGCACAAATCCATGTTGACTGTTCCTAATCAGACCCTGCTTATCCAGATGCTTATATATATTATCTTTAAGTATCCTTTCCATTAATTTGCCCACCACTGACGTCAAACTAACAGGTCTATAATTGCTAGGTTTACTCTTAGAACCCGTTTTAAACAACGGAACAACATGCGCAGTACGCCAATCCTCCGGCACTATTCCCGTTTCTAATGACATTTGAAATATTTCTGTCATAGCCCCTGCTATTTCTACACTAACTTCCCTCAATGTCCTCGGGAATATCCTGTCAGGACCTGGAGACTTATCCGTTTACATCTTTTTCAAAAGTGTCCGCACCTCCTCTTCTTTGAATCTCATAGTTTCCATTGCTACTCTGCTTGTTTCCCTTACCTCACATAATTCCATATCCTTCTCCTTGGTGAATACCGAAGAAATGAAATTGTTCAGTATCTCCCCCATCTCTTTTGGCTCTGCAGATAGCTGTCCACTCTGACTCTCTAATGGACCAATTTTATTCCTTGTTATCCATTTGCTATTAATATAGCTGTAGAAATCCTTTGGATTTACTTTCACCTTACTTGCCAAAGCAACCTCCTATCTTCTTTTAGCTTTTCTAATTTCTTTCTTAATATTCTTTTTACATTCTTTATACTCCTCAAGCACCTCATTTACTCCATGCTGCCTATAATTATTGTAGATCTCTCTCTTTTTCCGAACCGTGTCCAATTTCCCTTGAAAACCATGGCTCTTTCCAATTTTTACTATTTCCTTTCAACCGAACAGATACATAAAGATTCTGTACTTAAAATTTCACCTTTAATTGTCCTCCATTTCTCTTCTACCTCCTTCCCATAAAACAACAGCAAGGTCGCCACAAATCCGGCAAGGTAGCCATATTTCCGGCAAGGTCGCCATAAATCCGGCAAGGTCCGCACAAATCCGGCAAGGTCGCCACAAATCCGGCAAGGGCGCCACAAATCCGACAAGGCAGCCATATTTCCAGCAAGATCGCCATAAATCCGGCATGGTGGCCACAAATCAGGGAAAGTCGCCATATTTCCGGCAAGGTCGCCATAAATCCGGCAAGGTCGCCATATTTCCGGCAAGGTCGCCATGAATCCGGCAAGGTCGCCACAAATCCGGCAACGTCGCCATATTTCCGGCACGGTCGCCATAAATCCTGCAAGGTCGCCACAAATCCGGCAAGGTCGCCATTTTTCCGACAAGGTCGCCATAAATCCCGCAAGGTCGCCACAAATCCGGCAAGGTCGCCATATTTCCGGCAAGGTCGCCATAAATCCGGCAAGCTCCCCATAAATCCGGGAAGGTCGCCACAAATCCGGCAGTCACCTATTTCCGGCAAGGTCGTCATAAATCCTGCACTGCCGCCACAAATCCGGCAAGGTCGCAACAAATCTGGCAAGGTCGCTGCAAATTCGACAAGGTCGCCTTATTTCCGGCAAGGTCGCCATAAATCCCGCAAGGTCCCCACAAATCTGGCAAAGTCGCCATATTTCCGGCAAGGTCGCATGAATCCGACAAGGTCGCCACAAATCCGGCAAGGTCGCCATATTTCCGGCAAGGTCGCCATAAATCCGGCAAGGTCGCCACAAATCCGGCAAGGTCGCCATATTTCCGGCAAGGTCGCCACAAATCCGGCAAGGTCGCCATATTTCCGGCAAGGTCGCCATAAATCCGGCATGGTGGCCACAAATCCGGCAAGGTCGCCACATTTCCGACAAGGTCGCAACAAATCGGCGAAGGTCGCCACAAATCCGACAAGGTCGCCATATTTCCGGCAAGGTCGCCATGAATCCGGCAAAGTCGCCACAAATCCGGCAAGGTAGCCATATTTCCGGCAAGGTCGACATAAATCCGTCAAGGTCGCCAAAAATCCGGCAAGGTCGCCATATTCCGGCAAGGTCGCCACATTTCCGGCAAGGTCGCAACAAATTCCACAAGGTCGCCATAAATCAGGCAAGGTCGCTACAAATCCGGCAAGGTCGCCACATTTGCGACAAGGTCGCCATAAATCCGTTGAGGTCGCAACAAATACGGAAAGGTCGCCACAATTCCGGCCAGGTCGCCAGAAATCTGACAAGGTTGCCACAAATCCTGGATGGGCGCCACATCCACGGCAAGGTCGCCATAAATCCGGCAAGGTCGCCACAAATCCGTCAAGGTCGCCACATTTCAGGCAAGGTCGCCAGATTTCCGGCAAGGTCGCCATAAACCTGGCAAGGCCGACACAAATCGACAAGGTCGCCATAAATCCGGCAAGGTCACCACATTTCCGGCAAGGTCGCCACAAATGCGGCAAGGTCGCCATATTCCAGGCATGGTCGCCATAAATCCGGCAAGGTCGCCATAAATCCGGCAAGGTCGCCATAAATCCGGCAAGGTCGCCACAAATCCGGCAAGGTCGCCATAAATCCGGCAAGGTCGCCACAAATCAGGCAGAGTCGCCTATTTCCGGCAAAGTCGCCATAAATCCGGCACGGCCGCCATAAACCCGGCAAGGTCGCCACATTTCCGGCAAGGTCGCAACAAATCGGCGAAGGTCGCCACAAATCCGACAATGTCGCCATATTTCCGGCAAGGTCGCCATGAATCCGGCAAAGTCGCCACAAATCCGGCAAGGTAGCCATATTTCCGGCAAGGTCGACATAAATCCGTCAAGGTCGCCAAAAATCCGGCAAGGTCGCCATATTTCCGGCAAGGTCGCCACAAATCCGGATATGTCGCTATATTTCCGGCAAGGTCGCCATAAATCCGGCAAGGTCGCCACAAATCCGGCAAGGTGGCGACAAATCCGGCAAAGTCGCCACATTTCAATCAAGGTAGCCATAAATTCGGCAAGGTCGCCACAAATCCAGCAAGGTCGCAAAATTCCGGCAAGGTCGCCATAAATCCGGCAAGGTCGCCATAAATTCCACAAGGTCGCCATAAATCCGGCAAGGTCGCCACAAATCCGGCAAGGTGGCCACATTTCCGGCAAGGTCGGCATAAATCCGTTAACGTCGCCATATTTCCGGCACGGTCGCCATAAATACGGCTAGGTCGCCACAAATCCGGCAAGGTCGCCATATTTCCAGCAAGGTCGCCATAAATCCGGCAATGGTCGCCATAAATCCGGGAAAGACGCCACATTTCAATCAAGGTAGCCATAAATTCGGCACGGTCGCGTCAAATCCGGCAAGGTCGCCACATTTCCGGCAAGGTCGCCATAAATCCGGCAAGGTCGCCACAAATCCCGCAAGGTCGCCATAAATCAGGCAAGGTCGCCACAAATCCGGCAAGGTCGCCACATTTGCGGCAAGGTCGCCATAAATCCGTTAAGGTCGCAACAAATACGGAAAGGTCGCCACAATTCCGGCCAGGTCGCCAGAAATCTGACAAGGTTGCCACAAATCCTGGATGGTCGCCACATCCCCGGCAAGTTCGCCATAAATCCGGCAAGGTCACCACAAATCCGTCAAGGTCGCCACATTTCAGGCAAGGTCGCCAGATTTCCGGCAAGGTCGCCATTAATCCGGCAAGGCCGCCACAAATCCGACAAGGTCGCCATAAATCCGGCAAGGTCACAACATTTCCGGCAAGGTCGCCATAAATCCGGCAAGATCGCCACAAATGCGGCAAGGTCGCCATATTCCCGGCATGGTCGCCATAAATCCGGCAATGTCGCCATAAATCCGGCAAGGTCGCCATAAACCCGGCAAGGACGCCACAAATCCGGCAAGGTCGCCATAAATCCGGCAAGGTCGCCACAAATCAAACAGAGTCGCCTATTTCCGGCAAGGTCGCCATAAATCCGGCACGGCCGCCACAAATCCGGCAAGGTCGCCACATTTCCGGCAAGGTCGCAACAAATCGGCGAAGGTCGCCACAAATCCGACAAGGTCGCCATATTTCCGGCAAGGTCGCCATGAATCCGGCAAAGTCGCCACGAATCCGGCATGGTAGCCATATTTCAGGCAAGGTCGACATAAATCCGTCAACGTCGCCAAAAATCCGGCAAGGTCGCCATATTTCCGCAAGGTCGCCACAAATCCGGCAATGTCGCCAAATTTCCGGCAAGGTCGCCATAAATCCGGCAAGGTCGCCACAAATCCGGCAAGGTGGCGACAAATCCGGCAAGGTCGCCACATTTCAATCAAGGTAGCCATAAATTCGGCAAGGTCGCCACAAATCCAGCAAGGTCGCAACATTCCGGCAAGGTCGCCATAAATCCGGCAAGGTCGCCACAAATTCCACAAGGTCGCCATAAATCCGGCAAGGTAGTCACAAATCCGGCAAGGTCGCCACATTTGCGGCAAGGTCGCCATAAATACGTTAAGGTCGCCATATTTCCGGCACGGTCGCCATAAATACGGCTAGGTCGCCACAAATCCGGCAAGGTCGCCATATTTCCAGCAAGGTCGCCATAAATCCGGCAATGGTCGCCATAAATCCGGGAAGGTCGCCACATTTCAATCAAGGTAGCCATAAATTCGGCACGGTCGCGTCAAATCCGGCAAGGTCGCCACATTTCCGGCAAGGTCGCCATAAATCCGGCAAGGTCGCAACAAATCCCGCAAGGTCGCCATAAATCAGGCAAGGTCGCCACAAATCCGGCAAGGTCGCCACATTTGCGGCAAGGTCGCCATAATCCGTTAAGGTCGCAACAAATACGGAAAGGTCGCCACAATTCCGGCCAGGTCGCCAGAAATCTGACAAGGTTGCCACAAATCCTGGATGTTCGCCACATCCCCGGCAAGGTCGCCATAATCCGGCAAGGTCGCCACAAATCCGTCAAGGTCGCCACATTTCACGCAAGGTCGCCAGATTTCCGGCAAGGTCGCCATAAATCCGTCTAGGCCGCCACAAATCCGACAAGGTCGCCATAAATCCGGCAAGGTCACCACATTTCCGGCAAGGTCGCCATAAATCCGGCAAGGTCGCCACAAATGCGGCAAGGTCGCCATATTCCCGGCATGGTCGCCATAAATCCGGCAAGGTCGCCATAAATCCGGCAAGGTCGCCATAAATCCGGCAAGGTCGCCACAAATCGGCAAGGTCGCCATAAATCCGGCAAGGTCGCCACAAATCAGGCAGAGTCGCCTATTTCCGGCAAGGTCATCATAAATCCGGCACGACCGTCACAAATCCGGCAAGGCCGCCACATTTCCGGCAAGTTCGCAACAAATCGGCCAAGGTCGTCACAAATCGGACAAGGTCGCCATATTTTTCGGCAAGGTCGCCATGAGTCCGGCAAAGTCGCCACAAATCCGGCAAGGTAGCCATATTTCCGGCAAGGTCGCCATAAATCCGTCAAGGTCGCCAAAAATCCGGGAAGGTCGCCATATTTCCGGCAAGGTCGCCAGAAATCCGGCAATGTCGCCATATTTCCGGCAAGGTCGCCATAAATCCGGCAAGGTCGCCACAAATCCGGCAAGGTGGCGACAAATCCGGCAAGGTCGCCACATTCCAATCAAGGTAGCCATAAATTCAGCAAGGTCGCCACAAATCCAGCAAGGTCGCAACATTCCGGCAAGGTCGCCATGAATCAGGCAAGGTCGCCACAAGTCCGGCTAGGTCGCCACATTGCCGGCAAGGTCGCCATAAATCCGGCAATGTCGCCACAAATCCCACAAGGTCGCCATAAATCCGGCAAGGTCGCCACAAAACGGGCAAGGTCACCACTTTTGCGGCAAGGTCGCCATAAATCCTGCAAGGTCGCCACAAATATATAACCATATAACCATAACAGCACGGAAACAGGCCATCTCGGCCCTTCAAGTCCGTGCCGAACATTTTTTTTTTTTTTTTTAAATTAAAAATAGTCCCATCTACCTGCACTCAGACCATAACCCTCCATTCCTTTCCCGTCCATATACCCATCCAATCTGTTTTTAAAGGAAAACATCGAACCTGCCTCCACCACTTCCACTGAAAGCTCATTCCACACAGCTACCACTCTCTGAGTAAAGAAGTTCCCCTTAATGTTCCCCCTAAACTTCTGTCCGTTAATTCTCAAGTCATGTCCCCTTGTTTGAATCTTCCCTACTCTCAATGGGAAAAGATTATCCACGTCCACTCTGTCTAACCAGCTCATAATTTTAAAGACCTCTATCAAGTCCCCTCTTAACCTTCTGCGCTCCAAGGAATAAAGACCTAACTTGTTCAACCTTTCTCTGTAACTTAGTTGCTGAAACCCAGGCAACATTCTAGTAAATCTCCTCTGTACTCTCTCTATTTTGTTGACATCCTTCCTATAATTAGGCGACCAAAATTGTACTCCATACTCCAGAATTGGCCTCACCAATGCCTTGTACAATTTTAACATTACATCCCAACTTCTATATTCAATGCTCTGATTTATAAAGGCCAGCACACCAAAATCTTTCTTTACCACCCTATCTACATGAGATTCCACCTTCAGGGAACTATGCACAGTTATTCCTAGATCCCTCTGTTCAACTGCATTCCTCAATTCGCTACCATTTACCGTGTACGTCCTATTTTGATTTGTCCTGCCGAGATGTAGCACCTCACATTTGTCAGCATTAAACTCCATCTGCCATCTTTCAGCCCACTCTTCCAAATGGCCTAAATTTCTCTGTAGACTTTGAAAATCTACATTATCCACAACACCACCTATCTTAGTATCATCTGCATACTAATCCAATTTCCCACACCATCAACCAGACCATTGATGTACATAACAAACAAGTGGACCCAACACAGACCCCTGAGGCACCCCACTAGTCACCGGCCTCCAACCTGACAAACAGCCATCCACCATTACTCTCTGGCATCTCCCATTCAGCCACTGTTGAATCCATGTTGCTACTCCACCATTAATACCCAACAATTGAATCTTCTTAACCAATCTTCCATGAGGAACCTTGTCAAAGGCCTTACTGAAGTCCATATAGACAACATCTACTGCTTTACCCTCATCAATTTCCCTAGTAACCTCTTCGAAAAATTCTAGAAGATTAGTCAAACATGACCTTCCAGGCACAAATCCATGTTGACTGTTCCTAATCAGACCCTGCTTATCCAGATGCTTATATATATTATCTTTAAGTATCCTTTCCATTAATTTGCCCACCACTGACGTCAAACTAACAGGTCTATAATTGCTAGGTTTACTCTTAGAACCCGTTTTAAACAACGGAACAACATGCGCAGTACGCCAATCCTCCGGCACTATTCCCGTTTCTAATGACATTTGAAATATTTCTGTCATAGCCCCTGCTATTTCTACACTAACTTCCCTCAATGTCCTCGGGAATATCCTGTCAGGACCTGGAGACTTATCCGTTTACATCTTTTTCAAAAGTGTCCGCACCTCCTCTTCTTTGAATCTCATAGTTTCCATTGCTACTCTGCTTGTTTCCCTTACCTCACATAATTCCATATCCTTCTCCTTGGTGAATACCGAAGAAATGAAATTGTTCAGTATCTCCCCCATCTCTTTTGGCTCTGCAGATAGCTGTCCACTCTGACTCTCTAATGGACCAATTTTATTCCTTGTTATCCATTTGCTATTAATATAGCTGTAGAAATCCTTTGGATTTACTTTCACCTTACTTGCCAAAGCAACCTCCTATCTTCTTTTAGCTTTTCTAATTTCTTTCTTAATATTCTTTTTACATTCTTTATACTCCTCAAGCACCTCATTTACTCCATGCTGCCTATAATTATTGTAGATCTCTCTCTTTTTCCGAACCGTGTCCAATTTCCCTTGAAAACCATGGCTCTTTCCAATTTTTACTATTTCCTTTCAACCGAACAGATACATAAAGATTCTGTACTTAAAATTTCACCTTTAATTGTCCTCCATTTCTCTTCTACCTCCTTCCCATAAAACAACAGCAAGGTCGCCACAAATCCGGCAAGGTAGCCATATTTCCGGCAAGGTCGCCATAAATCCGGCAAGGTCCGCACAAATCCGGCAAGGTCGCCACAAATCCGGCAAGGGCGCCACAAATCCGACAAGGCAGCCATATTTCCAGCAAGATCGCCATAAATCCGGCATGGTGGCCACAAATCAGGGAAAGTCGCCATATTTCCGGCAAGGTCGCCATAAATCCGGCAAGGTCGCCATATTTCCGGCAAGGTCGCCATGAATCCGGCAAGGTCGCCACAAATCCGGCAACGTCGCCATATTTCCGGCACGGTCGCCATAAATCCTGCAAGGTCGCCACAAATCCGGCAAGGTCGCCATTTTTCCGACAAGGTCGCCATAAATCCCGCAAGGTCGCCACAAATCCGGCAAGGTCGCCATATTTCCGGCAAGGTCGCCATAAATCCGGCAAGCTCCCCATAAATCCGGGAAGGTCGCCACAAATCCGGCAGTCACCTATTTCCGGCAAGGTCGTCATAAATCCTGCACTGCCGCCACAAATCCGGCAAGGTCGCAACAAATCTGGCAAGGTCGCTGCAAATTCGACAAGGTCGCCTTATTTCCGGCAAGGTCGCCATAAATCCCGCAAGGTCCCCACAAATCTGGCAAAGTCGCCATATTTCCGGCAAGGTCGCATGAATCCGACAAGGTCGCCACAAATCCGGCAAGGTCGCCATATTTCCGGCAAGGTCGCCATAAATCCGGCAAGGTCGCCACAAATCCGGCAAGGTCGCCATATTTCCGGCAAGGTCGCCACAAATCCGGCAAGGTCGCCATATTTCCGGCAAGGTCGCCATAAATCCGGCATGGTGGCCACAAATCAGGGAAGGTCGCCATATTTCCGGCAAGGTCGCCACAAATCCGGCAAGGTCGCCATATTTCCGGCAAGGTCGCCATAAATCCGGCATGGTGGCCACAAATCAGGGAAGGTCGCCATATTTCCGGCAATGTCGCCAAAATCCGGCAAGGTCGCCATATATCCGGCAAGATCGCCATACATCCGGCATGGTGACCACAAATCAGGGAAGGTCGCCATATATCCGGCAAGACCGCCATAAATCCGGCAAGTTCGCCATATTTCCGGCACGATCGCAAAAAACCCGGCAAGGTCGCCACAAATCCGGCAAGGTCGCCATATTTCCGGCACGGTCGCCATCAATCCGGCAAGGTCGCCACAAATCTGGCAAGGTCGCCATATTTTCGGCAAGGTCGCCATAAATCCCGCAAGGTCGCCACAAATCCGGCAAGGTCGCGATATATTCGGCAAGGTCGCCATAAATCCGGCAAGGTCGCCATAAATCCGGCAAGGACGCCACAAATCCGGCAGAGTCGCCTATTTCCGGCAAGGTCGCCATAAATCCGGCACGGCCGACACAAATCCGGCAAGGTCGCCACATTTCCGGCAAGGTCGCAACAAATCTGGCAAAGTCGCCACAAATCCGACAAGGTCGCCATATTTCAGGCAAGGTCGCCATAAATCCCGCAAGGTCGCCACAAATCCGGCAAGGTCGCCATATTTCCGGCAAGGTCGCCATGAATCCGGCAAGGTCGCCACAAATCCGGCAAGGTAGCCATATTTCAGGCAAGGTGGCCATAAATCCGGCAAGGTCCAAACAAATCCGGAAAGGTCGCCAGATTTCCGGCAAGGTGGCGTCAAATCCGGCAAGGTCGCCACATTTGAAAGAAGGCAGCCATAAATTCGGCAAGGTCGCGTCAAATCCGGCAAGGTCGCCACAATTCCGGGAAGGTCGCCATAGATCCGGCAAGGTCGCCACAAATCAGGCAAGGTCGCAACATTCCAGCAAGGTCGCCATAAATCCGGCATCGTCGCCACAAATCCGGCAAGGTCACCACATTTCCGCCAAGGTCGCCATGAATCCGGCAAGGTCGCCACAAATCCGGCAAGGTAGCCACATTTCCGGGAAGGTCGCCATAAATCCGGCAAGGTCGCCACAAATCCGTCAAGGTCGCCACATTTCAGGCAAGGTCGCCGCATTTCCGGCAACGTCGCCATAAATCCGGCAAGGTAGTCACAAATACGACAAGGTCGCCATAAATCCGGCAAGGACGCCACATTTCCGGCAAGGATGCCATAAATCCGGCAAGGTCGCCATATTTCCGGCAAGGTCGCCATAAATCCCGCAAGGTCGCCACAAATCCGGCAAGGTCGCCATATTTCCGGCAAGGTCGCCATAAATCCGGCAAGGTCGCCACAAATCCGGCAAGGTCGGCATATTTCTGGCAAGGTCGCCATAAAACCGACAAGGTCGCCACAAATCCGGCAAGTTCGCCATATTTCCGGCAAGGTCGCCATATATCCGGCAAGGTCGCCATAAATCCGGCAGTCGCCATATTTCCGGCAAGGTCGCCATAAATCCGGCAAGGTCGCCATAAATCCGGCAAGGTCGCCACAAATCCGGCTGAGTCGCCTATTTCCGTCAAGGTCGCCATAAATCCGGCATGGCCGACACAAATCCGGCAAGGTCGCCACATTTCCGGCAAGGTCGCAACAAATCTGGCAAAGTCGCCACAAATCCGACAAGGTCGCCATATTTCCGGCAAGGTCGCCATAAATCCCGCAAGGTCGCCACAAATCCGGCAAGGTCGCCATATTTCCGGCAAGGTCGCCATGAATCCGGCAAGGTCGCCACAAATCCGGCAAGGTAGCCATATTTCAGGCAAGGTCGCCATAAATCCGGCAAGGTCCCCACAAATCCGGCAAGGTCGCCATATTTCCGGCAAGGTGGCGTCAAATCCGGCAAGGTCGCCACATTTCAAACAAGGCAGCCATAAATTCGGCAAGGTCGCGTCAAATCCGGCAAGGTCGCCACATTTCCGGGAAGGTCGCCATAGATCCGGCAAGGTCGCCACAAATCAGGCAAGGTCGCAACATTCCGGCAAGGTCGCCATAAATCCGGCATCGTCGCCACAAATCCGGCAAGGTCACCACATTTCCGGCAAGGTCGCCATGAATCCGGCAAGGTCGCCACAAATCCGGCAAGGTAGCCACATTTCCGGGAAGGTCGCCATAGGTCCGGCAAGGTCGCCACAAATCCGGCAAGGTCGCAACTTTCCGGCAAGGTCGCCATAAATCCGGCATCATCGCCACAAATCCGGCAAGGTCACCACATTTCCGGCAAGGTCGCCATGAATCCGGCAAGGTCGCCACAAATCCGGCAAGGTAGCCATATTTCCTGCAAGATCGCGATGAATCCGGCAAGGTCGCCATAAATCCGGCAAGGTCGCCACAAATCCGTCAAGGTCGCGACACTTCAGGCAAGGTCGCCGCATTTCCGGCAACGTCGCCATAAATCCGGCAAGGTAGTCACAAATACGACAAGGTCGCCATAAATCCGGCAAGGACGCCACATTTCCGGCAAGGACGCCATAAATCCGGCAAGGTCGCCATATTTCCGGCAAGGACGCCATAAATCCCGCAAGGTCGCCACAAATCCGACAAGGTCGCCATATTTCCGGCAAGGTCGCCATAAATCCGGCAAGGTCGCCACAAATCCGGCAAGGTCGGCATATTTCTGGCAAGGCCGCCATAAAACCGACAAGGTCGCCACAAATCCGGCAAGTCCGCCATATTTCCGGCAAGGTCGCCATATATCCGGCAAGGTCGCCGTAAATCCGGCAAAGTCGCCATATTTCCGGCAAGGTCGCCATAAATCCGGCAAGGTCGCCACAAATCCGGCAAGGTCGCCATATATCCGGCAAGGACGCCATAAATCCGGCAAGGTCGCCACAAATCCGGCAAGGTTGCCATATTTCCGGTAAGGTCGCCATAAATCCGGCAAGTTTGCCACAAATCCGGCATGGTCGCCATATTTCCGGCATGGTCGTCATAAATCCGGCAAGGTGGCCAGAAATCCGACAAGATAGCCCTATTTCCGGCACGTTCGCCATAAATCCGGCATGGTGGCCACAAATCAGGGAAGGTCGCCACATTTCCGGCAAGGTCGCGATAAATCCGGCAAGGACGCCATATTTCCGGCACGATCGCCATAAATCCGGCAAGGTCGCCACAAATCCGGCAAGGTCGCCATATTTCCGGCATTGTCGCCATAAATCCGGCAAGGTCGCCATAAACCCGGCAAGGTCGCCATTGTTCCGGCAAGGTCGCCATAAATCCCGCAAGGTCGCCACGAATCCATCAAGGTCTCCATATTTCCGGGAAGGTCGCCATAAATCCGGCAATGTCGCCATAAATCCGGCAAGGTCGCCACAAATCCGGCAGAGTAGCCTATTTTCGGCAAGGTCGCCATAAATCCGGCACTGCAAATCCGACAAGGTCGCCACATTTCCGGCAAGGTCGCAACAAATCTGGCAAGGTCGCCGCAAATCCGAAAAAGTCGCCACATTTCCGGCAAGGTCACCATAAATCCCGCAAGGTCGCCACAAATCTGGCAAGGTCGCCATATTTCCGGGAAGGTCGCATGAATCCGGCAAGGTCGCCACAAATCCGGCAATGTAGTCATATTTCCGGCAAGGTCGCCATAAATCCGGCAAGGTCGCCACAAATCCGGCAAGGTCGCCATATTTCCGGCAAGGTCGCTACAAATCCGGCAAGGTCGCCATATTTCCGGCAAGGTCGCCATAAATCCGGCATGGTGGCCACAAATCAGGGAAGGTCGCCATATTTCCGGCAAGGTCGCCACAAATCCGGCAAGGTCGGCATATTTCTGGCAAGGTCGCCATAAAACCGACAAGGTCGCCACAAATCCGGCAAGTTCGCCATATTTCCGGCAAGGTCGCCATATATCCGGCAAGGTCGCCATAAATCCGGCAGTCGCCATATCTCCGGCAAGGTCGCCATAAATCCGGCAAGGTCGCCACAAATCCGGCAAGGTCGCCATATATTCGGCAAGGACGCCATAAATCCGGCAAGGTCGCCACAAATCCGGCAAGGTTGCCATATTTCCGGTAAGGTCGCCATAAATCCGGCAAGGTCGCCACAAATCCGGCAAGGTCGTCATATTTCCGGCATGGTCGTCATAAATCCGGCAAGGTGGCCAGAAATCCGACAAGGTAGCCATATTTCCGGCAAGTTCGCCATAAATCCGGCATGGTGGCCACAAATCAGGGAAGGTCGCCATATTTCCGGCAAGGTCGCGATAAATCCGGTAAGGTCGCCATATTTCCGGCACGATCGCCATAAATCCGCCAAGGTCGCCACAAATCCGGCAAGGTCGCCATATTTCCGGCACGGTCGCTATAAATCCGGCAATGTCGCCATAAACCCGGCAAGGTCCCCATTGTTCCGGCAAGGTCGCCATAAATCCCGCAAGGTCGCCACAAATCCGTCAACGTCTCCATATTTCCGGCAAGGTCGCCATAAATCCGGCAATGTCGCCATAAATCCGGCAACGTCGCCACAAATCCGGCAGAGTCGCCTATTTTCGGCAAGGGAGCCATAAATCCGGCACGGCCGCCACAAATCCGGCAAGGTCGCCACATTTCCGGCAAGGTCGCAACAAATCTGGCAAGGTCGCCGCAAATCCGAAAAGGTCGCCATATTTCCGGCAAGGTCGCCATAAATCCCGCAAGGTCGCCACAAATCTGGCAAGGTCGCCATAAATCCGGCAAGGTCGCCATATTTCCGTCAAGGACGCCATAAATCCCGCAAGGTCGCCACAAATCCGGCAAGGTCGCCATATTTCCGGCAAGGTCGCCATAAATCCGGCAAGGTCGCCACAAATCCGGCAAGGTCGGCATATATCTAGCAAGGCCGCCATAAAACCGACAAGGTCGCCACAAAGCCGGCAAGTCCGCCATATTTCCGGCAAGGTCGCCATATATCCGGCAAGGTCGCCATAAATCCGGCAAAGTCGCCATATTTCCGGCAAGGTCGCCATAAATCCGGCAAGGTCGCCACAAATCCGGCAAGGTCGGCATATATCCGGCAAGGACGCCATAAATCCGGCAAGGTCGCCACAAATCCGGCAAGGTTGCCATATTTCCGGTAAGGTCGCCATAAATCCGGCAAGTTTGCTACAAATCCGGCAAGGTCGCCATATTTCCGGCATGGTCGTCATAAATCCGGCAAGGTGGCCAGAAATCCGACAAGATAGCCCTATTTCCGGCACGTTCGCCATAAATCCGGCATGGTGGCCACAAATCAGGGAAGGTCGCCATATTTCCGGCAAGGTCGCGATAAATCCGTCAAGGACGCCATATTTCCGGCACGATCGCCATAAATCCGGCAAGGTCGCCACAAATCCGGCAAGGTCGCCATATTTCCGGCACTGTCGCCATAAATCCGGCAAGGTCGCCATAAACCCGGCAAGGTCGCCATTGTTCCGGCAAGGTCGCCATAAATCCCGCAAGGTCGCCACGAATCCATCAAGGTCTCCATATTTCCGGGAAGGTCGCCATAAATCCGGCAATGTCGCCATAAATCCGGCAAGGTCGCCACAAATCCGGCAGAGTAGCCTATTTTCGGCAAGGTCGCCATAAATCCGGCACGGCCGCCACAAACCCGGCAAGGTCGCCACATTTCCGGCAAGGTCGCAACAAATCTGGCAAGGTCGCCGCAAATCCGAAAAGGTCGCCACATTTCCGGCAAGGTCACCATAAATCCCGCAAGGTCGCCACAAATCTGGCAAGGTCGCCATATTTCCGGGAAGGTCGCATGAATCCGGCAAGGTCGCCACAAATCCGGCAATGTAGTCATATTTCCGGCAAGGTCGCCATAAATCCGGCAAGGTCGCCACAAATCCGGCAAGGTCGCCATATTTCCGGCAAGGTCGCCATAAATCCGGCAAGGTCGCCATATTTCCGTCAAGGACGCCATAAATCCCGCAAGGTCGCCACAAATCCGGCAAGGTCGCCATATTTCCGGCAAGGTCGCCATAAATCCGGCAAGGTCGCCACAAATCCGGCAAGGTCGGCATATATCTAGCAAGGCCGCCATAAAACCGACAAGGTCGCCACAAAGCCGGCAAGTCCGCCATATTTCCGGCAAGGTCGCCATATATCCGGCAAGGTCGCCATAAATCCGGCAAAGTCGCCATATTTCCGGCAAGGTCGCCATAAATCCGGCAAGGTCGCCACAAATCCGGCAAGGTCGGCATATATCCGGCAAGGACGCCATAAATCCGGCAAGGTCGCCACAAATCCGGCAAGGTTGCCATATTTCCGGTAAGGTCGCCATAAATCCGGCAAGTTTGCTACAAATCCGGCAAGGTCGCCATATTTCCGGCATGGTCGTCATAAATCCGGCAAGGTGGGCAGAAATCCGACAAGATAGCCCTATTTCCGGCACGTTCGCCATAAATCCGGCATGGTGGCCACAATTCAGGGAAGGTCGCCATATTTCCGGCAAGGTCGCGATAAATCCGTCAAGGACGCCATATTTCCGGCACGATCGCCATAAATCCGGCAAGGTCGCCACAAATCCGGCAAGGTCGCCATATTTCCGGCACTGTCGCCATAAATCCGGCAAGGTCGCCATAAACCCGGCAAGGTCGCCATTGTTCCGGCAAGGTCGCCATAAATCCCGCAAGGTCGCCACGAATCCATCAAGGTCTCCATATTTCCGGGAAGGTCGCCATAAATCCGGCAATGTCGCCATAAATCCGGCAAGGTCGCCACAAATCCGGCAGAGTAGCCTATTTTCGGCAAGGTCGCCATAAATCCGGCACGGCCGCCACAAACCCGGCAAGGTCGCCACATTTCCGGCAAGGTCGCAACAAATCTGGCAAGGTCGCCGCAAATCCGAAAAGGTCGCCACATTTCCGGCAAGGTCACCATAAATCCCGCAAGGTCGCCACAAATCTGGCAAGGTCGCCATATTTCCGGGAAGGTCGCATGAATCCGGCAAGGTCGCCACAAATCCGGCAATGTAGTCATATTTCCGGCAAGGTCGCCATAAATCCGGCAAGGTCGCCACAAATCCGGCAAGGTCGCCATATTTCCGGCAAGGTCGCCATAAATCCGGCATGGTGGCCACAAATCAGGGAAGGTCGCCATATTTCCGGCAAGGTCGCCATAAATCCGGCAAGTTCGCCATATTTCCGGCAAGATCGCCATAAATCCGTCAAGGTCGCCACAAATCCGGCAAGGTCACCATATTTCCGGCACGGTCGCCATAAATCCGGCAAGGTCGCCATAAACCCGGCAAGGTCGCCATTGTTCCGGCAAGGTCGCCATAAATCCCGCAAGGTCGCCACGAATCCATCAAGGTCTCCATATTTCCGGGAAGGTCGCCATAAATCCGGCAATGTCGCCATAAATCCGGCAAGGTCGCCACAAATCCGGCAGAGTAGCCTATTTTCGGCAAGGTCGCCATAAATCCGGCACGGCAAATCCGACAAGGTCGCCACATTTCCGGCAAGGTCGCAACAAATCTGGCAAGGTCGCCGCAAATCCGAAAAAGTCGCCACATTTCCGGCAAGGTCACCATAAATCCCGCAAGGTCGCCACAAATCTGGCAAGGTCGCCATATTTCCGGGAAGGTCGCATGAATCCGGCAAGGTCGCCACAAATCCGGCAATGTAGTCATATTTCCGGCAAGGTCGCCATAAATCCGGCAAGGTCGCCACAAATCCGGCAAGGTCGCCATATTTCCGGCAAGGTCGCCACAAATCCGGCAAGGTCGCCATATTTCCGGCAAGGTCGCCATAAATCCGGCATGGTGGCCACAAATCAGGGAAGGTCGCCATATTTCCGGCAAGGTCGCCACAAATCCGGCAAGGTCGGCATATTTCTGGCAAGGTCGCCATAAAACCGACAAGGTCGCCACAAATCCGGCAAGTTCGCCATATTTCCGGCAAGGTCGCCATATATCCGGCAAGGTCGCCATAAATCCGGCAGTCGCCATATTTCCGGCAAGGTCGCCATAAATCCGGCAAGGTCGCCACAAATCCGGCAAGGTCGCCATATATTCGGCAAGGACGCCATAAATCCGGCAAGGTCGCCACAAATCCGGCAAGGTTGCCATATTTCCGGTAAGGTCGCCATAAATCCGGCAAGGTCGCCACAAATCCGGCAAGGTCGCCATATTTCCGGCATGGTCGTCATAAATCCGGCAAGGTGGCCAGAAATCCGACAAGGTAGCCATATTTCCGGCAAGTTCGCCATAAATCCGGCATGGTGGCCACAAATCAGGGAAGGTCGCCATATTTCCGGCAAGGTCGCGATAAATCCGGTAAGGTCGCCATATTTCCGGCACGATCGCCATAAATCCGGCAAGGTCGCCACAAATCCGGCAAGGTCGCCATATTTCCGGCACGGTCGCCATAAATCCGGCAATGTCGCCATAAACCCGGCAAGGTCCCCATTGTTCCGGCAAGGTCGCCATAAATCCCGCAAGGTCGCCACAAATCCGTCAACGTCTCCATATTTCCGGCAAGGTCGCCATAAATCCGGCAATGTCGCCATAAATCCGGCAACGTCGCCACAAATCCGGCAGAGTCGCCTATTTTCGGCAAGGGAGCCATAAATCCGGCACGGCCGCCACAAATCCGGCAAGGTCGCCACATTTCCGGCAAGGTCGCAACAAATCTGGCAAGGTCGCCGCAAATCCGAAAAGGTCGCCATATTTCCGGCAAGGTCGCCATAAATCCCGCAAGGTCGCCACAAATCTGGCAAGGTCGCCATAAATCCTGCAAGGTCGCCATATTTCCGTCAAGGACGCCATAAATCCCGCAAGGTCGCCACAAATCCGGCAAGGTCGCCATATTTCCGGCAAGGTCGCCATAAATCCGGCAAGGTCGCCACAAATCCGGCAAGGTCGGCATATATCTAGCAAGGCCGCCATAAAACCGACAAGGTCGCCACAAAGCCGGCAAGTCCGCCATATTTCCGGCAAGGTCGCCATATATCCGGCAAGGTCGCCATAAATCCGGCAAAGTCGCCATATTTCCGGCAAGGTCGCCATAAATCCGGCAAGGTCGCCACAAATCCGGCAAGGTCGGCATATATCCGGCAAGGACGCCATAAATCCGGCAAGGTCGCCACAAATCCGGCAAGGTTGCCATATTTCCGGTAAGGTCGCCATAAATCCGGCAAGTTTGCTACAAATCCGGCAAGGTCGCCATATTTCCGGCATGGTCGTCATAAATCCGGCAAGGTGGCCAGAAATCCGACAAGATAGCCCTATTTCCGGCACGTTCGCCATAAATCCGGCATGATGGCCACAAATCAGGGAAGGTCGCCATATTTCCGGCAAGGTCGCGATAAATCCGTCAAGGACGCCATATTTCCGGCACGATCGCCATAAATCCGGCAAGGTCGCCACAAATCCGGCAAGGTCGCCATATTTCCGGCACTGTCGCCATAAATCCGGCAAGGTCGCCATAAACCCGGCAAGGTCGCCATTGTTCCGGCAAGGTCGCCATAAATCCCGCAAGGTCGCCACGAATCCATCAAGGTCTCCATATTTCCGGGAAGGTCGCCATAAATCCGGCAATGTCGCCATAAATCCGGCAAGGTCGCCACAAATCCGGCAGAGTAGCCTATTTTCGGCAAGGTCGCCATAAATCCGGCACGGCCGCCACAAATCCGGCAAGGTCGCCACATTTCCGGCAAGGTCGCAACAAACCTGGCAAGGTCGCCGCAAATCCGAAAAGGTCGCCACATTTCCGGCAAGGTCACCATAAATCCCGCAAGGTCGCCACAAATCTGGCAAGGTCGCCATATTTCCGGGAAGGTCGCATGAATCCGGCAAGGTCGCCACAAATCCGGCAATGTAGTCATATTTCCGGCAAGGTCGCCATAAATCCGGCAAGGTCGCCACAAATCCGGCAAGGTCGCCATATTTCCGGCAAGGTCGCCACAAATCCGGCAAGGTCGCCATATTTCCGGCAAGGTCGCCATAAATCCGGCATGGTGGCCACAAATCAGGGAAGGTCGCCATATTTCCGGCAAGGTCGCCATAAATCCGGCAAGTTCGCCATATTTCCGGCAAGATCGCCATAAATCCGGCAAGGTCGCCACAAATCCGGCAAGGTCACCATATTTCCGGCACGGTCGCCATAAATCCGGCAAGGTAGCCATAATTCCGGCAAGGTCGCCATAAATCCCGCAATGTCCCCACAAATCCGGCGAGGTCGCCATATTTCCGGCAACGTCGCCATAAATGCGGCAAGGTCGCCATAAATCCGGCAAGGTCGCCACAAATCCGGCAGTCGCCTATTTCCGCAAAGGTCGCCATAAATCCGGCACGGCCGCCACAAATCCGGCAAGGTCGCCACATTTCCGGCAAGGTCGCAACAAATCTGGCAAAGTCGCCACAAATCCGACAAGGTCGCCATATTTCCGGCAAGGTCGCCATAAATCCCGCAAGGTCGCCACAAATCCGGCAAGGTCGCCATATTTCCGGCAAGGTCGCCACAAATCCGCCAAGGTCGCCATATTTCCGGCAATGTCACCAAAAATCCGGCAAGGTCGCCACAAATCCGGCAAGGTGGCGTCAAATCCGGCAAGGTCGCCACATTTCAATCAAGGTAGCCATAAATTCGGCAAGGTCGCGTCGAATCCGGCAAGGTCGCCATAAATCCGGCATCGTCGCCACAAATCCGGCAAGGTCACCACATTTCCGGCAAGGTCGCCATGAATCCGGCCAGGTCGCCACAAGTCCGGCAATGTAGCCACAAATCCCGCAAGGTCGCCACATTTGCGGCAACGTCGCCATAAATCCGGCAAGGTCGCCACAAATACGGCAAGTTCGCCACATCCCCGGCAACGTCGCCATAAATCCGGCAAGGTCGCCACAAATCCGGCAAGGTCGCCACATTTCAGGCAAGGTCGCCGCATTTCCGGCAACGTCGCCATAAATCCGGCAAGGTGGTCACAAATCCGACAAGGTCGCCATAAATCCGGCAAGGTCGCCACAAATCCGGCAAGGTCGCCACATTTCCGCCAAGACGCCATAAATCCCGCAAGGTCGCCACAAATCCGGCAACGTCGCCATATTTCCGGCAAGGTCGCCATAAATCCGGCAAGGTCGCCACAAATCCGGCAAGGTCGGCATATTTCTGGCAAGGTCGCCATAAACCCGACAAGGTCGCCACAAATCCGGCAACGTCGCCATATTTCCGGCAAGGTCGCCATAAATCCGGCAAGGTCGCCACAAATCCGGCAAGGTCGGCATATTTCTGGCAAGGTCGCCAGAAACCCGACAAGGTCGCCACAAATCCGGCAAGTTCGCCATATTTCCGGCAAGGTCGCCATATATCCGGAAAGGTCGCCATAAATCCGGCAAAGTCGCAATATTTCCGGCAAGGTCGCCATAAATCCGGCAAGGTCGCCACAAATCCGGCAAGGTCCCCATATATCCGGCAAGGACGCCATAAATCCGGGAAGGTCGCCACAAATCCGGCAAGGTTGCCATATTTCCGGTAAGGTAGCCACAAGTCCGGCAATGTCGCCATAAATCCGCAAGGTCGCCACAAATCCGGCAAGGTCGCCACATTTCCGCCAAGAACGCCATAAATCCCGCAAGGTCGCCACAAATCCGGCAAGGTCGCCATATTTCCGGCAAGGTCGCCATAAATCCGGCAAGGTCGCCACAAATCCGGCAAGGTCGGCATATTTCTGGCAAGGTCGCCATAAACCCGACAAGGTCGCCACAAATCCGGCAAGTTCGCCATATTTCCGGCAAGGTCGCCATATATCCGGCAAGGTCGCCATAAATCCGGCAAAGTCGCAATATACTCGGCAAGGTCGCCATAAATCCGGCAATTTCGCCACAAATCCGGGAAGGTCGCCCAAATCCGGCAAGGTTGCCATATTTCCGATAAGGTCGCCATAAATCCGGCAAGGTCGCCACAAATCCGGCAAGGTCGCCATATTTCTTGCATGGTCGTCATAAATCCGGCAAGGTGGCCACAAATCCGACAAGGTAGCCATATTTCCGGCAAGTTCGCCATAAATCCGGCATGGTGGCCACGAATCAGGGATGGTCGCCTTATTTCCGGCAAGGTCGCCATAAATCTGGCAAGGTCGCCATATTTCCGGCACGATCGCCATAAATCCGGCAAGGTCGCCACAAATCCGGCAAGGTCACCACAAATCCGGCAAGGTCGGCATATTTCTGGCAAGGTCGCCAGAAACCCGACAAGGTCGCCACAAATCCGGCAAGTTCGCCATATTTCCGGCAAGGTCGCCATATATCCGGAAAGGTCGCCATAAATCCGGCAAAGTCGCAATATTTCCGGCAAGGTCGCCATAAATCCGGCAAGGTCGCCACAAATCCGGCAAGGTCCCCATATATCCGGCAAGGACGCCATAAATCCGGGAAGGTCGCCACAAATCCGGCAAGGTTGCCATATTTCCGGTAAGGTAGCCACAAGTCCGGCAATGTCGCCATAAATCCGCAAGGTCGCCACAAATCCGGCAAGGTCGCCACATTTCCGCCAAGAACGCCATAAATCCCGCAAGGTCGCCACAAATCCGGCAAGGTCGCCATATTTCCGGCAAGGTCGCCATAAATCCGGCAAGGTCGCCACAAATCCGGCAAGGTCGGCATATTTCTGGCAAGGTCGCCATAAACCCGACAAGGTCGCCACAAATCCGGCAAGTTCGCCATATTTCCGGCAAGGTCGCCATATATCCGGCAAGGTCGCCATAAATCCGGCAAAGTCGCAATATACTCGGCAAGGTCGCCATAAATCCGGCAATTTCGCCACAAATCCGGGAAGGTCGCCCAAATCCGGCAAGGTTGCCATATTTCCGATAAGGTCGCCATAAATCCGGCAAGGTCGCCACAAATCCGGCAAGGTCGCCATATTTCTTGCATGGTCGTCATAAATCCGGCAAGGTGGCCACAAATCCGACAAGGTAGCCATATTTCCGGCAAGTTCGCCATAAATCCGGCATGGTGGCCACGAATCAGGGATGGTCGCCTTATTTCCGGCAAGGTCGCCATAAATCTGGCAAGGTCGCCATATTTCCGGCACGATCGCCATAAATCCGGCAAGGTCGCCACAAATCCGGCAAGGTCACCATATTTCCGGCACGCTCGCCATAAATCCGGCAAGGTCGCAACAAACCCGGCAAGGTCGCCATTTTTCCGGCAAGGTCGCCATAAATCCCCGCAAGGTCGCCACAAATCCGGCAAGGCCGCCACATTTCCGGCAAGGTCGCAACAAATCTGGCAAGGTCGCCGCAAATCCGACATGGTCGCCATATTTCCGGCAAGGTCGCCACAAATCCGGCAAGGTCGCCATATTTCCGGCAAGGTCGCCATAAATCCCGCAAGGTCGCCACAAATCCGGCAAGGTCGCCATATTTCCGGCAAGGTCGCCATAAATCCGGCAAGGTCGCCACAAATCCGGCAAGGCCGCCATAAATCCGGTAAGGTCGCCACAAATCAGGCATGGTCGCTACATTACCGGCAAGGTCGCCATAATTCCAGCAAGGTCGCCACGAATCCGGCAAGGTTGCCACATTTCCTTCAAGGTCGACATAAATCCGGCAAGGTCGCCACAAATCCGGCAAGGTAGCCACATTTCGTCAAGGTCGCCTTGAATCCGGCAAGGTCGACACAAATCCGGCATGGTCGCAACATTTCGGCAAGGTCGCCATAAATCCGGCATCGTCGTCACAAATCCGGCAATGTCGCCATATTTCCGGCAAGGTCGTCATAAATCCGGTAAGGTCGCCACAAATCCGGCAAGGTCGCCATATTTCCGGCTAGGTAGCCAGAAATCCGCAAGGTCGCAACAAATCCGGCGAAGTAGCCATATTTCCGGCAAGATCGCCATAAATCCTGCAAGGTCGCCACAAATCCGGTGAGGTCGCCATATTTCCAGCATGTTCGCCATAAATCCGGGAAGGTCGCCACAAATCCGGCGAGGACGCCATAAATCCGGCAAGGTCGCCATAAATGCGGCGAGGTCGCCATATTTCCGGCAAGTTCGCCACAAACCGGGCAAGGTAGCATATTTCCGACAAGGTCGCCATAAATCCGCCAAGGGCGCCACAAATCCGGCAAGGTCGGCATAAATCCGGCGAGGTAGCCAGAAATCCGCAAGGTCGCCACAATTCCGGCGAAGTAGCCATATTTCCGGCAAGGTCGCCATAAATCCGGCAAGGTCGCCACAAATCCGGCGAGGTCGCCATATTCCGCCTGGTCGCCATAAATCCGGCAAGGTCGCCACAAATCCGGCGAGGACGCCATATTTCCGGCAAGGTCGCCATAAATCCGGCAAGGTCGTCATAAATGCGGCGAGGTCGCCATATTTCCGGCAAGGTCCCCACAAATCTGGCAAGATCGCCATAAATCCGGCGCGGTCGCCATATTTCCGGCAAGGTCGCCACAAATCCGGAAAGGTCGCCATACATCCGGCAAGGTCGCCATAAATCCAGCAAGATCGTCAGAAATCCGGTAACGTCGCCATATTTCCGGCAAGATCGCCATATATCCGGCAAGGTCGCCACAAACCCAGCAAGGTCGCCATATTTCCGGCAAGATCGCCATATATCCGCCAAGGTCGCCATAAACCCGGCAAGGTCGCCCTAATTCCGGCAAGGTCGACATAAATCCGGCGAGGTCGCCACAAATCCGGCAAGGTCGCCATATTTCTGGCAAGGTCGCCATATATCCGGTGAAGTCGCCATATATCCGGCAAGGTCGCCATAAATCCGGCAAGGTCGCCATAAATCCGGCAAGGTCTCCACATTTCCGGCGAGGTCGCCATAAATCCGGCAAGGTCGCCACAAATCCGTAATAGTCGACACATTTCCGGCGACGACGCAATAAATCCGGCAAGCTCGCCACAAATCCGCAAGGTCGCCATATTTCCGGCGAGGTCGCCATTAATCCGGCAAGTTCGCCACAAATCCGGCAAGGTCGCCATAACTCCGGCGAGGTCGCCATATTTCCGGCAAGGTCGCCATAAATCCAGCGAGCTCGCCATATTTCCGGCGAGGTCGCCATAAGTCCGGCAAGGTCGCCATAATTCCGGCGAGGTCGCCATATTTCCGGCAAGTTCGCCATATATCCTGCAAGGTCGCCCTAATTCCGACAAAGTCGCCATAAATCCGGCAAGTTCGCCACAAATCCGGCAAGGTCGCCATAAATCCGGTAAGGTCGCCATATTTCCGACAAGGTCGCCATAAATCTGGCAAGGTTGCCTCAAATCCGGAAAGGTCGCCATCTTCCGGCAAGGTCGCCATAAACCCGGCAAGGTGGCGTCAAATCCGGCAAGGTCGACACATTTCCATCAAGGTAGCCATATATTCGGCAAGGTCGCGTCAAATCCGGCAAGGTCGCCACATTTCCGGCAAGGTCGCCATAGATCCGGCAAGGTCGCCACACACCCGGCAAGGTCCCCACATTTCCGGCAAGGCCGCCATAAATCCGTCAAGGTCGCCACAAATCAGGCATGGTCGCTACATTACCGGCGAGGTCGCCATAATTCCAACAAGGTCGCCACAAATCCGGCAAGGTTCCCACATTTCCGGCAAGGTCGACATAAATCCGGCAATGTCGCCACAAATCCGGCAAGGTAGCCACATTTCGTCAAGGTCGCCTTGAATCCGGCAAGGTCGACACAAATCCGGCAAGGTAGCCATATTTCAGGCAAGGTCGCCATAAATCCGGCAAGGTCCCCACAAATCCGGCAAGGTCGCCATACTTCCGGCAAGGTGGCGTCAAATCCGGCAAGGTCGCCACATTTCAAACAAGGCAGCCATAAATTCGGCAAGGTCGCGTCAAATCCGGCAAGGTCGCCACATTTCCGGGAAGGTCGCCATAGATCCGGCAAGGTCGCCACAAATCAGGCAAGGTCGCAACATTCCGGCAAGGTCGCCATAAATCCGGCATCGTCGCCACAAATCCGGCAAGGTCACCAAATTTCCGGCAAGGTCGCCATGAATCCGGCAAGGTCGCCACAAATCCGGCAAGGTAGCCATATTTCCGGCAAGACCGCGATGAATCCGGCAAGGTCGCCATAAATCCGGCAAGGTCGCCACAAATCCGTCAAGGTCGCCACATTTCAGGCAAGGTCGCGGCATTTCCGGCAACGTCGCCATAAATCCGGCAAGGTAGTCACAAATACGACAAGGTCGCCATAAATCCGGCAAGGACGCCACATTCCGGCAAGGACGCCATAAATCCGACAAGGTCGCCATATTTCCGGCAAGGACGCCATAAATCCCGCAAGGTCGCCACAAATCCGGCAAGGTCGCCATATTTCCGGCAAGGTCGCCATAAATCCGGCAAGGTCGCCACAAATCCGGCAAGGTCGGCATATTTCTGGCAAGGCCGCCATAAAACCGACAAGGTCGCCACAAATCCGGCAAGTCCGCCATATTTCCGGCAAGGTCGCCATATATCCGGCAAGGTCGCCGTAAATCCGGCAAAGTCGCCATATTTCCGGCAAGGTCGCCATAAATCCGGCAAGGTCGCCACAAATCCGGCAAGGTCGCCATATATCCGGCAAGGACGCCATAAATCCGGCAAGGTCGCCACAAGTCCGGCAAGGTTGCCATATTTCCGGTAAGGTCGCCATAAATCCGGCAAGTTTGCCACAAATCCGGCAAGGTCGCCATATTTCCGGCATGGTCGTCATAAATCCGGCAAGGTGGCCAGAAATCCGACAAGATAGCCCTATTTCCGGCACGTTCGCCATAAATCCGGCATGGTGGCCACAAATCAGGGAAGGTCGCCATATTTCCGGCAAGGTCGCGATAAATCCGGCAAGGACGCCATATTTCCGGCAAGGTCGCCATATATCCGGCAAGGACGCCATAAATCCGGCAAGGTCGCCACAAGTCCGGCAAGGTCGCCATATTTCCGGCAAGGTCGCCATAAATCCGGCAAGGTCGCCACAAATCCGGCAAGGTCGCCATATATCCGGCAAGGACGCCATAAATCCGGCAAGGTCGCCACAAGTCCGGCAAGGTTGCCATATTTCCGGTAAGGTCGCCATAAATCCGGCAAGTTTGCCACAAATCCGGCAAGGTCGCCATATTTCCGGCATGGTCGTCATAAATCCGGCAAGGTGGCCAGAAATCCGACAAGATAGCCCTATTTCCGGCACGTTCGCCATAAATCCGGCATGGTGGCCACAAATCAGGGAAGGTCGCCATATTTCCGGCAAGGTCGCGATAAATCCGGCAAGGACGCCATATTTCCGGCACGATCGCCATAAATCCGGCAAGGTCGCCACAAATCCGGCAAGGTCGCCATATTTCCGGCACTGTCGCCATAAATCCGGCAAGGTCGCCATAAACCCGGCAAGGTCGACATTGTTCCGGCAAGGTCGCCATAAATCCCGCAAGGTCGCCACGAATCCATCAAGGTCTCCATATTTCCGGGAAGGTCGCCATAAATCCGGCAATGTCGCCATAAATCCGGCAAGGTCGCCACAAATCCGGCAGAGTAGCCTATTTTCGGCAAGGTCGCCATAAATCCGGCACGGCAAATCCGGCAAGGTCGCCACATTTCCGGCAAGGTCGCAACAAATCTGGCAAGGTCGCCGCAAATCCGAAAAGGTCGCCATATTTCCGGCAAGGTCACCATAAATCCCGCAAGGTCGCCACAAATCTGGCAAGGTTGCCATATTTCCGGGAAGGTCGCATGAATCCGGCAAGGTCGCCACAAATCCGGCAATGTAGTCATATTTCCGGCAAGGTCGCCATAAATCCGGCAAGGTCGCCACAAATCCGGCAAGGTCGCCATATTTCCGGCAAGGTCGCCATAAATCCGGCATGGTGGCCACAAATCAGGGAAGGTCGCCATATTTCCGGCAAGGTCTCCACAAATCCGGCAAGTTCGGCATATTTCTGGCAAGGTCGCCATAAAACCGACAAGGTCGCCACAAATCCGGCAAGTTCGCCATATTTCCGGCAAGGTCGCCATATATCCGGCAAGGTCGCCATAAATCCGGCAGTCGCCATATTTCCGGCAAGGTCGCCATAAATCCGGCAAGGTCGCCACAAATCCGGCAAGGTCGCCATATATTCGGCAAGGACGCCATAAATCCGGCAAGGTCGCCACAAATCCGGCAAGGTTGCCATATTTCCGGTAAGGTCGCCATAAATCCGGCAAGGTCTCCACAAATCCGGCAAGGTCGCCATATTTCCGGCATGGTCGTCATAAATCCGGCAAGGTGGCCAGAAATCCGACAAGGTAGCCATATTTCCGGCAAGTTCGCCATAAATCCGGCATGGTGGCCACAAATCAGGGAAGGTCGCCATATTTCCGGCAAGGTCGCGATAAATCCGGCAAGGTCGCCATATTTCCGGCACGATCGCCATAAATCCGGCAAGGTCGCCACAAATCCGGCAAGGTCGCCATATTTCCGGCACGGTCGCCATAAATCCGGCAATGTCGCCATAAACCCGGCAAGGTCCCCATTGTTCCGGCAAGGTCGCCATAAATCCCGCAAGGTCGCCACAAATCCGTCAACGTCTCCATATTTCCGGCAAGGTCGCCATAAATCCGGCAATGTCGCCATGAATCCGGCAACGTCGCCACAAATCAGGCAGAGTCGCCTATTTTCGGCAAGGGAGCCATAAATCCGGCACGGCCGCCACAAATCCGGCAAGGTCGCCACATTTCCGGCAAGGTCGCAACAAATCTGGCAAGGTCGCCGCAAATCCGAAAAGGTCGCCATATTTCCGGCAAGGTCGCCATAAATCCCGCAAGGTCGCCACAAATCTGGCAAGGTCGCCATAAATCCGGCAAGGTTGCCATATTTCCGTCAAGGACGCCATAAATCCCGCAAGGTCGCCACAAATCCGGCAAGGTCGCCATATTTCCGGCAAGGTCGCCATAAATCCGGCAAGGTCGCCACAAATCCGGCAAGGTCGGCATATTTCTGGCAAGGCCGCCATAAAACCGACAAGGTCGCCACAAAGCCGGCAAGTCCGCCATATTTCCGGCAAGGTCGCCATATATCCGGCAAGGTCGCCATAAATCCGGCAAAGTCGCCATATTTCCGGCAAGGTCGCCATAAATCCGGCAAGGTCGCCACAAATCCGGCAAGGTCGGCATATATCCGGCAAGGACGCCATAAATCCGGCAAGGTCGCCACAAATCCGGCAAGGTTGCCATATTTCCGGTAAGGTCGCCATAAATCCGGCAAGTTTGCCACAAATCCGGCAAGGTCGCCATATTTCCGGCATGGTCGTCATAAATCCGGCAAGGTCGCCACAAATCCGGCAAGGTCGGCATATTTCTGGCAAGGCCGCCATAAAACCGACAAGGTCGCCACAAAGCCGGCAAGTCCGCCATATTTCCGGCAAGGTCGCCATATATCCGGCAAGGTCGCCATAAATCCGGCAAAGTCGCCATATTTCCGGCAAGGTCGCCATAAATACGGCAAGGTCGCCATAAATCCGGCAAGGTCGGCATATATCCGGCAAGGACGCCATAAATCCGGCAAGGTCGCCACAAATCCGGCAAGGTTGCCATATTTCCGGTAAGGTCGCCATAAATCCGGCAAGTTGCCACAAATCCGGCAAGGTCGCCATATTTCCGGCATGGTCGTCATAAATCCGGCAAGGTGGCCAGAAATCCGACAAGATAGCCCTATTTCCGGCACGTTCGCCATAAATCCGGCATGGTGGACACAAATCAGGGAAGGTCGCCCTATTTCCGGCAAGGTCGCGATAAATCCGGCAAGGACGCCATATTTCCGGCACGATCGCCATAAATCCGGCAAGGTCGCCACAAATCCGGCAAGGTCGCCATATTTCCGGCACTGTCGCCATAAATCCGGCAAGGTCGCCATACACCCGGCAAGGTCGCCATTGTTCCGGCAAGGTCGCCATAAATCCCGCAAGGTCCCCACGAATCCATCAAGGTCTCCATATTTCCGGGAAGGTCGCCATAAATCCGGCAATGTCGCCATAAATCCGGCAAGATCGCCACAAATCCGGCAGAGTAGCCTATTTTCGGCAAGGTCGCCATAAATCCGGCACGGCCGCCACAAATCCGGCAAGGTCGCCACATTTCCGGCAAGGTCGCAACAAATCTGGCAAGGTCGCCGCAAATCCGAAAAGGTCGCCACATTTCCGGCAAGGTCACCATAAATCCCGCAAGGTCGCCACAAATCTGGCAAGGTCGCCATATTTCCGGGAAGGTCGCATGAATCCGGCAAGGTCGCCACAAATCCGGCAATGTAGTCATATTTCCGGCAAGGTCGCCATAAATCCGGCAAGGTCGCCACAAATCCGGCAAGGTCGCCATATTTCCGGCAAGGTCGCCACAAATCCGGCAAGGTCGCCATATTTCCGGCAAGGTCGCCATAAATCCGGCATGGTGGCCACAAATCAGGGAAGGTCGCCATATTTCCGGCAAGGTCGCCATAAATCCGGCAAGTTCGCCATATTTCCGGCAAGATCGCCATAAATCCGGCAAGGTCGCCACAAATCCGGCAAGGTCACCATATTTCCGGCACGGTCGCCATAAATCCGGCAAGGTAGCCATAATTCCGGCAAGGTCGCCATAAATCCCGCAAGGTCCCCACAAATCCGGCGAGGTCGCCATATTTCCGGCAACGTCGCCATAAATCCGGCAAGGTCGCCATAAATCCGGCAAGGTCGCCACAAATCCGGCAGTCGCCTATTTCCGCAAAGGTCGCCATAAATCCGGCACGGGCGCCACAAATCCGGCAAGGTCGCCACATTTCCGGCAAGGTCGCAACAAATCTGGCAAAGTCGCCACAAATCCGACAAGGTCGCCATATTTCCGGCAAGGTCGCCATAAATCCCGCAAGGTCGCCACAAATCCGGCAAGGTCGCCATATTCCCGGCAAGGTCGCCACAAATCCGGCAAGGTCGCCATATTTCCGGCAATGTCACCAAAAATCCGGCAAGGTCGCCACAAATCCGGCAAGGTGGCGTCAAATCCGGCAAGGTCGCCACATTTCAATCAAGGTAGCCATAAATTCGGCAAGGTCGCGTCAAATCCGGCAAGGTCGCCATTAATCCGGCATCGTCGCCACAAATCCGGCAAGGTCACCACATTTCCGGCAAGGTCGCCATGAATCCGGCCAGGTCGCCACAAGTCCGGCAATGTAGCCACAAATCCCGCAAGGTCGCCACATTTGCGGCAACGTCGCCATAAATCCGGCAAGGTCGCCACAAATACGGCAAGTTCGCCACATCCCCGGCAACGTCGCCATAAATCCGGCAAGGTCGCCACAAATCCGTCAAGGTCGCCACATTTCAGGCAAGGTCGCCGCATTTCCGGCAACGTCGCCATAAATCCGGCAAGGTGGTCACAAATCCGACAAGGTCGCCATAAATCCGGCAAGGTCGCCACAAATCCGGCAAGGTCGCCACATTTCCGCCAAGAACGCCATAAATCCCGCAAGGTCGCCACAAATCCGGCAACGTCGCCATATTTCCGGCAAGGTCGCCATAAATCCGGCAAGGTCGCCACAAATCCGGCAAGGTCGGCATATTTCTGGCAAGGTCGCCATAAACCCGACAAGGTCGCCACAAATCCGGCAACGTCGCCATATTTCCGGCAAGGTCGCCATAAATCGGGCAAGGTCGCCACAAATCCGGCAAGGTCGGCATATTTCTGGCAAGGTCGCCATAAACCCGACAAGGTCGCCACAAATCCGGCAAGTTCGCTATATTTCCGGCAAGGTCGCCATATATCCGGAAAGGTCGCCATAAATCCGGCAAAGTCGCAATATTTCCGGATGGTCGCCATAAATCCGGCAAGGTCGCCACAAATCCGGCAAGGTCCCCATATATCCGGCAAGGACGCCATAAATCCGGGAAGGTCGCCACAAATCCGGCAAGGTTGCCATATTTCCGGTAAGGTCGCCACAAGTCCGGCAATGTCGCCATAAATCCGCAAGGTCGCCACAAATCCGGCAAGGACGCCACATTTCCGCCAAGAACGCCATAAATCCCGCAAGGTCGCCACAAATCCGGCAAGGTCGCCATATTTCCGGCAAGGTCGCCATAAATCCGGCAAGGTCGCCACAAATCCGGCAAGTTCGGCATATTTCTGGCAAGGTCGCCATAAACCCGACAAGGTCGCCACAAATCCGGCAAGTTCGCCATATTTCCGGCAAGGTCGCCATATATCCGGCAAGGTCACCATAAATCCGGCAAAGTCGCAATATTCTCGGCAAGGTCGCCATAAATCCGACAAGGTCGCCACAAATCCGGGAAGGTCGCCACAAATCCGGCAAGGTTGCCATATTTCCGATAAGGTCGCCATAAATCCGGCAAGGGCGCCACAAATCCGGCAAGGTCGCCATATTTCTTGCATGGTCGTCATAAATCCGGCAAGGTGGCCACAAATCCGACAAGGTAGCCATATTTCCGGCAAGTTCGCCATAAATCCGGCATGGTGGCCACGAATCAGGGATGGTCGCCATATTTCCGGCAAGGTCGCCATAAATCTGGCAAGGTCGCCATATTTCCGGCACGATCGCCATAAATCCGGCAAGGTCGCCACAAATCCGGCAAGGTCACCATATTTCCGGCACGCTCGCCATAAATCCGGCAAAGTCGCCACAAACCCGGCAAGGTCGCCATTTTTCCGGCAAGGTCGCCATAAATCCCGCAAGGTCGCCACAAATCAGGCAAGGCCGCCACATTTCCGGCAAGGTCGCAACAAATCTGGCAAGGTCGCCGCAAATCCGACATGGTCGCCATATTTCCGGCAAGGTCGCCACAAATCCGGCAAGGTCGCCATATTTCCGGCAAGGTCGCCATAAATCCCGCAAGGTCGCCACAAATCCGGCAAGGTCGCCATATTTCCGGCAAGGTCGCCATAAATCCGGCAAGGTCGCCACAAATCCGGCAAGACCGCCATAAATCCGGTAAGGTCGCCACAAATCAGGCATGGTCGCTACATTACCGGCAAGGTCGCCATAATTCCAGCAAGGTCGCCACGAATCCAGCAAGGTTGCCACATTTCCGTCAAGGTCGACATAAATCCGGCAAGGTCGCCACAAATCCGGCAAGGTAGCCACATTTCGTCAAGGTCGCCTTGAATCCGGCAAGGTCGACACAAATCCGGCAAGGTCGCAACATTTCGGCAAGGTCGCCATAAATCCGGCATCGTCGTCACAAATCCGGCAATGTCGCCATATTTCCGGCAAGGTCGTCATAAATCCGGTAAGGTCGCCACAAATCCGGCAAGGTCGCCATATTTCCGGCTAGGTAGCCAGAAATCCGCAAGGTCGCAACAAATCCGGCGAAGTAGCCATATTTCCGGCAAGATCGCCATAAATCCTGCAAGGTCGCCACAAATCCGATGAGGTCGCCATATTTCCAGCATGTTCGCCATAAATCCGGGAAGGTCGCCACAAATCCGGCGAGGACGCCATAAATCCGGCAAGGTCGCCATAAATGCGGCGAGGTCGCCATATTTCCGGCAAGTTCGCCACAAACCGGGCAAGGTAGCCATATTTCCGACAAGGTCGCCATAAATCCGCCAAGGACGCCACAAATCCGGCAAGGTCGGCATAAATCCGGCGAGGTAGCCAGAAATCCGCAAGGTCGCCACAATTCCGGCGAAGTAGCCATATTTCCGGCAAGGTCGCCATAAATCCGGCAAGGTCGCCACAAATCCGGCGAGGTCGCCATATTCCGCCTGGTCGCCATAAATCCGGCAAGGTCGCCACAAATCCGGCGAGGACGCCATATTTCCGGCAAGGTCGCCATAAATCCGGCAAGGTCGTCATAAATGCGGCGAGGTCGCCATATTTCCGGGAAGGCCCCCACAAATCTGGCAAGATCGCCATAAATCCGGCGCGGTCGCCATATTTCCGGCAAGGTCGCCACAAATCCGGAAAGGTCGCCATACATCCGGCAAGGTCGCCATAAATCCAGCAATATCGTCAGAAATCCGGTAACGTCGCCATATTTCCGGCAAGATCGCCATATATCCGGCAAGGTCGCCACAAACCCAGCAAGGTCGCCATATTTCCGGCAAGATCGCCATATATCCGCCAAGGTCGCCATAAACCCGGCAAGGTCGCCCTAATTCCGGCAAGGTCGACATAAATCCGGCGAGGTCGCCACAAATCCGGCAAGGTCGCCATATTTCTGGCAAGGTCGCCATATATCCGGTGAAATCGCCATATATCCGGCAAGGTCGCCATAAATCCGGCAAAGTCGCCATAAATCCGGCAAGGTCTCCACATTTCCGGCGAGGTCGCCATAAATCCGGCAAGGTCGCCACAAATCCGTAATAGTCGACACATTTCCGGCGACGACGCAATAAATCCGGCCAGCTCGCCACAAATCCGCAAGGTCGCCATATTTCCGGCGAGGTCGCCATTAATCCGGCAAGTTCGCCACAAATCCGGCAAGGTCGCCATAACTCCGGCGAGGTCGCCATATTTCCGGCAAGGTCGCCATAAATCCAGCGAGGTCGCCATATTTCCGGCGAGGTCGCCATAAGTCCGGCAAGGTCGCCATAATTCCGGCGAGGTCGCCATATTTCCGGCAAGTTCGCCATAAATCCTGCAAGGTCGCCCTAATTCCGACAAAGTCGCCATAAATCCGGCAAGTTCGCCACAAATCCGGCAAGGTCGCCATAAATCCGGTAAGGTCGCCATATTTCCGACAAGATCGCCATAAATCTGGCAAGGTTGCCTCAAATCCGGAAAGGTCGCCATCTTCCGGCAAGGTCGCCATAAACCCGGCAAGGTGGCGTCAAATCCCGCAAGGTCGCCACATTTCCATCAAGGTAGCCATATATTCGGCAAGGTCGCGTCAAATCCGGCAAGGTCGCCACATTTCCGGCAAGGTCGCCATAGATCCGGCAAGGTCGCCACACACCCGGCAAGGTCCCCACATTTCCGGCAAGGCCGCCATAAATCCGTCAAGGTCGCCACAAATCAGGCATGGTCGCTACATTATCGGCGAGGTCGCCATAATTCCAACAAGGTCGCCACAAATCCGGCAAGGTTCCCACATTTCCGGCAAGGTCGACATAAATCCGGCAATGTCGCCACAAAACCGGCAAGGTAGCCACATTTCGTCAAGGTCGCCTTGAATCCGGCAAGGTCGACACAAATCCGGCAAGGTCGCAACATTTCGGCAAGGTCGCCATAAATCCTGCATCGTCGTCACAAATCCGGCAATGTCGCCATATTTCCGGCAAGGTAACCAGAAATCCGCAAGGTCGCCACAAATCCGGCGAAGTAGACATATTTCAGGCAAGGTCGCCATTAATCCGGGAAGGTCGCCACAAATCCGGCGAGGACGCCTAATTTCCGGCAAGGTCGCCATAAATCGGGCAAGGTCGCCATAAATGCGGCGAGGTCGCCATATTTCCGGCAAGTTCGCCATAAATCCGGCAAGGTCTCCATAATTCCGGCAAATTCGCCATTAATCCGGCAAGTTCGCCACAAATCCGGCAAGGTCGCCCTAAATCCGGCAAGGTCGCCATATTTCCGACAAGGTCGCCATAAATATAGCAAGGTTGCCTCAAATCCGGAAAGGTCGCCATATTTCCGGCAAGGTCGCCATAAACGCGGCAAGGTGGCGTCAAATCCGGCGAGGTCGCCACATTTCCAATGAAGGTAGCCATATATTCGACAAGGTCGCGTCAAATCCGGCATGGACGCCATATTTCCGGCAAGGTCGCCATAGATCCGGCAAGGTCGCCACAAACCCGGCAAGGTCCCCACATTTCCAGCAAGGCCGCCATAAATCCGGCAAGGTCGCCACAAATCAGGCATGGTCGCTACATTACCGGCAAGGTCGCCATAATTCCAGCAAGGTCGCCACAAATCCGGCAAGGTTGTCACATTTCCGGCAAGGTCGACATAAATCCGGCAAGGTCGCCACAAATCCGGCAAGGTAGCCACATTTCGTCAAGGTCGCCTTGAATCCGGCAAGGTCGACACACCTCCGGCAAGGTCGCAACATTTCGTCAAGGTCGTCATAAATCCGGCATCGTCGTCACAAATCCGGCATTGTCGCCATATTTCCGGCAAGGTAACCATAAATCCGCAAGGTCGCCACAAATCCGGCGAAGTAGACATATTTCCGGCAAGATCGCCATAAATCCGGCAAGGTCGCCACAAATGCGGTGAGGTCGCCATATTTCCAGCATGGTCGCCATAAATCCGGGAAGGTCGCCACAAATCCGGCGAGGACGCCATATTTCCGGCAAGGTCGCCATAAATCCGGCAAGGTCGCCATAAATGCGGCGATGTCGCCATATTTCCGACAAGTTCGCCACAAATCCGGCAAGGTCGACATAAATCCGGCAATGTCGCCACAAATCCGGCAAGGTATCCACATTTCGTCAAGGTCGCCTTGAATCCGGCAAGGTCGACACAAATCCGGCAAGGTCGCAACATTTCGGCAAGGTCGCCATAAATCCGGCATCGTCGTCACAAATCCGGCAATGTCGCCATATTTCCGGCAAGGTAACCAGAAATCCGCAAGGTCGCCACAAATCCGGCGAAGTAGACATATTTCAGGCATGGTCGCCATAAATCCGGCAAGGTCGCCACAAATCCGGTGAGGTCGCCATATTTCCAGCATGGTCGCCATAAATCCGGGAAGGTCGCCACAAATCCGGCGAGGACGCCATATTTCCGGCAAGGTCGCCATAAATCCGGCACGGGCGCCACAAATCCGGCAAGGTCGCCACATTTCCGGCAAGGTCGCAACAAATCTGGCAAAGTCGCCACAAATCCGACAAGGTCGCCATATTTCCGGCAAGGTCGCCATAAATCCCGCAAGGTCGCCACAAATCCGGCAAGGTCGCCATATTCCCGGCAAGGTCGCCACAAATCCGGCAAGGTCGCCATATTTCCGGCAATGTCACCAAAAATCCGGCAAGGTCGCCACAAATCCGGCAAGGTGGCGTCAAATCCGGCAAGGTCGCCACATTTCAATCAAGGTAGCCATAAATTCGGCAAGGTCGCGTCAAATCCGGCAAGGTCGCCATTAATCCGGCATCGTCGCCACAAATCCGGCAAGGTCACCACATTTCCGGCAAGGTCGCCATGAATCCGGCCAGGTCGCCACAAGTCCGGCAATGTAGCCACAAATCCCGCAAGGTCGCCACATTTGCGGCAACGTCGCCATAAATCCGGCAAGGTCGCCACAAATACGGCAAGTTCGCCACATCCCCGGCAACGTCGCCATAAATCCGGCAAGGTCGCCACAAATCCGTCAAGGTCGCCACATTTCAGGCAAGGTCGCCGCATTTCCGGCAACGTCGCCATAAATCCGGCAAGGTGGTCACAAATCCGACAAGGTCGCCATAAATCCGGCAAGGTCGCACAAATCCGGCAAGGTCGCCACATTTCCGCCAAGAACGCCATAAATCCCGCAAGGTCGCCACAAATCCGGCAACGTCGCCATATTTCCGGCAAGGTCGCCATAAATCCGGCAAGGTCGCCACAAATCCGGCAAGGTCGGCATATTTCTGGCAAGGTCGCCATAAACCCGACAAGGTCGCCACAAATCCGGCAACGTCGCCATATTTCCGGCAAGGTCGCCATAAATCGGGCAAGGTCGCCACAAATCCGGCAAGGTCGGCATATTTCTGGCAAGGTCGCCATAAACCCGAAAAGGTCGCCACAAATCCGGCAAGTTCGCTATATTTCCGGCAAGGTCGCCATATATCCGGAAAGGTCGCCATAAATCCGGCAAAGTCGCAATATTTCCGGATGGTCGCCATAAATCCGGCAAGGTCGCCACAAATCCGGCAAGGTCCCCATATATCCGGCAAGGACGCCATAAATCCGGGAAGGTCGCCACAAATCCGGCAAGGTTGCCATATTTCCGGTAAGGTCGCCACAAGTCCGGCAATGTCGCCATAAATCCGCAAGGTCGCCACAAATCCGGCAAGGACGCCACATTTCCGCCAAGAACGCCATAAATCCCGCAAGGTCGCCACAAATCCGGCAAGGTCGCCATATTTCCGGCAAGGTCGCCATAAATCCGGCAAGGTCGCCACAAATCCGGCAAGGTCGGCATATTTCTGGCAAGGTCGCCATAAACCCGACAAGGTCGCCACAAATCCGGCAAGTTCGCCATATTTCCGGCAAGGTCGCCATATATCCGGCAAGGTCGCCATAAATCCGGCAAAGTCGCAATATTCTCGGCAAGGTCGCCATAAATCCGACAAGGTCGCCACAAATCCGGGAAGGTCGCCACAAATCCGGCAAGGTTGCCATATTTCCGATAAGGTCGCCATAAATCCGGCAAGGGCGCCACAAATCCGGCAAGGTCGCCATATTTCTTGCATGGTCGTCATAAATCCGGCAAGGTGGCCACAAATCCGACAAGGTAGCCATATTTCCGGCAAGTTCGCCATAAATCCGGCATGGTGGCCACGAATCAGGGATGGTCGCCATATTTCCGGCAAGGTCGCCATAAATCTGGCAAGGTCGCCATATTTCCGGCACGATCGCCATAAATCCGGCAAGGTCGCCACAAATCCGGCAAGGTCACCATATTTCCGGCACGCTCGCCATAAATCCGGCAAGGTCGCCACAAACCCGGCAAGGTCGCCATTTTTCCGGCAAGGTCGCCATAAATCCCGCAAGGTCGCCACAAATCAGGCAAGGCCGCCACATTTCCGGCAAGGTCGCAACAAATCTGGCAAGGTCGCCGCAAATCCGACATGGTCGCCATATTTCCGGCAAGGTCGCCACAAATCCGGCAAGGTCGCCATATTTCCGGCAAGGTCGCCATAAATCCCGCAAGGTCGCCACAAATCCGGCAAGGTCGCCATATTTCCGGCAAGGTCGCCATAAATCCGGCAAGGTCGCCACAAATCCGGCAAGACCGCCATAAATCCGGTAAGGTCGCCACAAATCAGGCATGGTCGCTACATTACCGGCAAGGTCGCCATAATTCCAGCAAGGTCGCCACGAATCCAGCAAGGTTGCCACATTTCCGTCAAGGTCGACATAAATCCGGCAAGGTCGCCACAAATCCGGCAAGGTAGCCACATTTCGTCAAGGTCGCCTTGAATCCGGCAAGGTCGACACAAATCCGGCAAGGTCGCAACATTTCGGCAAGGTCGCCATAAATCCGGCATCGTCGTCACAAATCCGGCAATGTCGCCATATTTCCGGCAAGGTCGTCATAAATCCGGTAAGGTCGCCACAAATCCGGCAAGGTCGCCATATTTCCGGCTAGGTAGCCAGAAATCCGCAAGGTCGCAACAAATCCGGCGAAGTAGCCATATTTCCGGCAAGATCGCCATAAATCCTGCAAGGTCGCCACAAATCCGATGAGGTCGCCATATTTCCAGCATGTTCGCCATAAATCCGGGAAGGTCGCCACAAATCCGGCGAGGACGCCATAAATCCGGCAAGGTCGCCATAAATGCGGCGAGGTCGCCATATTTCCGGCAAGTTCGCCACAAACCGGGCAAGGTAGCCATATTCCGACAAGGTCGCCATAAATCCGCCAAGGACGCCACAAATCCGGCAAGGTCGGCATAAATCCGGCGAGGTAGCCAGAAATCCGCAAGGTCGCCACAATTCCGGCGAAGTAGCCATATTTCCGGCAAGGTCGCCATAAATCCGGCAAGGTCGCCACAAATCCGGCGAGGTCGCCATATTCCGCCTGGTCGCCATAAATCCGGCAAGGTCGCCACAAATCCGGCGAGGACGCCATATTTCCGGCAAGGTCGCCATAAATCCGGCAAGGTCGTCATAAATGCGGCGAGGTCGCCATATTTCCGGGAAGGCCCCACAAATCTGGCAAGATCGCCATAAATCCGGCGCGGTCGCCATATTTCCGGCAAGGTCGCCACAAATCCGGAAAGGTCGCCATACATCCGGCAAGGTCGCCATAAATCCAGCAATATCGTCAGAAATCCGGTAACGTCGCCATATTTCCGGCAAGATCGCCATATATCCGGCAAGGTCGCCACAAACCCAGCAAGGTCGCCATATTTCCGGCAAGATCGCCATATATCCGCCAAGGTCGCCATAAACCCGGCAAGGTCGCCCTAATTCCGGCAAGGTCGACATAAATCCGGCGAGGTCGCCACAAATCCGGCAAGGTCGCCATATTTCTGGCAAGGTCGCCATATATCCGGTGAAATCGCCATATATCCGGCAAGGTCGCCATAAATCCGGCAAAGTCGCCATAAATCCGGCAAGGTCTCCACATTTCCGGCGAGGTCGCCATAAATCCGGCAAGGTCGCCACAAATCCGTAATAGTCGACACATTTCCGGCGACGACGCAATAAATCCGGCCAGCTCGCCACAAATCCGCAAGGTCGCCATATTTCCGGCGAGGTCGCCATTAATCCGGCAAGTTCGCCACAAATCCGGCAAGGTCGCCATAACTCCGGCGAGGTCGCCATATTTCCGGCAAGGTCGCCATAAATCCAGCGAGGTCGCCATATTTCCGGCGAGGTCGCCATAAGTCCGGCAAGGTCGCCATGATTCCGGCGAGGTCGCCATATTTCCGGCAAGTTCGCCATAAATCCTGCAAGGTCGCCCTAATTCCGACAAAGTCGCCATAAATCCGGCAAGTTCGCCACAAATCCGGCAAGGTCGCCATAAATCCGGTAAGGTCGCCATATTTCCGACAAGATCGCCATAAATCTGGCAAGGTTGCCTCAAATCCGGAAAGGTCGCCATCTTCCGGCAAGGTCGCCATAAACCCGGCAAGGTGGCGTCAAATCCCGCAAGGTCGCCACATTTCCATCAAGGTAGCCATATTCGGCAAGGTCGCGTCAAATCCGGCAAGGTCGCCACATTTCCGGCAAGGTCGCCATAGATCCGGCAAGGTCGCCACACACCCGGCAAGGTCCCCACATTTCCGGCAAGGCCGCCATAAATCCGTCAAGGTCGCCACAAATCAGGCATGGTCGCTACATTATCGGCGAGGTCGCCATAATTCCAACAAGGTCGCCACAAATCCGGCAAGGTTCCCACATTTCCGGCAAGGTCGACATAAATCCGGCAATGTCGCCACAAATCCGGCAAGGTAGCCACATTTCGTCAAGGTCGCCTTGAATCCGGCAAGGTCGACACAAATCCGGCAAGGTCGCAACATTTCGGCAAGGTCGCCATAAATCCTGCATCGTCGTCACAAATCCGGCAATGTCGCCATATTTCCGGCAAGGTAACCAGAAATCCGCAAGGTCGCCACAAATCCGGCGAAGTAGACATATTTCAGGCAAGGTCGCCATTAATCGGGAAGGTCGCCACAAATCCGGCGAGGACGCCTAATTTCCGGCAAGGTCGCCATAAATCGGGCAAGGTCGCCATAAATGCGGCGAGGTCGCCATATTTCCGGCAAGTTCGCCATAAATCCGGCAAGGTCTCCATAATTCCGGCAAATTCGCCATTAATCCGGCAAGTTCGCCACAAATCCGGCAAGGTCGCCCTAAATCCGGCAAGGTCGCCATATTTCCGACAAGGTCGCCATAAATATAGCAAGGTTGCCTCAAATCCGGAAAGGTCGCCATATTTCCGGCAAGGTCGCCATAAACGCGGCAAGGTGGCGTCAAATCCGGCGAGGTCGCCACATTTCCAATGAAGGTAGCCATATATTCGACAAGGTCGCGTCAAATCCGGCATGGACGCCATATTTCCGGCAAGGTCGCCATAGATCCGGCAAGGTCGCCACAAACCCGGCAAGGTCCCCACATTTCCAGCAAGGCCGCCATAAATCCGGCAAGGTCGCCACAAATCAGGCATGGTCGCTACATTACCGGCAAGGTCGCCATAATTCCAGCAAGGTCGCCACAAATCCGGCAAGGTTGTCACATTTCCGGCAAGGTCGACATAAATCCGGCAAGGTCGCCACAAATCCGGCAAGGTAGCCACATTTCGTCAAGGTCGCCTTGAATCCGGCAAGGTCGACACACCTCCGGCAAGGTCGCAACATTTCGTCAAGGTCGTCATAAATCCGGCATCGTCGTCACAAATCCGGCATTGTCGCCATATTTCCGGCAAGGTAACCAGAAATCCGCAAGGTCGCCACAAATCCGGCGAAGTAGACATATTTCCGGCAAGATCGCCATAAATCCGGCAAGGTCGCCACAAATGCGGTGAGGTCGCCATATTTCCAGCATGGTCGCCATAAATCCGGGAAGGTCGCCACAAATCCGGCGAGGACGCCATATTTCCGGCAAGGTCGCCATAAATCCGGCAAGGTCGCCATAAATGCGGCGATGTCGCCATATTTCCGACAAGTTCGCCACAAATCCGGCAAGGTCGACATAAATCCGGCAATGTCGCCACAAATCCGGCAAGGTATCCACATTTCGTCAAGGTCGCCTTGAATCCGGCAAGGTCGACACAAATCCGGCAAGGTCGCAACATTTCGGCAAGGTCGCCATAAATCCGGCATCGTCGTCACAAATCCGGCAATGTCGCCATATTTCCGGCAAGGTAACCAGAAATCCGCAAGGTCGCCACAAATCCGGCGAAGTAGACATATTTCAGGCAAGGTCGCCATAAATCCGGCAAGGTCGCCACAAATCCGGTGAGGTCGCCATATTTCCAGCATGGTCGCCATAAATCCGGGAAGGTCGCCACAAATCCGGCGAGGACGCCATATTTCCGGCAAGGTCGCCATAAATCCGGCAAGGTCGCCATAAATGCGGCGAGGTCACCATATTTCCGGCAAGTTCGCCATAAATCCGGCAAGGTCGTCATAATTCCGGCAAAGTCGCCATAAATCCGGCAAGTTCGCCACAAATCCGGCAAGGTCGCCATAAATCCGGCAAGGTCGCCATATTTCCGACAAGGTCGCCATAAATCTAGGAAGGTTGCCTCAAATCCGGAAAGGTCGCCATATTTCCGGCAAGGTCGCTAAACGCGGCAAGGTGGCGTCAAATCCGGCAAGGTCGCCACATTTCCAATGAAGGTAGCCATATATTCGGCAAGGTCGCGTCAAATCCGGCAAGGACGCCACATTTCCGGCTAGGTCGGCATAGATCCGGCAAGGTCGCCACAAACCCGGCAAGGTCCCCACATTTCCAGCAAGGCCGCCATAAATCCGGCAAGGTCGCCACAAATCAGGCATGGTCGCTACATTACCGGCAAGGTCGCCATAATTCCAGCAAGGTCGCCACAAATCCGGCAAGGTTGCCATATTTCCGGCAAGGTCGACATAAATCCGGCAAGGTCGCCACAAATCCGGCAAGGTAGCCACATTTCGTCAAGGTCGCCTTGAATCCGGCAAGGTCGACACACCTCCGGCAAGGTCGCAACATTTCGGCAAGGTCGCCATAAATCCGGCAAGGTCGCCACAAATGCGGTGAGGTCGCCATATTTCCAGCATGGTCGCCATAAATCCGGGAAGGTCGCCACAAATCCGGCGAGGACGCCATATTTCCGGCAAGGGCGCCATAAATCCGGCAAGGTCGCCATAAATGCGGCGAGGTCGCCATATTTCCGGCAAGTTCGCCACAAATCCGGCAAGGTCGACATAAATCCGGCAATGTCGCCACAAATCCGGCGAAGTAGACATATTTCCGGCAAGGTCGCCATAAATCCGGCAAGGTCGCCGCAAATGCGGTGAGGTCGCCATATTTCCAGTATGGTCGCCATAAATCCGGGAAGGTCGCCACAAATCCGGCGAGGACGCCATATTTCCGGCAAGGTCGCCATAAATCCGGCAAGGTCGCCATAAATGCGGCGAGGTCGCCATATTTCCGGCAAGTTCGCAACTAATCCGGAAAGGTCGACATAAATCCGGCAAGGTCGCCATAAATCCGGCAAGGTCGTCAGAAATCCGCAACGTCGCCATATTTCCGGCGAGGTCGCCATATATCCGGCAAGGTCGCCACAAACCCGGCAAGGTCGCCATATTTCCGACAAGGTCGCCATAAATCGGGCAAGGGCGCCACAAATCCGGCAAGATCGGCATAAATCCGGCGAGGTAGCCAGATATCCGCAAGGTCGCCACAAATCTGGCGAAGTAGCCATATTTCCGGCAAGGCCGCCATAAATCCGGCAAGGTCGCCACAAATCCGGTGAGGTCGCCATATTTCCAGCATGGTCGCCATAAATCCGGGAAGGTCGCCACAAATCCGGCGAGGACGCCATATTTCCGGCAAGTTCGCCATAAATCCGGCAAGGTCGCCATAAATCCGACAAGGTCGCCATATTTCCGACAAGGTCGCCATAAATCCGGCAAGGTTGCCTCAAATCCGGAAAGGTCGCCATATTTCCGGCAAGGTCGCTATAAACGCGGCAAGGTGGCGTCAAATCCGGCAAGGTCGCCACATTTCCAATGAAGGTAGCCATATATTCGGCAAGGTCGCGTCAAATCCGGCAAGGACGCCACATTTCCGGCAAGGTCGCCATAGATCCGGCAAGGTCGCCACAAACCCGGCAAGGTCCCCACATTTCCAGCACGGCCGCCATAAATCCGGCAAGGTCGCCACAAATCAAGCATGGTCGCTACATTACCGGCAAGGTCGCCATAATTCCAGCAAGGTCGCCACAATACCGGCGAAGTAGCCATATTTCCGGCAAGGTCGCCATAAATCCGGCAAGGTCGCCACAAATCCGGCGAGGTCGCCATATTCCGCCTGGTCGCCATAAATTCGGCAAGGTTGCCACAAATCCGGCGAGGACGCCATATTTCCGGCAAGGTCGCCATAAATCCGGCAAGGTCGCCATAAATGCGGCGAGGTCGCCATATTTCCGGCAAGGTCGCCACAAATCTGGCAAGATCGCCATAAATCGGGCGAGGTCGCCATATTTCCGGCAAGGTCGCCACAAATCCGGAAAGGTCGCCATACATCCGGCAAGATCGCCATAAATCCGGCAAGATCGTCAGAAATCCGGCAACGTCGCCATATTTACTACAAGGTCGCCATAAATCCGGCAAGTTCGCCACAAATCCGGCAAGGTCGCCATAAATCCGGCAAGGTCGCCATATTTCCGACAAGGTCGCCATAAATCTGGCAAGGTTGCCTCAAATCCGGAAAGGTCGCATATTTCCGGCAAGGTCGCCATAACCCCGGCAAGGTGGCGTCAAATCCGGCAAGGTCGCCACATTTCCATCAAGGTAGCCATATATTCGGCAAGGTCACGTCAAATCCGGCAAGGTCGCCACATTTCCGGCAAGGTCGCCATAGATCCGGCAAGGTCGCCACAATCCCGGCAAGGTCCCCACATTTCCAGCAAGGCCGCCATAAATCCGGCAAGGTCGCCACAAATCAGGCATGGTCGCTACATTACCGGCAAGGTCGCCATAATTCCAGCAAGGTCGCCACAAACCCGGCAAGGTTGCCACATTTCCGGCAAGGTCGACATAAATCCGGCAAGGTCGCCACAAATCCGGCAAGGTAGCCACATTTCGTCAAGGTCGCCCTGAATCCGGCAAGGTCGACACAAATCCGGCAAGGTCGCAACATTTCGGCAAGGTCGCCATAAATCCGGCATCGTCGTCACAAATCCGGCAATGTCGCCATATTTCCCGCAAGGTAACCAGAAATCCGCAAGGTCGCCACAAATCCGGCGAAGTAGACATATTTCCGGCATGGTCGACATAAATCCGGCAAGGTCGCCACAAATGCGGTGAGGTCGCCATATTTCCAGCATGGTCGCCACAAATCCGGAAAGGTCGCCATAAATCCGGCAAGGTCGCCATAAATCCGGCAAAGTCGTCAGAAATCCGCAACGTCGCCATATTTCCGGCAAGGTCGCCATATATCCGGCAAGGTCGCCACAAACCCGGCAAGGTCGCCATATTTCCGACAAGGTCGCCATAAATCCGGCAAGGGCGCCACAAATCCGGCAAGGTCGGCATAAATCCGGCGAGGTAGCCAGAAATCCGCAAGGTCGCCACAAATCCGGCGAAGCAGCCATATTTCCGGCAAGGTCGCCATAAATCCGGCAAGGTCGCCACAAATCCGGCGAGGTCGCCATATTCCGCCTGGTCGCCATAAATCCGGCAAGGTCGCCACAAATCCGGCGAGGACGCCATATTTCCGGCAAGGTCGCCATAAATCCGGCAAGGTCGCCATAAATGCGGCGAGGTCGCCATATTTCCGGCAAGGTCGCCACAAATCTGGCAAGATCGCCATAAATCCGGCGAGGTCGCCATATTTCCGGCAAGGTGGCCACAAATCCGGAAAGGTCGCCATACATCCGGCAAGGTCGCCATAAATCCGGCAAGATCGTCAGAAATCCGGCAACGTCGCCATATTTCCGGCAAGATCGCCATATATCCGGCAAGGTCGCCACAAACCCGGCAAGGTCGCCATATTTCCGGCAAGATCGCCATATATCCGGCAAGGTCGCCACAAACCCGGCAAGGTCGCCCTATTTCCGACAAGGCCGCCACAAATCCGGCAAGGTGGCCATATTTCCGGCAAGGTAGCCAGAAATCCGCAAGGTCGCCACAAATCCGGCGAAGTAGCCATATTTCCAGCATGGTCGCCATAAATCTTACAAGGTCGCCACAAAACCGGTGAGGTCGCCATATTTCCGGATGGTCGCCACAAATCCGGCAAGGTCGCCACAAATCCGGCAAGGTAGCCACAAATCTCGAAAGGTCGCCATAAATCCGGCAAGGTTGCCACATTTCCGGCAAGGTCGACATAAATCAGGCAAGGTCGCCACAAACCCGGCAAGGTAGCCACATTTCGTCAAGGTCGACTTGAATCCGGCAAGGTCGACACAAATCCGGCAAGGTCGCAACATTTCGGCAAGGATGCCATAAATCAGGCATCGTCGCTACATTACCGGCAAGGTCGCCATAATTCCAGCTAGGTCGCCACAAATCCGGCAAGGTTGCCACATTTCCGGTAAGGTCGACATAAATCAGGCAAGGTCGCCACAAACCCGGCAAGGTAGCCACATTTCGTCAAGGTCGACTTGAATCCGGCAAGGTCGACACAAACCCGGGAAGGTCTCAACATTTCGGCAAGGACGCCATAAATTCGGCATCGTCATCACAAATCCGGCAATGTCGCCATATTTCCGGCAAGGTCGCCATATATCCGGCAAGGTGGCCACAAATCCGGCAAGGTCGCCATATTTCCGACAAGGTCGCCATAAATCCGGCAAGGTCGCCACAAATCCGGCATGGTCGGGAGAAATCCGGCGACGTAGCCAGAAATCCGCAAGGTCACAACAAATCCGGCGAAGTAGCCATATTTCCGGCAAGGTCGCCATGAATCCGGCAAGGTCGCCACAAATCCGGCGAGGTCGCCATATTCCGGCATTGTCGCCATAAATCTGGCAAGGTCGCCACAAACCCGGCAAGGTAGCCACATTTCGTCAAAGTCGCCTTGAATCCGGCAAGGTCGACACAAATCCGGCAAGGTCGCCATATATCTGGCAAGGTCGCCATATATCCAGCGAAGTCGCTATATAACCGGCAAGGTCGGCATAAATCCGGCAAGGTCCCCACAAATCCGGCAAGGTCGCCATATTTCCGGCAAGGTAGCCAGAAATTCGCAAGGTCGCTACAAATCTAGCGAAGTAGCCTTATTTCCAGCAAGATCGCCATAAATCCGGCAAGGTCGCCACAAATCCGGCGAGGTCGCCATATTTCCGTCATGGTCGCCATAAATCCGGCAAGTTTGCCATACATCCGGCGAGGACGCCATAAATCCGGCAAGGTCGCCATAAATGCGGCGAGGTCGCCATATGTCTGGCATTGTCTCCACAAATCTGGCAAGGTCGCCATAAATCCGGCGAGGTCGCCATATTTCCGGCAAGGTCGCCACAAATCCGGAAAGGTCACCATAAATCCGGCAAGGTCGCCATAAATCAGGCAAGGTCGTCAGAAATCCGGCAACGTCGCCATATTTCCGGCAAGATCGCCATATATCCGGCAAGGTCGCCAAAAATCCGGCAAGGTCGCCATATTTCCGACAAGGTCGCCATAAGTCCGGCAAGGTCGCCACAAATCCGGCAAGGACGCCATATTTCCGGCAAGGTCGCCATAAATGCGGCAAGGACGCCACAAATCCGGCGAGGTCGCCATATCCGGCATGGTCGCCATCAATCCGGCAAGGTCGCCACAAATCAGGCGAGGACGCCATATTTCCGGCAAGGTCGCCACAAATCCGGAAAGGTCGCCATAAATCAGGCAAGGTCGCCATAAATCCGGCAAGGTCGTCAGAAATCCGGCAACGTCGCCATATTTCTGGCAAAATCGCCATATATCCGGCAAGGTCGCCACAAATCCGGCAAGGTCGCCATATTTCCGGCAAGGTAGCCAGAAATCCGCAAGGTCGCCAATAATCCGGCGAAGTAGCCATATTTCCAGCAAGGTCGCCATAAATCCGACAAGGTCGCCACAAATCCGGCGAGGTTGCCATATTTCCGTCATGGTCGCCATAAATCCGGCAAGTTCGCCACACATCCCGCGAGGACGCCATATTTCCGGCAAGGTCGCCATAAATTCGGCAAGGTCGCCATAAATCCGGCGAGGTGGCCATATTTCCGGCAAGGTCGCCACAAATCCGGAAAGGTCGCCATAAATCCGGCAAGGCCGCCATAAATCAGGCAAGGTCGTCAGAAATCCGGCAACGTCGCCATATTTCCGGCAAGGTCGCCATATATCCGGCAAGGTCGCCACAAACCCGGCAAGGTCGCCTTATTTCCGACAAGGTCGCCATAAATCCGGCAAGGTCGCCACAAATCCGGCAAGGTCGCCATAAATCCGGCAAGGTCGCCATAAATGCGGCGAGGTCGCCAAATTTCCGGCAAGGTCGCCACAAATCTGGCAAGATCGCCATAAATCCGGCGAGGTCGCCATATTTCCGGCAAGGTCGCCACAAATCCGGAAAGGTCGCCGTACACCCGGCAAGATCGCCATAAATCCGGGAAGGTCGTCAGAAATCCGGCAACGTCGCCATATTTCCGGCAAGATCGCCATATATCCGGCAAGGTCGCCACAAACCCGGCAAGGTCGCCATATATCCGGCAAAATCACCATATATCCGGTAAGGTCGCCACAAACCCGGCAAGGTCGCCCTATTTCCGGCAAGGTCGCCATAAATGCGGCAAGGACGCCACAAATCCGGCGAGGTCGCATTATTCCGGCATGGTCGCCATCAATCCGGCAAGGTCGCCACAAATCAGGCGAGGACGCCATATTTCTGGCAAGGTCGCCACAAATCCGGAAAGGTCGCCATAAATCAGGCAAGGTCGCCATAAATCCGGCAAGGTCGTCAGAAATCCGGCAACGTCGCCATATTTCTGGCAAAATCGCCATATATCCGGCAAGGTCGCCACAAATCCGGCAAGGTCGCCAAATTTCCGGCAAGGTAGCCAGAAATCCGCAAGGTCGCCAATAATCAGGCGAAGTAGCCATATTTCCAGCAAGGTCGCCATAAATCCGACAAGGTCGCCACAAATCCGGCGAGGTTGCCATATTTCCGTCATGGGCGCCATAAATCCGGCAAGTTCGCCACACATCCCGCGAGGACGCCATATTTCCGGCAAGGTCGCCATAAATTCGGCAAGGTCGCCATAAATGCGGCGAGGTCGCCATATTTCCGGCAATGTCGCCACAAATCTGGCAAGGTCGCCATAAATCCGGCGAGGTCGCCATATTTCCGACAAGGTCGCCACAAATCCGGAAAGGTCGCCATAAATCCCGCAAGGTCGCCATAAATCAGGCAAGGTCGTCAGAAATCCGGCAACGTCGCCATATTTCCGGCAAGGTCGCCATATATCCGGCAAGGTCGCCACAAACCCGGCAAGGTCGCCTTATTTCCGACAAGGTCGCCATAAATCCGGCAAGGTCGCCACAAATCCGGCAAGGTCGCCATAAATCCGGCAAGGTCGCCATAAATGCGGCGAGGTCGCCAAATTTCAGGCAAGGTCGCCACAAATCTGGCAAGATCGCCATAAATCCGTCGAGGTCGCCATATTTCCGGCAAGGTCGCCACAAATCCGGCGAGGTCGCCACATTTACGTCATGGTCGCCATAAATCCGGCAAGTTCGCCACAAATCCGGCGAGAACGCCATATTTCCGGCAAGGTCGCCATAAATCCGGCAAGGTCGCCATATTTCCGGCAAGGTAGCCAGAAATTCGCAAGGTCGCTACAAATCTAGCGAAGTAGCCATATTTCCAGCAAGGTCGCCATAAATCCGGCAAGGTCGCCACAAATCCGGCGAGGTCGCCATATTTCCGTCATGGTCGCCATAAATCCGGCAAGTTTGCCATACATCCGGCGAGGACGCCATAAATCCGGCAAGGTCGCCATAAATCCGGCGAGGTCGCCATATTTCCGACAAGGTCGCCACAAATCCGGAAAGGTCGCCATAAATCCCGCAAGGTCGCCATAAATCAGGCAAGGTCGTCAGAAATCCGGCAACGTCGCCATATTTCCGGCAAGGTCGCCATATATCCGGCAAGGTCGCCACAAACCCGGCAAGGTCGCCTTATTTCCGACAAGGTCGCCATAAATCCGGCAAGGTCGCCACAAATCCGGCAAGGTCGCCATAAATCCGGCAAGGTCGCCATAAATGCGGCGAGGTCGCCAAATTTCCGGCAAGGTCGCCACAAATCTGGCAAGATCGCCATAAATCCGGCGAGGTCGCCATATTTCCGGCAAGGTCGCCACAAATCCGGAAAGGTCGCCGTACACCCGGCAAGGTCGCCATAAATCCGGGAAGGTCGTCAGAAATCCGGCAACGTCGCCATATTTCCGGCAAGATCGCCATATATCCGGCAAGGTCGCCACAAACCCGGCAAGGTCGCCATATATCCGGCAAAATCGCCATATATCCGGTAAGGTCGCCACAAACCCGGCAAGGTCGCCCTATTTCCGGCAAGGTCGCCATAAATGCGGCAAGGACGCCACAAATCCGGCGAGGTCGCATTATTCCGGCATGGTCGCCATCAATCCGGCAAGGTCGCCACAAATCAGGCGAGGACGTCATATTTCTGGCAAGGTCGCCACAAATCCGGAAAGGTCGCCATAAATCAGGCAAGGTCGCCATAAATCCGGCAAGGTCGTCAGAAATCCGGCAACGTCGCCATATTTCTGGCAAAATCGCCATATATCCGGCAAGGTCGCCACAAATCCGGCAAGGTCGCCATATTTCCGGCAAGGTAGCCAGAAATCCGCAAGGTCGCCAATAATCAGGCGAAGTAGCCATATTTCCAGCAAGGTCGCCATAAATCCGACAAGGTCGCCACAAATCCGGCGAGGTTGCCATATTTCCGTCATGGTCGCCATAAATCCGGCAAGTTCGCCACACATCCCGCGAGGACGCCATATTTCCGGCAAGGTCGCCATAAATTCGGCAAGGTCGCCATAAATGCGGCGAGGTCGCCATATTTCCGGCAATGTCGCCACAAATCTGGCAAGGTCGCCATAAATCCGGCGAGGTCGCCATATTTCCGACAAGGTCGCCACAAATCCGGAAAGGTCGCCATAAATCCCGCAAGGTCGCCATAAATCAGGCAAGGTCGTCAGAAATCCGGCAACGTCGCCATATTTCCGGCAAGGTCGCCATATATCCGGCAAGGTCGCCACAAACCCGGCAAGGTCGCCTTATTTCCGACAAGGTCGCCATAAATCCGGCAAGGTCGCCACAAATCCGGCAAGGTCGCCATAAATCCGGCAAGGTCGCCATAAATGCGGCGAGGTCGCCAAATTTCCGGCAAGGTCGCCACAAATCTGGCAAGATCGCCATAAATCCGTCGAGGTCGCCATATTTCCGGCAAGGTCGCCACAAATCCGGCGAGGTCGCCATATTTACGTCATGGTCGCCATAAATCCGGCAAGTTCGCCACAAATCCGGCGAGAACGCCATATTTCCGGCAAGGTCGCCATAAATCCGGCAAGGTCGACATATTTCCGGCAAGGTAGCCAGAAATTCGCAAGGTCGCTACAAATCTAGCGAAGTAGCCATATTTCCAGCAAGGTCGCCATAAATCCGGCAAGGTCGCCACAAATCCGGCGAGGTCGCCATATTTCCGTCATGGTCGCCATAAATCCGGCAAGTTTGCCATACATCCGGCGAGGACGCCATAAATCCGGCAAGGTCGCCATAAATGCGGCGAGGTCGCCATATTTCTGGCATTGTCTCCACAAATCTGGCAAGGTCGCCATAAATCCGGCGAGGTCGCCATATTTCCGGCAAGGTCGCCACAAATCCGGAAAGGTCACCATAAATCCGGCAAGGTCGCCATAAATCAGGCAAGGTCGTCAGAAATCCGGCAACGTCGCCATATTTCCGGCAAGATCGCCATATATCCGGCAAGGTCGCCAAAAACCCGGCAAGGTCGCCATATTTCCGACAAGGTCGCCATAAGTCCGGCAAGGTCGCCACAAATCCGGCAAGGACCCCATATTTCCGGCAAGGTCGCCATAAATGCGGCAAGGTCACCACAAGTCCGGCGAGGTCGCCATATTCCGGCATGGTCGCCATCAATCCGGCAAGGTCGCCACAAATCCGGCGAGGACGCCATATTTCCGGCAAGGTCGCCACAAATCCGGAAAGGTCGCCATAAATCAGGCAAGGTCGCCATAAATCCGGCAAGGTCGTCAGAAATCCGGCAACGTCGCCATATTTCCGGCAAGATCGCCATATATCCGACAAGGTCGCCACAAATCCGGCAAGGCCGCCATATTTCCGGCAAAATCGCCATATATCCGGCAAGGTCGCCACAAATCCGGCAAGGTCGCCATATTTCCGGCAAGGTAGCCATAAATCCGGCAAGTTCGCCACACATCCCGCGAGGACGCCATATTTCCGGCAAGGTCGCCATAAATTCGGCAAGGTCGCCATAAATGCGGCGAGGTCGCCATATTTCCGGCAATGTCGCCACAAATCTGGCAAGGTCGCCATAAATCCGGCGAGGTCGCCATATTTCCGACAAGGTCGCCACAAATCCGGAAAGGTCGCCATAAATCCCGCAAGGTCGCCATAAATCCGGCAAGGTCGTCAGAAATCCGGCAACGTCGCCATATTTCCGGCAAGGTCGCCATATATCCGGCAAGGTCGCCACAAACCCGGCAAGGTCGCCTTATTTCCGACAAGGTCGCCATAAATCCGGCAAGGTCGCCACAAATCCGGCAAGGTCGCCATAAATCCGGCAAGGTCGCCATAAATGCGGCGAGGTCGCCAAATTTCCGGCAAGGTCGCCACAAATCTGGCAAGATCGCCATAAATCTGGCGAGGTCGCCATATTTCCGGCAAGGTCGCCACAAATCCGGAAAGGTCGCCATACATCCGGCAAGGTCGCCATAAATCCGGCAAGGTCGTCAGAAATCCGGCAACGTCGCGATATTTCCGGCAAGATCGCCATATATCCGGCAAGGTCGCCACAAACCCGGCAAGGTCGCCATATATCCGGCAAAATCGCCATATATCCGGCAAGGTCGCCACAAACCCGGCAAGGTCACCCTATTTCCGGCAAGGTCGCCATAAATCCGGCGAGGTCGCCACAAATCCGGCAAGGTCACCATATGTCTGGCAAGGTCGCCATATATCCGGCGAAGTCGCCATATATCCGGCATGGTCTGCATGAATCAGGCAAGGTCCCCACAAATCCTGCAAGGTCGCCATATTCCCGGCAACGTAGCCAGAAATCCGCAAGGTCGCCACAAATCCGGCGAAGTAGCCATATTTCCAGCAAGGTCACCATAAATCCGGCAAGGTCGCCACAAATCCGGCGAGGTCGCCATATTTACGTCATGGTCGCCATAAATCCGGCAAGTTCGCCACAAATCCGGCGAGAACGCCATATTTAAGGCAAGGTCGCCATAAATCCGGCTAGGTCGCCATAAATGCGGCGAGAACGCCATATTTCCGGCAAGGTCGCCACAAATCCGGCAAGGTCGCCATAAATCCGGCAAGGTCGCCATAAATGCGGCGAGGTCGCCAAATTTCCGGCAAGGTCGCCACAAATCTGGCAAGATCGCCATAAATCCAGCGAGGTCGCCATATTTCCGGCAAGGTCGCCACAAATCCGGAAAGGTCGCCATAAATCCGGCAAGGTCGCCATAAATCCGAAAAGGTCGCCACATTTCCGGCAAGGTCGCCATAAATCCGGCAAGGGCGCCACAAATCAGGCATGGTCGCTACATTACCGGCAAGGTCGCCACATTTCCGGCAAGGTCGCCACATTTTCCGCAAGGTCGCCATATATCCGGCAACGTGTCCACAAATCCGGCAAGGTCGCCACATTTCCGGCAAGGTCGCCATAAATCCGGCAAGGTCGCCATATTTCCGGCAAGGTGGCCATATATCCGGCAAGGTCGCCACAGACCCGGCAAGGTCGCCATGTTTCCGGCAAAATCGCAATATATCCGGCAAGGTCGCCACAAACCCGGCAAGGTCGCCATATATCCGGCAAAATCGCCATATATCCGGCAAGGTCGCCACAAACCCGGCAAGGTCGCCCTATTTCCGGCAAGGTCGCTATAAATCCGGCGAGGTCGCCACAAATCCGGCAAGGTCGCCATATGTCTGGCAAGGTCGCCATAAATCCGGCGAAGTCGCCATATATCCGGCAAGGTCCGCATGAATCAGGCAAGGTCCCCACAAATCCGGCAAGGTCGCCATATTTCCGGCAACGTAGCCAGAAATCCGGCAAGGTCGCCATAAATCCGGCGAGGTCGCCATATTTACGTCATGGTCGCCATAAATCCGGCAAGATCGCCACAAATCCGGCGTGAACGCCATATTTCCGGCAAGGTCGCCATAAATCCGGCAAGGTCGCCATAAATGCGGCGAGGTCGCCATATTTCCGGCAATGTTGCCACAAATCTGGCAAGGTCGCCATAATTGCGGCGAGGTCGCCATATTTCCGGCAAGGTCGCCACAAATCCGGAAAGGTCGCCATAAATCCGGCAAGGTCGCCATAAATCCGAAAAGGTCGCCACATTTCCGGCAAGGTCGCCATAAATCCGGCAAGGGCGCCACAAATCAGGCATGGTCGCTACATTACCGGCAAGGTCGCCACATTTCCGGCAAGGTCGCCACATTTCCGGCAAGGTCGCCATAAATCCGGCAAGGTCGCCAGAAATGCGGCAAGGTCGTCACAATTACGGAAAGGTCGCCATAAATCCGGCAAGGTCGCCACAAATGCGGCAAGATCGCCATATTTCCGGGAAGGTCGCCACAAATGAGGCAAGGACGCCACATATCCGGCAAGGTTGCCATATTTCTTGCATGGTCGCCATAAATACGGCAAGGTGGCCACAAATCCGGCAAGGTAGCCATATTTCCGGCAAACTCGCCATAAATCCGACATGGTGGCCACAAATCAGGAAACGTAGCCATATTTCCGGCGAGGTCGCCATAAATCCGGCAAGGTTGCCTCAAATTAGGCAATGTCTCCACATTTCCGGCGACGTCGCAATAAATCCGGCAAACTCGCCACAAATCCGGCAAGCTCGCCATAAATCCGGCGAGGTCGCCATATTTCCGGCAAGGTCGCCATCAATCCAGCGAGGTCGCCATATTTCCGGCGAGGTCGCCATAAATCCGGCAATGTCGCCATAATTCCGGCGAGGTCGCCATATTTCTGGCAAGTTCGCCATAATTCCGGCAAATTCGCCATAAATCCGGCAAGTTCGCCACAAATCCGGCAAGGTCGCCATAATGCGGCGAGGTCGCCATATTTCCGGCAAGTTCGCCACAAATCCGGAAAGGTCGCCATAAATCCGGCAAGTTCGACATAAATCCGGCAAGGTCGCCACAAATCCGGTGAGGGCGCCATATTTCCGGCAAGGACGCCATAAATCCGGCAAGGTCGCCATAATGCGGCGAGGTCGCCATATTTCCGGCAAGTTCGCCACAAATCCGGAAAGGTCGCCATAAATCCGGCAAGGTCGCCATAAATCCGGCAAGGTCGTCAGAAATCCGCAACCTCGCCATATTTCCGGCAAGGTCGCCATATATCCGGCAAGGTCGCCACAAACCCGGCAAGGTCGCCATATTTCCGACAAGGTCGCCATAAATCCGGCAAGGGCGCCACAAATCCGGCAAGCTCGCCATAAATCCGGCGAGGTCGCCATATTTCCGGGAAGGTCGCCATAAATCCAGCGAGGTCGCCATACTTCCGGCGAGGTCGCCATAAATCCGGCAATGTCGCCATAATTCCGGCGAGGTCGCCATATTTCCGGCAAGTTCGCCATAAATCCGGCAAGGTCGCCATAATTCCGGCAAATTCGCCATAAATCCGGCAAGTTCGCCACAAATCCGGCAAGGTCGCCATAAATCCGGCAAGGTCGCCATATTTCCGACAAGGTCGCCATAAATCTGGCAAGGTTGCCTCAAATCCGGCAAGGTCGCTATATTTCCGGCAAGGTCGCCATAAACTCGGCAAGGTGGCGTCAAATCCGGCAAGGTCGCCACATTTCCGGCAAGGTCGCCATAGATCCGGCAAGGTCGCGACAAACCCGGCAAGGTCGCCACATTTCCGACAAGGTCGCCATAAATCCGGCAAGGGCGCCACAAATCCGGCAAGGTCGGCATAAATCCGGCGAGGTAGCCAGAAATCCGCAAGGTCGCCACAAATCCGGCGAAGTAGCCGTATTTCCGGCAAGGTCGCCATAAATCCGGCAAGGACGCCACAAATCCGGCGAGGTAGCCATATTCCGCCTGGTCGCCATAAATCCGGCAAGGTCGCCACAAATCCGGCAAGGACGCCATATTTCCGGCAAGGTCGCCAGAAATCCGACAAGGTCGCCATAAATGCGGCGAGGTCGCCATATTTCCGGCAAGGTCGCCACAAACCTGGCAAGAGTGCCATAAATCCGGCGAGGTCGCCATATTTCCGGCAAGGTCGCCACAAATCCGGAAAGGTCGCCATATATCCGGCAAGGTCGCCATAAATCCGGCAAGATCGTCAGAAATCCGGCAACGTCCCAATATTTCCGGCAAGATCGCCATATATCCGGCAAGGTCGCCACAAACCCGGCAATGTCGCCCTATTTCCGGCAAGGTCGACATGAATCCGGCGAGGTCGCCACTAATCCGGCAAGGTCGCCATATTTCTGGCAAGTTCGCCATATATCCGGTGGTCGCCATATATCCGGCAAGGTCGCCATAGATCCGGCAAGGACGCCATAAATCCGGCAAGGCCTCCACATTTCCGGCGAGGTCGCCATAAATCCGACAAGGTCGCCACAAATCCGGAAAAGTCGCAAATTTTCCGGCGACGTCGCATTAACTCCGGCAAGCTCGCCACAAATCCGCAAGGCCGCCATATTTCCGGCGAGGTCGCCATTAATCCGGAAAGTTCGCCACAAATCCGGCTAGGTCGCCATAAATCCGGCGAAGTCGCCATATTTCCGGCAAGGTCGCCATAAATCCAGCGAGGTCGTCATATTTTCGGCGAGGTCGCCATAAATCCGGCAAGGTCGCCATAAATCCGGCGAAGTCGCCATATTTCCGGCAAGGTCGCCTTAATTCCGGCAAGGTCGCCATATATCCGGCAAGGTCGCCACAAACCCGGCAAGGTCGCCATATTGCCGACAAGGTCGCCATAAATCCGGCAAGGGCGCCACAAATCCGGCAAGGTCGGCATAAATCCGGCGAGGTAGCCAGAAATACGCAAGGCCGCCACAAATCCGGCGAAGTAGTCATATGTCCGGCAAGGTCGCCATAAATCCGGCAAGGTCGCCACAAATCCGGCGAGGTCACCATATTCCGCCTGGTCGCCATAAAACCGGCAAGGTCGCCATAATTCCGGCGAGGTCGCCATATTTCCGGCAAGTTCGTCAGAAATCCGCAACGTCGCCATATTTCCGGCAAGGTCGCCATATATCCGGCAAGGTCGCCACAAACCCGGCAAGGTCGCCATATTTCCGACAAGGTCGCCATAAATTCGGCAAGGGCGCCACAAATCCGGCAAGATCGGCATAAATCCGGCGAGGTAGCCAGAAATCCGCAAGGTCGCCAAAAATCCGGCGAAGTAGCCATATTTCCGGCAAGGTCGCCATAAATCCGGCAAGGTCGCCACAAATCCGGCGAGGCCGCCATATTCCGCCTGGTCGCCATAAATCCGGCAAGGTCGCCACAAATCCGGCGAGGAAGCCATATTTCCGGCAAGGTCGCCATAAATCCGGCAAGGTCGCCATAAATGCGGCGAGGTCGCCATATTTCCGGCAAGGTCGCCACAAATCTGGCAAGATCGCCATAAATCCGGCGAGGTCGCCATATTTCCGGCAAGGTCGCCACAAATCCGGAAAGGTCCCCATACATCCGGCAAGGTCGCCATAAATCCGGCAAGATCGTCAGAAATCAGGCAACGTCGCCATATTTCCGGCAAGATCGCCATATACCGGCAAGGTCGCAACAAACCCGGCAAGGTCGCCATATTTCCGGCAGAATCGCCATATATACGGCAAGGTCGCCACAAACCCGGCAAGGTCGCCCTATTTCCGGCAAGGTCGACATAAATCCGGCGATGTCGCCACAAAACCGGCAAAGTCGCCATATTTCCGGCAAGGTCTCCACATTTCCGGCGATGTCGCCATAAATCCGGCAAGGTCGCCACAAATCCGGAAAAGTCGCCACATTTCCGGCGACGTCGCATTAAATCAGGCAAGCTCGCCACAAATCCGCAAGGTCGCCATATTTCCGGCGAGGTCGCCATTAATCCGGCAAGTTCGCCACAAATCCGGCAAGGTCGCCATAAATCCGGCGAGGTCGCCATATTTCCGGCAAGGTCGCCATAAATCCAGCGAGGTCGTCATATTTCCGGCGAGGTCGCCATAAATCCGGCAAGGTCGCAATAATTCCGGCGAGGTCGCCATATTTCCGGCAAGTTCGCCATAAATCCGGCAAGTTCGCCATAATTCCGGCAAAGTCGCCATAAATCCGGCAAGTTCGCCAGAAATCCGGCAAGGTCGCCATAAATCCGACAAGGTCGCCATATTTCCGACGTCGCCATAAGTCTGGCAAGGTTGCCTCAAATCCGGCAAGGTCGCCATATTTCCGGCAAGGTCGCCATAAACCCGGGAAGGTGGCGTCAAATCCGGCAAGGTCGCCACATTTCCATCAAGGTAGCTATATATTCGGCAAGGTTGCGTCAAATCCGGCAAGGTCGCCACATTTACGGCAAGGTCGCCATAGATCCGGCAAGGTCGCCGCAAACCCGGCAAGGTCGCCACATTTCCGGCAAGGCCGCCATAAATCCGGCAAGGATGCCACAAATCAGGCATGGTCGCTACATTACCGGCAAGGTCGCCATAATTCCAGCAAGGTCGCCACAAATCCGGCTAGGTTGCCACATTTCCGGCAAGGTCGCCATAAATCCGGCAAGGTCGCCATAAATGCGGCGAGGTCGTCATATTTCCGGCAAGTTCGCCACAAATCCGGAAAGGTCGCCATAAATCCGGCAAGGTCGCCATAAATCCGGCAAGGTCGTCAGAAATCTGCAACGTCGCCATATTTCCGGCAAGGTCGCCATATATCCGGCAAGGTCGCCACAAACCCGGCAAGGTCCCCATATTTCCGACAAGGTCGCCATAAATCCGGCAAGGGCGCCACAAATCCGGCAAGGTCGGCATAAATCCGGCGAGGTAGCCAGAAATCCTCAAGGTCGCCACAAATCCGGCGAAGTAGCCTTATTTCCGGCAAGGTCGCCATAAATCCGGCAAGGTCGCCACAAATCCGGCGAGGTCGCCATATTCCGCCTGGTCGCCATAAATCCGGCAAGGTCGCCACAAATCCGGCGAGGACGCCGTATTACCGGCAAGGTCGCCATAAATCCGGCAAGGTCGCCATAAATGCGGCGAGGTCGCCATATTTCCGGCAAGGTCGCCACAAATCTGGCAAGATCGCCATAAATCCGGCGAGGTCGCCATATTTCCGACAAGGTCGCCACAAACCCGGCAAGGTCGCCATATTTCCGGCAAGATCGCCATATATCCGGCAAGGTCGCCACAAACCCGGCAAGGTCGCCCTATTTCCGGCAAGGTCAACATAAATCCGGCGAGGTCGCCACAAATCCAGCAAGGTCGCCATATTTCTGGCAAGGTCGCCATACATCCGGTGAAGTCGCCATATATCCGGCAAGGTCGGCACAAATCCGGCAAGGTCGCCATATTTCCGGCAAGGTAACCAGAAATCCGCAAGGTCGCCACAAATCCGGCGAAACAGCCATATTTCCAGCAAGGTCGCCATAAATCCGGCAAGGTCGCCACAAATCCGGCGAGGTCGCCATATTTCCGTCATGGTCGCCATAAATCCGGCAAGATCGTCAGAAATCCGGCAACGTCGCCATATTTCCGGCAAGATCGCCATATATCCGGCAAGGTCGCAACAAACCCGGCAAGGTCGCCATATTTCCGGCAAGATCGCCATATATCCGGCAAGGTCGCCACAAACCCGGCAAGGTCGCCCTATTTCCGGCAAGGTCGACATAAATCCGGCGAGGTCGCCACAAAACCGGCAAGGTCGCCATATTTCCGGCAAGGTCGCCATATATCCGGTGAAGTCGCCATATATCCGGCAAGGTCACCATAAATCCGGCATGGTCGCCATAAATCCGGCAAGGTCTCCACATTTCCGGCGATGTCGCCATAAATCCGGCAAGGTCGCCACAAATTCGGAAAAGTCGCCACATTTCCGGCGACGTCGCATTAAATCAGGCAAGCTCGCCACAAATCCGCAAGGTCGCCATATTTCCGGCGAGGTCGCCATTAATCCGGCAAGTTCGCCACAAATCCGGCAAGGTCGCCATAAATCCGGCGAGGTCGCCATATTTCCGGCAAGGTCGCCATAAATCCAGCGAGGTCGTCATATTTCCGGCGAGGTCGCCATAAATCCGGCAAGGTCGCAATAATACCGGCGAGGTCGCCATATTTCCGGCAAGTTCGCAACAATTCCGGCAAGGTCGACATAAATCCGGCAAGGTCGTCACAAATCCGGCAAGGTAGCCACATTTCGTCAAGGTCGCCTTGAATCCGGCAAGGTCGCCACAAATCCGGCAAGCTCGCAACATTTCGGCAAGGTCGCCATAAATCCGGCATCGTCGTCACAAATCCGGCAATGTCGCCATATTTCCGGCAAGGTCGTCATAAATCCGACAAGGTCTCAGCAAATCCGGCAATGTCGCCATATTTCCGGCAAGGTAGCCAGAAATCCGCAAGGTCGCCACAAATCCGGCGAAGTAGCCATATTTCCGTCATGGTCTCCATAAATCCGGTGAGGTCGCCATATTTCCAGCATGGTCGCCATAAATCCGGGAAGGTCGCCACAAATCCGGCGAGGACGCCATATTTCCGGCAAGATCGCCATAAATCCGGCAAGGTCGCCATAAATGCGGCGAGGTCGCCATATTTCCGGCAAGTTCGCCACAAATCCGGAAAGGTCGCCATAAATCCGGCAAGGTCGCCATAAATCCGGCAAGGTCGTCAGAAATCTGCAACGTCGCCATATTTCCGGCAAGGTCGCCATATATCCGGCAAGGTCGCCACAAACCCGGCAAGGTCGCCATATTTCCGACAAGGTCGCCATAAATCCGGCAAGGGCGCCAGAAATCCGGCAAGGTCGGCATAAATCCGGCGAGGTAGCCAGAAATCCTCAAGGTCGCCACAAATCCGGCGAAGTAGCCTTATTTCCGGCAAAGTCGCCATAAATCCGGCAAGGTCGCCACAAATCCGGCGAGGTCGCCATATTCCGCCTGGTCGCCATAAATCCGGCAAGGTCGCCACAAATCCGGCGAGGGCGCCGTATTACCGGCAAGGTCGCCATAAATCCGGCAAGGTCGCCATAAATGCGGCGAGGTCGCCATATTTCCGGCAAGGTCGCCACAAATCTGGCAAGATCGCCATAAATCCGGCGAGGTCGCCATATTTCCGACAAGGTCGCCACAAATCCGGAAAGGTCGCCATACATCCGGCAAGGTCGCCATAAATCCGGCAAGATCGTCAGAAATCCGGCAACGTTGCCATATTTCCGGCAAGATCGCCATATATCCGGCAAGGTCGCCACAAACCCGGCAAGGTCGCCCTATTTCCGGCAAGGTCCACATAAATCCGGCGAGGTCGCCACAAATCCAGCAAGGTCGCCATATTTCTGGCAAGGTCGCCATACATCCGGTGAAGTCGCCATATATCCTGCAAGGTCGGCACAAATCCGGCAAGGTCGCCATATTTCCGGCAAGGTAGCCAGAAATCCGCAAGGTCGCCACAAATCCGGCGAAGCAGCCATATTTCCAACAAGGTCGCCATAAATCCGGCAAGGTCGCCACAAATCCGGCGAGGTCGCCATATTTCCGTCATGGTCGCCATAAATCCGGCAAGTTCGCCACAAATCCGCGGAGGACGCCATATTTCCGGCAAGGTCGCCATAAATCCGGCAAGGTCGCCATAAATGCGGCGAGGTCGCCATATTTCCGGCAATGTCACCACAAATCTGGCAAGGTCGCCACAAACCCGGCAAGGTCGCCATATTTCCGGCAAGATCCCCATATATCCGGCAAGGTCGCCACAAACCCGGCAAGGTCGCCCTATTTCCGGCAAGGTCAACATAAATCCGGCGAGGTCGCCACAAATCCAGCAAGGTCGCCATATTTCTGGCAAGGTCGCCATACATCCGGTGAAGTCGCCATATATCCGGCAAGGCCGGCACAAATCCGGCAAGGTCGCCATATTTCCGGCAAGGTAGCCAGAAATCCGCAAGGTCGCCACAAATCCGGCGAAGCAGCCATATTTCCAACAAGGTCGCCATAAATCCGGCAAGGTCGCCACAAATCCGGCGAGGTCGCCATATTTCCGTCATGGTCGCCATAAATCCGGCAAGTTCGCCACAAATCCGCGGAGGACGCCATATTTCCGGCAAGGTCGCCATAAATCCGGCAAGGTCGCCATAAATGCGGCGAGGTCGCCATATTTCCGGCAATGTCACCACAAATCTGGCAAGGTCGCCATAAATGCGGCGAGGTCGCAATATTTCCGGCAAGGTCGCCACAAACTCGGAAAGGTCGACATAAATCCGGCAAGGTCGCCATAAATCCGGCAAGGTCGTCTGAAATCCGGCAACGTCGCCATATGTCCGGCAAGGTCGCCATATATACGGCAAGGTCGCCACAAACCCGGCAAGGTCGCCATATTTCCGACAAAGTCGCCATAAATGCGGCAGGGACGACATATTCCCGGCAAGGCCGCCATAAATCCGACAAGGTCGCCACAAATCCGGCAAGTTCGCCATATTTAGGGCAAGGTCGCCATAAACCCGGGAAAGTCGGCATTAATCCGGCATGGTCGCCTCAAACCCGACAATGTCGCCATATTTCCGACAAGTTAGCCATAAATCGGGGAACGTCGCCACAAATCCGGCAAGGTCGCCATATTTCCGGCAAGGTCGCCAGACATCCGATAATTTCGCCATATTTCCGGCAAGGTCGTCCTAAATCCGGCAAGGTCGCCACAAATCCGGCAAGGCCGGCATAAATCCGGCAAGGTCGCCACAAACTCGACAATGTCGCCATAAATCCGGCAAGGTCGCCACAAATCAGGCATGGTCGCTACATTACCGGCAAAGTCGCCATAATTCCAGCAAGGTCGCCACAAATCCGGCAAAGGTGCCACATTTTCGGCAAGGTCGACATAAATCAGGCAAGGTCGCCACAAACCCGGCAAGGTAGCAACATTTCGTCAAGGTCGCCTTGAATCCGGCAAGGTAGACACAAATCCGGCAAGGTCGCAACATTTCGGCAAGGACGCCATAAATCCGGCATCGTCGTCACAAATCCGGCAATGTCGCCATATTTCCGGCAAGGTCGTCATAAGCCCGGCAAGGTCGCCACAAATCCGGCAAGGTCGCCATATTTCCGGCAAGGTAGCCAAAAATCTGCAAGGTCGCCACAAATCCGGCGAAGTAGCCATATTTCCGGCAAGATCGCCATAAGTCCGGCAAGGTCGACACAAACCCGGCAAGGTCGCCCTATTTCCGGCAAGGTCGCCATAAATCCGGCGAGGTCGCCACAAATCCGGCAAGGTCGCCACAAATCCGGCAAGGTTGCCACATTTCCGGCAGGGTCGACATAAATCAGGCAAGGTCGCCACAAATCCGGCAAGGTAGCCACATTTCGTCAAGGTCGCCTTGAATCCGGCAAGATAGACACAAATCCGGCAAGGTCGCAACATTTCGGCAAGGACGCCATAAATCCGGCATCGTCGTCACAAATCCGGCAATGTTGCCATATTTCCGGCAAGGTCGTCATAAGCCCGGCAAGGTCGCCACAAATCCGGCAAGGTCGCCATATTTCCGGCAAGTTAGCCAGAAATCTGCAAGGTCGCCAGAAATCCGGCGAAGTAGCCATATTTCCGGCAAGATCGCCATAAATCCGGCAAGGTCGCCACAAACCCGGCAAGGTCGCCCTATTTCCGGCAAGGTCGCCATAAATCCGGCGAGGTCGCCACAAATCCGGCAAGGTCGCCACAAACCCGACAATGTCGCCATATTTCCGACAAGGTCGCCATAAATCCGGGAACGTCGCCACAAATCCGGCAAGGTCGCCATATTTCCGGCAAGGTCGCCAGAAATCCGACAATGTCGCCATATTTCCGGCAAGGTCGTCATAAATCCGGCAAGGTTGCCACATTTCCGGCAAGGTCGACATAAATCAGGCAAGGTTGCCACAAACCCGGCAAGGTCGCAGCATTTCGGCAAGGACGCCATAAATCCGGCATCGTCGTCACAAATCCGGCAATGTCGCCATATTTCCGGCAAGGTCGTCATAAATCCGGCAAGGTCGCCACAAATCCGGCAAGGTCGCCATATTTCCGGCAAGGTAGCCAGAAATCCGCAAGGTCGCCACAAATCCGGCGAAGTAGCGATATTTCCGGCAAGGTCGCCATAAATCCGGCAAGGTCGCCACAAATCCGGTGAGGTCGCCATATTTCCGGCATGGTCCCCATAAATCCGGCAAGGTCCACACAAATCCGGCGAGGACGCCATATTCCCGGCAAGGTCGCCATAAATCCGGCAAGGTCGCTATAAATGCGGCGAGGTCGCCATATTTCCGGCAAGGTGGCCACAAATCTGGCAAGGGCGCCATAAATCCGGCGAGGTCGCCATATTTACGGCAAGGTCGCCACAAATCCGGAAAGGTCGCCATAAATCCGGCAAGGTCGCCATAAATCCGGCAAGGTCGTCACAAATCCGGCAATGTCGCCATATTTCCGGCAAGGTCGTCATAAATCCGGCAAGGTCGCCACAAATCCGGCAAGGTCGCCATATTTCCGGCAAGGTAGCCAGAAATCCGCAAGGTCGCCACAAATCCGGCGAAGTAGCCATATTTCCGGCAAGGTCGCCATAAATCCGGCAAGGTCGCCACAAATCCGGTGAGGTCGCCATATTTCCGACATGGTCGCCATAAATCCGCAAGGTCGCCGCAAATCCGGCGAAGTAGCCATTTTTCCAGCAAGGTGGCCATAAATCCGGCAAGGTCGCCACAAATCCGGCGAGGTCGCCATATTTCCGTCATGGTCGCCATAAATCCGGCAAGTCCGCCACACATCCGGCGAAGACGCCATATTTCCGGCAATGTCGCCACAAATCTGGCAAGGTCGCCATAAATCCGGCGAGGTCGCCATATTTCCGGCAAGGTCGCCACAAATCCGGAAGGGTCGCCATAAATCCGGCAAGGTCGCCATAAATCCGGCAAGGTCGTCAGAAATCCGGCAACGTCGCCATATTTCCGGCAAGGTCGTCATAAATCCGGCAAGGTCGCCACAAATCCGGCAAGGTCGCCATATTTCCGGCAAGGTAGCCAGAAATCCGCAAGGTCGCCACAAATCCGGCGAAGTAGCGATATTTCAGGCAAGGTCGCCATAAATCCGGCAAGGTCGCCACAAATCCGGTGAGGTCGCCATATTTCTGGCATGGTCGCCATAAATCCGGCAAGGTCCACACAAATCCGGCGAGGACGCCATATTCCCGGCAAGGTCGCCATAAATCCGGCAAGGTCGCTATAAATGCGGCGAGGTCGCCATATTTCCGGCAAGGTGGCCACAAATCTGGCAAGGGCGCCATAAATCCGGCGAGGTCGCCATATTTACGGCAAGGTCGCCACAAATCCGGAAAGGCGCCATAAATCCGGCAAGGTCGCCATAAATCCGGCAAGGTCGTCACAAATCCGGCAATGTCGCCATATTTCCGGCAAGGTCGTCATAAATCCGGCAAGGTCGCCACAAATCCGGCAAGGTCACCATATTTCCGGCAAGGTAGCCAGAAATCCGCAAGGTCGCCACAAATCCGGCGAAGTAGCCATATTTCCGGCAAGGTCGCCATAAATCCGGCAAGGTCGCCACAAATACGGTGAGGTCGCCATATTTCCGGCATGGTCGCCAAAATCCGCAAGGTCGCCACAAATCCGGCGAAGTAGCCATTTTTCCAGCAAGGTGGCCATAAATCCGGCAAGGTCGCCACAAATCCGGCGAGGTCGCCATATTTCCGTCATGGTCGCCATAAATCCGGCAAGTCCGCCACACATCCGGCGAGGACGCCATATTTCCGGCAATGTCGCCACAAATCTGGCAAGGTCGCCTTAAATCCGGCGAGGTCGCCATATTTCCGGCAAGGTCGCCACAAATCCGGAAAGGTCGCCATAAATCCGGCAAGGTCGCCATAAATTCGGCAAGGTCGTCAGAAATCCGGCAACGTCGCCATATTTCCGGCAAGGTCGCCATATATCCGGCAAGGTCGCCACAAACCCGGCAAGGTCGCCATATTTCCGACATGGTCGCCATAAATCCGGCAAGGTCGCCACAAATCCGGCAAAGTCGTCATATTTCCGGCAAGGTCACCATAAATCCGGCAAGGTCGCCATAAATGCGGCGAGGTCGCCATATTTCCGGCAATGTCGCCACAAATCTGTCAAGATCGCCATATATCCGGCGACGTCGCCATATTTCCGGCAAGGTCGCCACAAATCCGTAAAGGTCGCGATAAATCCGGCAAAGTCGCCATAAATCCGGCAAGGTCGTCAGAAATCCGGCAAGGTCGCCACAAACCCGGCAAGGTCGCCCTATTTCCGGCAAGGTCGCCATAAATCCGGTGAGGTCGCCACAAATCCGGCAAGGTCGCCTCAAACCCGACAATGTCGCCATATTTCCGACAAGGTCGCCATAAATCCGGGAACGTCGCCACAAATCCGGCAAGGTCGCCATATTTCCGGCAAGGTCGCCAGAAATCCGACAATGTCGCCATATTTCCGGCAAGGTCGTCATAAATCCGGCAAGGTCGCCACAAATCCGGCAAGGTCGGCATAAATCCGGCAACGTCGCCACAAATCAGGCATGGTCGCTACATTACCGGCAAAGTCGCCATAATTCCAGCAAGGTCGCCACAAATCCGGCAAGGTTGCCACATTTCCGGCAAGGCTGACATAAATCAGGCAAGGTCGCCACAAACCCGGCAAGGTCGCAACATTTCGGCAAGGACGCCATAAATCCGGCATCGTCGTCACAAATCCGGCAGTCGCCATATTTCCGGCAAGGTCGTCATAAATCCGGCAAGGTCGCCACAAATCCGGCAAGGTCGCCATATTTCCGGCAACGTAGCCAGAAATCCGCAAGTTCGCCACAAATCCGGCGAAGTAGCCATATTTCCGGCAAGGTCGCCATAAATCCGGCAAGGTCGCCACAAATCCGGTGAGGTCGCCATATTTCCGGCATGGTCTCCATAAATCCGGCAAGGTCCCCACAAATCCGGCGAGGTCGCCATATTTCCGTCATGGTCGCCATAAATCCGGCAAGTTCGCCACACATCCGGCGAGGACGCCATATTTCCGGCAATGTCGCCACAAATCTAGCAAGGTCGCCATAAATCCGGCGAGGTGGCCATATTTCCGGCAAGGTCGCCACAAATCCGGAAAGGTCGCCATAAATCCGGCAAGGCCGCCATAAATCCGGCAAGGTCGTCAGAAATCCGGCAACGTCGCCATATTTCCGGCAAGGTCGCCATATATCCGGCAAGGTCGCCACAAACCCGGCAATGTCGCCATATTTCCGACAAGGTCGCCATAAATCCGGCAAGGTCGCCATAAATGCGGCAAGGTCGCCATATTTCCGGCAATGTCGCCACAGATCTGTGAAGATCGCGATATATCCGGCGACGTCGCCATATTTCCGGCAAGGTCGCCACAAATCCGGAAAGGTCGCCATAAATCCGGCAAAGTCGCCATAAATCCGGCAAGGTCGTCAGAAATCCGGCAACGTCGCCATATTTCCGGCAAGATCGCCATATATCCGGCAAGGTCGCCACAAATCCGGCAAGGTCGCCATATTTCCGGCAAAATCGCCATATATCCGGCAAGGTCGCCACAAACCCGGCAAGGTCGCCCTATTCCCGGCAAGGTCGCCATAAATCCGGCGAGGTCGCCACAAATCCGGTAAGGTCGCCTCAAACCCGACAATGTCGCCATATTTCCGACAAGGTCGCCATAAATCCGGGAACGTCGCCAGAAATCCGGGAAGGTCCCCATATTTCCGGCAAGGTCGCCAGAAATCCGACAATGTCGCCATATTTCCGGCAAGGTCGTCATAAATCCGGCAAGGTCGCCACAAATCCGGCAAGGTCGGCATAAATCCGGCAAGGTCGCCACAAACCCGACAATGTCGCCATATTTGCGGCAAGGTTGCTACATTTCCGACAAGGTCGCCATAAATCCGGCAAGGTCGCCACAAATCAGGCATGGTCGCTACATTACCGGCAAAGTCTCCATAATTCCAGCAAGGTCGCCACAAATCCGGCAAGGTTGCCACATTTCCGGCAAGGCCGACATAAATCAGGCAAGGTCTCCACAAACCCGGCAAGTTCGCAACATTTCAGCAAGGACGCCATAAATCCGGCATCGTCGTCACAAATCCGGCAATGTCGCCATATTTCCGGCAAGGTCGCCATAAATACGCCAAGGTCGCCACAAATCCGGCAAGGTCGCCATATTTCCGGCAAGGTAGCCAGAAATCCGCAAGGTCGCCACAAATCCGGCGAAGTAGCCATATTTCCGGCAAGGTCGCCATAAACCCGGCAAAGTCGCCACAAATCCGGTGAGGTCGCCATATTTCCGGCATGGTCGCCATAAGCCCGGCAAGTTCGCCACACATCCGGCGAGGACGCCATATTTCCGGCAAGGTCGCCATAAATCCGGCAAGGTCGCCATAAATGCGGCGAGGTCGCCATATCTCCGGCAATGTCGCCTAAAACCTGGCAAGGTCGCCATAAATCCGGCGAGGTCGCCATATTTCCGGCAAGGTCGCCACAAATCCGGAAAGGTCGCCATAAATTCCGCAAGGTCGCCATAAATCCGGCAAGGTCGTCAGAAATCCGGCAACGTCGCCATATTTCCGGCAAGGTCGCCATATTTCCGGCAAGGTCGCCATAAATCCGGCAAGGTCGCCATAAATGCGGCGAGGTCGCCATATTTTCGGCAATGTCGCCACAAATCTGGCAAGATCGCCATAAATGCGGCGAGGTCGCCATATTTCCGGCAAGGTCGCCACAAATCCGGAAAGGTCGCCATAAATCCGGCAAGTTTGCCATAAATCCGGCAAGGTCGCCATATTTCCGGCAAGGTCGCCACAAATCCGGAAAGGTCGCCATAAATTCCGCAAGGTCGCCATAAATCCGACAAGGTCGTCAGAAATCCGGCAACGTCGCCATATTTCCGGCAAGGTCGCCATATTTCCGGCAAGGTCGCCATAAATCCGGCAAGGTCGCCATAAATGCGGCGAGGTCGCCATATTTTCGGCAATGTCGCCACAAATCTGGCAAGATCGCCATAAATGCGGCGAGGTCGCCATATTTCCGGCAAGGTCGCCACAAATCCGGAAAGGTCGCCATAAATCCGGCAAGTTTGCCATAAATCCGGCAAGGTCGCCACATTTCCGGCAAGGTCGCCATAAATCCGGCAAGGTCGCCACAAATCAGGCATGGTCGCTACATTACCGGCAAGGTCGCCATAGTTCCAGCAAGGTCGCCACAAATCCGGCAAGGTTGCCACATTTCCGGCAAGGTCGACATAAATCAGGCAAGGTCGGCACAAACCCGGCAAGGTAGCCACATTTCGTCAAGGTCGCCTTGAATCCGGCAAGGTCGACACAAATCCGGCAAGGTCGCAACATTTCGGCAAGGACGCCATAAATCCGGCATCGGCGTCACAAATACGGCAATGTCGCCATATTTCCGGCAAGGTCGCCACAAATCCGGCGAGGTCGCCATATTTCCGTCATGGTCGCCATAAATCCGACAAGTCCGCCACACAACCGGCGAGGACGCCATATTTCCGGCAAGGTCGCCATAAATCCGGCAAGGTCGCCACAAACCCGGCAAGGTCGCCATATTTCCGACAAGGTCGCCATACATCCGGCAAGGTCGCCACAAATCCGGCTAGGTCGCCATATTTCCGGCAAGGTCGCCATAAATCCGGCAAGGTCGCCACAAATCCGGTGAGGTCGCCATATTTCCGGCATGGTCTCCATAAATCCGGCAAGGTCCCCACAAATCCGGCGAGGTCGCCATATTTCCGTCATGGTCGCCATAAATCCGGCAAGTTCGCCACACATCCGGCGAGGACGCCATATTTCCGGCAATGTCGCCACAAATCTAGCAAGGGCGCCATAAATCCGGCGAGGTGGCCATAATCTCCGGCAAGTTCGCCACAAATCCGGAAAGGTCGCCATAAATCCGGCAAGGTCGCCATAAATCCGGTAAGGTCGTCAGAAATCCGGCAACGTCGCCATATTTCCGGCAAGGTCGCCATATATCCGGCAAGGTCGCCACAAACCCGGCAATGTCGCCATATTTCCGACAAGGTCGCCATAAATCCGGCAAGGTCGCCATAAATGCGGCAAGGGCGCCATATTTCCGGCAATGTCGCCACAGATCTGTGAAGATCGCGATATATCCGGCGACGTCGCCATATTTCCGGCAAGGTCGCCACAAATCCGGAAAGGTCGCCATAAATCCGGCAAAGTCGCCATAAATCCGGCAAGGTCGTCAGAAATCCGGCAACGTCGCCATATTTCCGGCAAGATCGCCATATATCCGGCAAGGTCGCCACAAATCCGGCAAGGTCGCCATATTTCCGGCAAAATCGCCATATATCCGGCAAGGTCGCCACAAACCCGGCAAGGTCGCCCTATTCCCGGCAAGGTCGCCATAAATCCGGCGAGGTCGCCACAAATCCGGTAAGGTCGCCTCAAACCCGACAATGTCGCCATATTTCCGACAAGGTCGCCATAAATCCGGGAACGTCGCCAGAAATCCGGGAAGGTCCCCACATTTCCGGCAAGGTCGCCAGAAATCCGACAATGTCGCCATATTTCCGGCAAGGTCGTCATAAATCCGGCAAGGTCGCCACAAATCCGGCAAGGTCGGCATAAATCCGGCAAGGTCGCCACAAACCCGACAATGTCGCCATATTCGCGGCAAGGTTGCTACATTTCCGACAAGGTCGCCATAAATCCGGCAAGGTCGCCACAAATCAGGCATGGTCGCTACATTACCGGCAAAGTCTCCATAATTCCAGCAAGGTCGCCACAAATCCGGCAAGGTTGCCACATTTCCGGCAAGGCCGACATAAATCAGGCAAGGTCTCCACAAACCCGGCAAGTTCGCAACATTTCGGCAAACACGCCATAAATCCGGCATCGTCGTCACAAATCCGGCAATGTCGCCATATTTCCGGCAAGGTCGCCATAAATACGCCAAGGTCGCCACAAATCCGGCAAGGTCGCCATATTTCCGGCAAGGTAGCCAGAAATCCGCAAGGTCGCCACAAATCCGGCGAAGTAGCCATATTTCCGGCAAGGTCGCCATAAATCCGGCAAAGTCGCCACAAATCCGGTGAGGTCGCCATATTTCCGGCATGGTCGCCATAAGTCCGCCAAGTTCGCCACACATCCGGCGAGGACGCCATATTTCCGGCAAGGTCGCCATAAATCCGGCAAGGTCGCCATAAATGCGGCGAGGTCGCCATATCTCCGGCAATGTCGCCTAAAACCTGGCAAGGTCGCCATAAATCCGGCGAGGTCGCCATATTTCCGGCAAGGTCGCCACAAATCCGGAAAGGTCGCCATAAATTCCGCAAGGTCGCCATAAATCCGGCAAGGTCGTCAGAAATCCGGCAACGTCGCCATATTTCCGGCAAGGTCGCCATATTTCCGGCAAGGTCGCCATAAATCCGGCAAGGTCGCCATAAATGCGGCGAGGTCGCCATATTTTCGGCAATGTCGCCACAAATCTGGCAAGATCGCCATAAATGCGGCGAGGTCGCCATATTTCCGGCAAGGTCGCCACAAATCCGGAAAGGTCGCCATAAATCCGGCAAGGTCGCCATAAATCCGGCAAGTTCGCCACATTTCCGGCAAGGTCGCCATAAATCCGGCAAGGTCGCCACAAATCAGGCATGGTCGCTACATTACCGGCAAGGTCGCCATAGTTCCAGCAAGGTCGCCACAAATCCGGCAAGGTTGCCACATTTCCGGCAAGGTCGACATAAATCAGGCAAGGTCGGCACAAACCCGGCAAGGTAGCCACATTTCGTCAAGGTCGCCTTGAATCCGGCAAGGTCGACACAAATCCGGCAAGGTCGCAACATTTCGGCAAGGACGCCATAAATCCGGCATCGTCGTCACAAATACGGCAATGTCGCCATATTTCCGGCAAGGTCGCCACAAATCCGGCGAGGTCGCCATATTTCCGTCATGGTCGCCATAAATCCGACAAGTCCGCCACACAACCGGCGAGGACGCCATATTTCCGGCAAGGTCGCCATAAATCCGGCAAGGTCGCCACAAACCCGGCAAGGTCGCCATATTTCCGACACGGTCGCCATACATCCGGCAAGGTCGCCACAAATCCGGCTAGGTCGCCATATTTCCGGCAAGGTCGCCATAAATCCGGCAAGGTCGCCATAAATGCGGCGACGTCGCCATAAATGCGGCAAGGTCGCCATATTTCCGGCAAGGTCGCAGCAAATCTGGCAAGATCGCCATAAATCCGGGAGGTCGCCATATTTCCGGCAAGGTCGCCACAAATCCGGAAAGGTCGCCATAAATCCGGCAAGGTCGCCATAAATCCGGAAAGGTCGTCAGAAATCCGGCAACGTCGCCATATTTCCGGCAAGATCGCCATATATCCGACATGGTCGCCACAAACCCGGCATGGTCGCCATATTTCCGGCAAAATCGCCATATTTCCGGCAAGGTCGTCATAAATCCGGCAAGGTCGCCACAAATCCGGCAAGGTCGGCATAAATCCGGCAAGGTCGCCACAAACCCGACAATGTCGCCATATTTGCGGCAAGGTTGCTATATTTCCGGCAAGGTCGCCATAAATCCGGCAAGGTCGCCAAAAATCAGGCATGGTCGCTACATTACCGGCAAAGTCTCCATAATTCCAGCAAGGTCGCCACAAATCCGGCAAGGTTGCCACATTTCCGGCAAGGCCGACATAAATCAGGCAAGGTCTCCACAAACCCGGCAAGGTCGCAACATTTCGGCAAGGACGCCACAAATCCGGCATCGTCGTCACAAATCCGGCAATGTCGCCATATTTCCGGCAAGGTCGCCATAAATACGCCAAGGTCGCCACAAATCCGGCAAGGTCGCCATATTTCCGGCAAGGTAGCCAGAAATCCGCAAGGTCGCCACAATTCCGGCGGTAGCCATATTTCCGGCAAGGTCGCCATAAATCCGGCAAGGTCGCCACAAATCCGGTGAGGTCGCCATATTTCCGGCATGGTCGCCATAAGTCCGGCAAGGTCCCCACAAATCCGGCGAGGACGCCATATTCCCGGCATGGTCGCCATAAATCCGGCAAGGTCGCCATAAATGCGGCGAGGTCGCCATATTTCCGGCAAGGTGGCCACAAATCTGGCAAGGTCGCCATAAATCCGGCGAGGTCGCCATATTTACGGCAAGGTCGCCACAAATCCGGAAAGGTCGCCATAAATCCGGCAAGGTCGCCACAAATCCGGTGAGGTCGCCATATTTCCGGCATGGTCACCATAAATCCGGCAAGGTCCCCACAAATCCGGCGAGGACGCCATATTCCCGGCAAGGTCGCCATAAATCCGGCAAGGTCGCCATATTTAGGGCAAGGTCGCCACAAATCCGGAAAGGTCGCCATAAATCCGGCAAGGTCGCCATAAATCCGGCAAGGTCGTCAGAAATCCGGCAACGTCGCCATGTTTCCGGCAAGGTCGCAATATATCCGGCAAGGTGGCCACAAACCCGGCAAGGTCGCCATATTTTCGACAAGGTCGCTATAAATCCGGCAAGGTCGCCACAAATCCGGCAAGGTCGGCAGAAATCCGGCGAGGTAGCCAGAAATCGGCAAGGTCACCACAAATCTGGCGAAGTAGCCATATTTCCGGCAAGGTCGCCATAAATGCGGCAAGGTCGCCACAAATCCGGCGAGGTCGCCATATTCCGCCATGGTCGCCATAAATCTGGCAAGGTCGCCACAAATCCGGCGAGGACGCCATAATTCCGGCAAGGTCGCCATAAATCCGGCAACGTCGCCATAAATGCGGCGAGGTCGCCATATTTCCGGCAACGTCGCCACAAATCTGACAAGATCGCCATCAATCTGGCGAGGTTGCCATATTTCCGGCAAGGTCGCCACAAATCCGGAAAGGTCGCCATAAATCAGGCAAGGTCGCCATAAATCCGGCAAGGTCGTCAGAAATCCGGCAACGTCGCCATATTTCCGGCAAGATCGCCATATATCCGACATGGTCGCCACAAACCCGGCAAGGTCGCCATATTTCCGGCAAAATCGCCATATATCCGACAAAGGTCGCCACAAATCCGGCAAGGTCGCCATATTTTCGGCAAGGTAGCCAGAAATCCGCAAGGTCGCCACAAATCCGGCGAAGTAGCCATATTTCCAGCAAGGTCGCCATAAATCCGGCAAGGTCGCCACAAATCCGGCGAGGTCGCCATATTTCCGTCATGGTCGCCATAAATCCGGCAAGTTCGCCACACATCCGGCGAGGACGCCCTATTCCCGGCAAGGTCGCCATAAATCCGGCGAGGTCGCCACAAATCCGGTAAGGTCGCCTCAAACCCGACAATGTCGCCATATTTCCGACAAGGTCGCCATAAATCCGGGAACGTCGCCAGAAATCCGGGAAGGTCCCCACATTTCCGGCAAGGTCGCCAGAAATCCGACAATGTCGCCATATTTCCGGCAAGGTCGTCATAAATCCGGCAAGGTCGCCACAAATCCGGCAAGGTCGGCATAAATCCGGCAAGGTCGCCACAAACCCGACAATGTCGCCATATTCGCGGCAAGGTTGCTACATTTCCGACAAGGTCGCCATAAATCCGGCAAGGTCGCCACAAATCAGGCATGGTCGCTACATTACCGGCAAAGTCTCCATAATTCCAGCAAGGTCGCCACAAATCCGGCAAGGTTGCCACATTTCCGGCAAGGCCGACATAAATCAGGCAAGGTCTCCACAAACCCGGCAAGTTCGCAACATTTCGGCAAACACGCCATAAATCCGGCATCGTCGTCACAAATCCGGCAATGTCGCCATATTTCCGGCAAGGTCGCCATAAATACGCCAAGGTCGCCACAAATCCGGCAAGGTCGCCATATTTCCGGCAAGGTAGCCAGAAATCCGCAAGGTCGCCACAAATCCGGCGAAGTAGCCATATTTCCGGCAAGGTCGCCATAAATCCGGCAAAGTCGCCACAAATCCGGTGAGGTCGCCATATTTCCGGCATGGTCGCCATAAGTCCGCCAAGTTCGCCACACATCCGGCGAGGACGCCATATTTCCGGCAAGGTCGCCATAAATCCGGCAAGGTCGCCATAAATGCGGCGAGGTCGCCATATCTCCGGCAATGTCGCCTAAAACCTGGCAAGGTCGCCATAAATCCGGCGAGGTCGCCATATTTCCGGCAAGGTCGCCACAAATCCGGAAAGGTCGCCATAAATTCCGCAAGGTCGCCATAAATCCGGCAAGGTCGTCAGAAATCCGGCAACGTCGCCATATTTCCGGCAAGGTCGCCATATTTCCGGCAAGGTCGCCATAAATCCGGCAAGGTCGCCATAAATGCGGCGAGGTCGCCATATTTTCGGCAATGTCGCCACAAATCTGGCAAGATCGCCATAAATGCGGCGAGGTCGCCATATTTCCGGCAAGGTCGCCACAAATCCGGAAAGGTCGCCATAAATCCGGCAAGGTCGCCATAAATCCGGCAAGGTCGCCACATTTCCGGCAAGGTCGCCATAAATCCGGCAAGGTCGCCACAAATCAGGCATGGTCGCTACATTACCGGCAAGGTCGCCATAGTTCCAGCAAGGTCGCCACAAATCCGGCAAGGTTGCCACATTTCCGGCAAGGTCGACATAAATCAGGCAAGGTCGGCACAAACCCGGCAAGGTAGCCACATTTCGTCAAGGTCGCCTTGAATCCGGCAAGGTCGACACAAATCCGGCAAGGTCGCAACATTTCGGCAAGGACGCCATAAATCCGGCATCGTCGTCACAAATACGGCAATGTCGCCATATTTCCGGCAAGGTCGCCACAAATCCGGCGAGGTCGCCATATTTCCGTCATGGTCGCCATAAATCCGACAAGTCCGCCACACAACCGGCGAGGACGCCATATTTCCGGCAAGGTCGCCATAAATCCGGCAAGGTCGCCACAAACCCGGCAAGGTCGCCATATTTCCGACACGGTCGCCATACATCCGGCAAGGTCGCCACAAATCCGGCTAGGTGGCCATATTTCCGGCAAGGTCGCCATAAATCCGGCAAGGTCGCCATAAATGCGGCGAGGTCGCCATAAATGAGGCAAGGTCGCCATATTTCCGGCAAGGTCGCAACAAATCTGGCAAGATCGCCATAAATCCGGGAGGTCGCCATATTTCCGGCAAGGTCGCCACAAATCCGGAAAGGTCGCCATAAATCCGGCAAGGTCGCCATAAATCCGGAAAGGTCGTCAGAAATCCGGCAACGTCGCCATATTTCCGGCAAGATCGCCATATATCCGACATGGTCGCCACAAACCCGGCATGGTCGCCATATTTCCGGCAAAATCGCCATATTTCCGGCAAGGTCGTCATAAATCCGGCAAGGTCGCCACAAATCCGGCAAGGTCGGCATAAATCCGGCAAGGTCGCCACAAACCCGACAATGTCGCCATATTTGCGGCAAGGTTGCTATATTTCCGGCAAGGTCGCCATAAATCCGGCAAGGTCGCCAAAAATCAGGCATGGTCGCTACATTACCGGCAAAGTCTCCATAATTCCAGCAAGGTCGCCACAAATCCGGCAAGGTTGCCACATTTCCGGCAAGGCCGACATAAATCAGGCAAGGTCTCCACAAACCCGGCAAGGTCGCAACATTTCGGCAAGGACGCCACAAATCCGGCATCGTCGTCACAAATCCGGCAATGTCGCCATATTTCCGGCAAGGTCGCCATAAATACGCCAAGGTCGCCACAAATCCGGCAAGGTCGCCATATTTCCGGCAAGGTAGCCAGAAATCCGCAAGGTCGCCACAATTCCGGCGGTAGCCATATTTCCGGCAAGGTCGCCATAAATCCGGCAAGGTCGCCACAAATCCGGTGAGGTCGCCATATTTCCGGCATGGTCGCCATAAGTCCGGCAAGGTCCCCACAAATCCGGCGAGGACGCCATATTCCCGGCATGGTCGCCATAAATCCGGCAAGGTCGCCATAAATGCGGCGAGGTCGCCATATTTCCGGCAAGGTGGCCACAAATCTGGCAAGGTCGCCATAAATCCGGCGAGGTCGCCATATTTACGGCAAGGTCGCCACAAATCCGGAAAGGTCGCCATAAATCCGGCAAGGTCGCCACAAATCCGGTGAGGTCGCCATATTTCCGGCATGGTCACCATAAATCCGGCAAGGTCCCCACAAATCCGGCGAGGACGCCATATTCCCGGCAAGGTCGCCATAAATCCGGCAAGGTCGCCATATTTAGGGCAAGGTCGCCACAAATCCGGAAAGGTCGCCATAAATCCGGCAAGGTCGCCATAAATCCGGCAAGGTCGTCAGAAATCCGGCAACGTCGCCATGTTTCCGGCAAGGTCGCAATATATCCGGCAAGGTGGCCACAAACCCGGCAAGGTCGCCATATTTTCGACAAGGTCGCTATAAATCCGGCAAGGTCGCCACAAATCCGGCAAGGTCGGCAGAAATCCGGCGAGGTAGCCAGAAATCGGCAAGGTCACCACAAATCCGGCGAAGTAGCCATATTTCCGGCAAGGTCGCCATAAATGCGGCAAGGTCGCCACAAATCCGGCGAGGTCGCCATATTCCGCCATGGTCGCCATAAATCTGGCAAGGTCGCCACAAATCCGGCGAGGACGCCATAATTCCGGCAAGGTCGCCATAAATCCGGCAACGTCGCCATAAATGCGGCGAGGTCGCCATATTTCCGGCAACGTCGCCACAAATCTGACAAGATCGCCATCAATCTGGCGAGGTTGCCATATTTCCGGCAAGGTCGCCACAAATCCGGAAAGGTCGCCATAAATCAGGCAAGGTCGCCATAAATCCGGCAAGGTCGTCAGAAATCCGGCAACGTCGCCATATTTCCGGCAAGATCGCCATATATCCGACATGGTCGCCACAAACCCGGCAAGGTCGCCATATTTCCGGCAAAATCGCCATATATCCGACAAAGGTCGCCACAAATCCGGCAAGGTCGCCATATTTTCGGCAAGGTAGCCAGAAATCCGCAAGGTCGCCACAAATCCGGCGAAGTAGCCATATTTCCAGCAAGGTCGCCATAAATCCGGCAAGGTCGCCACAAATCCGGCGAGGTCGCCATATTTCCGTCATGGTCGCCATAAATCCGGCAAGTTCGCCACACATCCGGCGAGGACGCCATATTTCCGGCAAGGTCGCCATAAATCCGGCAAGGTCGCCATAAATGCGGCGAGGTCGCCATATTTCCGGCAATGTCGCCTAAAACCTGGCAAGGTCGCCATAAATCCGGCGAGGTCGCCATATTTCCGGCAAGGTCGCCACAAATCCGGAAAGGTCGCCATAAATCCCGCAAGGTCGCCATAAATCCGGCAAGGTCGTCAGAAATCCGGCAACGTCGCCATATTTCCGGCAAGGTCGCCATATATCCGGCAAGGTCGCCACAAACCCGGCAAGGTCGCCATATTTCCGACAAGGTCGCCATAAATCCGGCAAGGTCGTCACAAATCCGGCAAGGTCGACATATTTCCGGCAAGGTCGCCATAAATCCGGGAAAGGTCGCCATAAATGCGGCGAGGTCGCCATATTTCCGGCAAGGTCGCCACAAATCTGGCAAGATCGCCATAAATCCGGCGAGGTCGCCATATTTACGGCAAGGTCGCCACAAATCCGGAAAGGTCGCCATAAATCCGGAAAGGTCGCCATAAATCCGGCAAGGTCGTCAGAAATCCGGCAACGTCGCCATATTTCCGGCAAGATCGCCATATATCCGGCAAGGTCGCCACAAATCCGGGAAGGTCGCCATATATCTGGCAAAATCGCCATATATCCGGCAAGGTCGCCACAAACCCGGCAAGGTCGCCCTATTTCCGGCAAGGTCGCCATGAATCCGGCGAGGTCGCCATAAATACGGCAAGGTCGCCATATTTCTGGCAAGGTCGCCATATATCCGGCGAAGGCGCCATATATCCGGCAAGGTCGGTATAAATCAGGCAAGGTCCCCACAAATCCGGCAAGGTCGCCATATTTCCGGCAACGTAGCCAGAAATCCGCAAGGTCGCCACAAATCCGACGAAGTAGCCATATTTCCAGCAAGGTCGCCATAAATCCGGCAAGGTCGCCACAAATCCGGCGAGGTCGCCATATTTCCGTCATGGTCGCCATAAATCCGGCAAGTTCGCCACAAATCCGGCGAGGACTCCATATTTCCGGCAAGGTCGCCATAAATCCGGCAAGGTCGCCTTAAATGCGGCGAGGTCGCCATATTTTCGGCAATGTCGCCACAAATCTGGCAAGGTCGCCATAAATGCGGCGAGGTCGCCATATTTCCGGCAAGGACGCCACAAATCCGGAAAGGTCGCCATAAATTCGGCAAGGTCGCCATAAATCCGGCAAGGTCGCCACATTTCCGGCAAGGTCGCCATAAATCCGGCAAGGTCGCCACAAATCAGGCATGGTCGCTACATTACCGGCAAGGTCGCCATAGTTCCAGCAAGGTCGCCACAAATCCGGCAATGTTGCCACATTTCCGGCAAGGTCGACATAAATCAGGCAAGGTCGCCACAAACCCGGCAAGGTAGCCACATTTCGTCAAGGTCGCCTTGAATCCGGCAAGGTCGACACAAATCCGGCAAGGTCGCAACATTTCGGCAAGGACGCCATAAATCCGGCATCGTCGTCACAAATACGGCAATGTCGCCATATTTCCGGCAAGGTCGCCACAAATCCGGCGAGGTCGCCATATTTCCGTCATGGTCGCCATAAATCCGACAATTTCGCCACACAACCGGCGAGGACGCCATATTTCCGGCAAGGTCGCCATAAATCCGGCAAGGTCGCCATAAATGCGGCGAGGTCGCCATATTTCCGGCAATGTCGTCACAAATCTTGCAAGGTCGCCATAAATCCGGCGAGGTCGCCATATTTCCGGCAAGGTCGCCACAAATCCGGAAAGGTCGCCATAAATCCAGCAAGGTCGCCATAAATCCGGCAAGGTCGCCGCAAACCCGGCAAGGTCGCCATATTTCCGACAAGGTCGCCATAATTCCGGCAAGGTCGCCACAAATCCGGCTAGGTCGCCATATTTCCGGCAAGGTCGCAACAAATCTGGCAAGATCGCCATAAATCCGGCGAGGTCGCCATATTTCCGGCAAGGTCGCCACAAATCCGGAAAGGTCGCCATAAATCCGGCAAGGTCGCCATAAATCCGGCAAGGTCGTCAGAAATCCGGCAACGTCGCCATATTTCCGGCAAGATCGCCATATATCCGACAAGGTCGCCACAAACCCGGCAATGTCGCCATATTTCCGGCAAAATCGCCATATATCCGGCAAGGTCGCCACAAACCCGGCAAGGTCGCCCTATTTCCGGCAAGGTCGCCATAAATCCGGCGAGGTCGCCACAAATCCGGCAAGGTCGCCACAAACCCGACAATGTCGCCATATTTCCGACAAGGTCGCCATAAATCCGGGAACGTCGCCACAAATCCGGCAAGGTCGCCATATTTCCGGCAAGGTCGCCAGAAATCCGACAATGTCGCCATATTTCCGGCAAGGGCGTCATCAATCCGGCAAGGTCGCCACAAATCCGGCAAGGTTGCCACATATAGTTACCAACGACATAGGTTAAAAAAAAGAGAAGAGGTCCTGAAAGAAGAATTTAGAGAGTTAGGTAGAGAGTTAAGGAGAAGGACTGCAAAGGTAACAATCTCAGGATTACTGCCTGTGCCACGCGACAGTGAAAGTAGGAATGGAGCGAGGTGGGGGATAAATGAGTGGATGAAGGGACTGGTGCAGTGGGTATGGATTCAAATTTCTGGATCATTGGGAACTCTTTTGGGGAAGCTGCGACCTGTACAGAAAGGATGGGTTGCACTTGAACTCGAGGGGGACCAATATCCTGGCGCGTAGGTTTGCAAAAGCTACTGGGGAGACTTTAAACCAGTATGGTTGGGGGGATGGACTCAAATTGGGGAAAGCTAGCAGTCAATGTGGGAGGCAGAAGGCAGAGAATGGAAGCACTCTGACCCAAAATGTAGGGGAGAGAGAAGAAAAAGACAATAAAAGGAGAATAAGAGAGGGTGGGTTTCTTAAATGTGTATATTTTACTGCTAGGAGCATTGTAAGAAAGGTGGATCAACTTAAAGCCTGGATTGACACCTGGAAGTATGATGTCGTGGCGATCAGTGAAACATGGTTGCAGGAGGGCTGTGATTGGAAACTAAATATTCCAGGATTTCGTTGCTTCAGGTGTGATAGAATTGGAGGGGCAAGAGGTGGAGGTGTTGCATTGCTTATCAGGGAAGATATTACAGCAGAGCTTTGGCAGGATAGATTGGAGAAAGGCTAATTTGAGGAGATGGGAAAGGATTTAAAAGGAGTAAATTGGGACATTGTTTTATGGGAAAGATGTGGAAGAGAAATGGAGGACATTTAAAGGTGAAATTTTAAGAGTACAGAATCTTTATGTCCCTGTTTGGTTGAAAGGAAATTGCGAAAATTGGAAAGAGCCATGGTTTTCAAGGGAAATTCGACACTTAGTTCGGAAACAGAGAGAGATCTACAATAATTATAGAGGTGCTTGAGGAGTAAATGAGGTGCTTGAGGAGTATAAAAAATGTAAAAAGAGTCTTAAGAAATAAATTAGAAAAGCTAAAAGAAGATATGAGGTTGCTTTGGCAAATAAGGTGAAAGTAAATCCAAAGGGTTTCTACAGCTATATTAGTAGCAAAAGGATAACGAGGGATAAAATTGGACCATTAGAGAGTCAGAGTGGACAGGTATCTGCAGAGCCAAAAGAGATGGGGGAGATATTGAACAATTTCTTTTCTTCGGTATTCACCAAGGAGAATGATATTGAATTATGTGAGGTAAGGGAAACAAGTAGAGTAGCTATGGAAACTATGAGATTCAAAGAAGAGGAAGTACTGACACGTTTGAGAAATATAAAAGTGGATAAGTCTCCAGGTCCGGACAGGATATTCCCTAGGACATTGAGGGAAGTTAGTGTAGAAATAGCAGGGGCTATGACAGAAATATTTCAAATGTCATTGGAAACGGCAATATTGCCGGAGGATTGGCGTACTGCGCATGTTGTTCCATTGTTTAAAAAGGGGTCTAAGTGTAAACCTAGCAATTATAGACCAGTTAGTTTGACGTCAGTGGTGGGCAAATTAATGGAAAGGATACTTAGAGATAATATATATAAGCATCTGGATAAACAGGGGCTGATTAGGAACAGTCAACATGGATTTGTGCCTGGAAGGTCATGTTTGACTAATCTTCTTGAATTTTTTGAAGAGGTTACTCGGGAAATTGATGAGGGTAAAGCCGTGGATGTTGTATATATGGACTTCAGTAAGGCATTTGACAAGGTTCCTCACGGAAGGTTGGTTAAGAAGGTTCAATGGTTAGGTATTAATGGTGGAGTAGCAAGATGGATTCAACAGTGGCTGAATGGGAGATGCCAGAGAATAATGGTGGATGGTTGTTTTTCAGGTTGGAGGCCAGTGACTAGTGGGGTGCAACAGGGATCTGTGTTGGGTCCACTGTTGTTTATCATGTACATCAATGATCTGGATGATGGTGTGGTAAATTGGATTAGTAAGTATGCAGATGATACTAAGATAGGTGGGGCTGTGGATAATGAAGTAGATTTTCAAAGTCTACAGAGAGATTTATGCCGGTTGGAAGAGTGGGCTGAAAGATGGCAGATGGAGTTTAATGCTGATAAGTGTGAGGTGCTACATCTTGGCAGGACAAATCAAAATAGGACGTACATGGTAAATGGTAGGGAATTGAAGAATGCAGGTGAACAGAGGGATCTTGGAATAACTGTGCACAGTTCCCTGAAAGTGGAATCTCATGTAGATAGGGTGGTAAAGAAAGCTTTTGGTGTGCTGGCTTTTATAAATCAGAGCATTGAGTATAGAAGTTGGGATGTAATGTTAAAATTGTACAAGGCATTGGTGAGGCCAATTCTGGAGTATGGTGTACAATTTTGCTCGCCTAATTATAGGAAGGATGTCAACAAAATAGAGAGAGTACAGAGGAGATTTACTAGAATGTTGCCTGGGTTTCAACAACTAAGTTACAGAGAAAGGTTGAACAAGTTAGGGCTTTAAAATCATGAGAGGGATAGACAGAGTTGACGTGGATTGGCTTTTCACATTGAGAGTAGGGAAGATTCAAACAAGGGGACATGACTTGAGAATTAAGGGACAGATGTTTAGGGGTAACATGAGGGGGAACTTCTTTACTCAGAGAGTCGTGGCTGTGTGGAATGAGCTTCCAGTGAAGGTGGTGGAGGCAGGTTCGTTTTTATCATTTAAAAATAAATTGGATAGTTATATGGACGGGAAAGGAATGGAGGGTTATGGTCTGAGCGCAGGTATATGGGACTAGGGGAGATTACGTGTTCGGCACGGACTAGAAGGGTCGAGATGGCCTGTTTCCGTGCTGTAATTGTTATATGGTTATATGGTTATTTCCGGCAAGGTCGACATAAATCAGGCAAGGGCGCCACAAACCCGGCAAGGTAGCCACATTTCGTCAAGGTCGCCTTGCATCCGGCAAGGTCGACACAAATCCGCCAAGGTCGCAACATTTCGGCAAGGACGCCATAAATCCGGCATCGTCGTCACAAATCCGGCAATGTCGCCATATTTCCGGCAATGTCATCATAAATCCGGCAAGGTCGCCACAAATCCGGCAAGGTCGCCATATTTCCGGCAAGGTAGCCAGAAATCCGCAAGGTCGCCACAAATCCGGCGAAGTAGCCATATTTCCGGCAAGGTCGCCACAAATCCGATGAGGTCGCCATATTTCCGGCATGGACGCCATAAATCCGGCAAGGTCGCCACAAATCCGGCGAGGAAGCCATATTTCCGGCAAGGTCGCCACAAATCTGGCAAGGTCGCCGTAAATCCGGCGAGGTCGCCAGAAATCCGCAAGGTCGTCAGAAATCCGGCAACGTCGCCATATTCCGGCATGGTCGCCATAAATCCGCAAGGTCCCCACAAATCCGGCGAAGTAGCCATATTTCCAGCAATGTCGCCATAAATCCGGCAAGTTCGCCACACATCCGGCCACGACGCCATATTTCCGGCAAGGTCGCCATAAATCCGGCAAGGGCACCATAAATGCGGCGAGGTCGCCACATATCCGGCAATGTCGCCAGAAATCACGCAAGGTCGCCATAAATCCGGCGAGGTCGCCATATTTCCGGCAAGGTCGCCACAAATCCGGAAAGGTCGCCATAAATCCGGCAAGGTCGCCATAAATCCGGCAAGGTTGTCAGAAATCCGGCAACGTCGCCACATTTCCGGCAAGGTCGCCACAAATCCTGAAAGGTCGCCATAAATCCGGCAAGGTCGCCATAAATCCGGCAAGGTCAGAAATTCGGCAAGGTCAGAAATCCGGGAACGTCGCCATATTTCCGGCAAGATCGCCATATATCCGGCAAGGTCGCCACAAACCCGGAAAGGTCGCCATATATCCGGCAAAATCGCCATGTATCCGTCAAGGTCGCCACAAATCCGACAAGGTCGCCATATTTCTGGCAAGGTCGCCATATACCCGGCGAAGTCGCCATATATCCGGCAAGGCCGGCATAAATCCGGCAAGGTCGCCACAAATCCGGCAAGGTCGCCATATCGCCGGTAAGGTAGCCAGAAATCCGCAAGGTCGCCACAAATCCGGCGAAGTAGCCATATTTCCAGCAAGGTCGCCATAAATCCGCCAAGGTCGCCACAAATCCGGCGAGGTCGCCATATTTCCGGCAAGGTCGCCATAAATCCGGCAAGGTCGCCATAAATCCGGCAGGGTCGCCATATTTACGGCAAGGTCACCATAAATCCGGCAAAGTCGGCATAAATCCGGCAAGGTCGCCACAAACCCGACAATGTCGCCATATTTCCGACAAGGTCGCCATAAATCCGGGAACGTCGCCACAAATCCGGCAAGGTCGCCATATTTTCTGCAAGGTCGCCAGAAATCCGACAATGTCGCCATATTTCCGGCAAGGTCGTCATAAATCCGGCAAGGTCGCCACAAATCCGGCAAGGTCGGCATAAATCCGGCAAGGTCGCCATAAACCCGTCAATGTCGCCATATTTCCGGCAAGGTCGCCACATTTCCGGCAAGGTCGACATAAATCCGGCAAGGTCGCCACAAACCGGCAAGGAGGCCACATTTCGTCGCCTTGAATCCGGCAAGGTCGACACAAATCCTGCAAGGTCGCAACATTTCGGCAAGGTCGCCATAAATCCGGCATCGTCGTCACAAATCAAGCCATGTCGCCATATTTCCGGCAAGGTCGTCATAAATCAGGTAAGGTCCCCACAAATCCGGCAGGGTCGCCATATTTCCGGCAAGGTAGCCAGATATCCGCAAGGTCGCCACAAATCCGGCAAGGTCGCCATATTTCCGGCAAGGTAGCCAGAAATCCGCAAGGTCGCCACAAATCCGGCGACGTAGCCATATTTCCGGCAAGGTCGCCACAAATCCGACGAGGTCGCCATATTTCCGGCATGGACGCCATAAATCCGGCAAGGTCGCCACAAATGCGGCGAGGACGCCATATATCCGGCAAGGTCGCCACAAATCTGGCAAGGTCGCCATAAATCCGGCGAGGTCCCCAGAAATCCGCAAGATCGTCAGAAATCCGGCAACGTCGCCATATTCCGGCATGGTCGCCATAAATCCGCAAGGTCCCCACAAATCCGGCGAAGTAGCCATATTTCCAGCAAGGTCGCCATAAACCCGGCAAGGTCGCCACAAATCCGGCGAGGTCGCCATATTTCCGTCATGGTCGCCATAAATCCGGCAAGTTCGCCACACATCCGGCGAGGACGCCATATTTCCGGCAAGGTCGCCATAAATCCGGCAAGGGCGCCATAAATGCGGCGAGGTCGCCATATATCCAGCAATGTCGCCACAAATCACGCAAGGTCGCCATAAATCCGGCGAGGTCGCCATATTTCCGGCAAGGTCGCCACAAATCCGGAAAGGTCGCCATAAATCCGTCAAGGTCGCCATAAATCCGGCAAGGTCGTCAGAAATCCGGCAACGTCGCCACATTTCCGGCAAGGTCGCCACAAATCCTGAAAGGTCGCCATAAATCCGGCAAGGTCGCCATAAATCCGGCAAGGTCATCAGAAATCCGGGAACGTCGCGATATTTCCGGCAAGATCGCCATATATCCGGCAAGGTCGCCACAAACCCGGCAAGGTCGCCATATAACCGGCAAAATAGCCATATATCCGGCAAGGTCGCCACAAACCCGGCAAGGTCGCCATATTCCTGGCAAGGTCGCCATATATCCGGCGAAGTCGCCATATATCCGGCAAGGTCGGCATAAATCCGGCAAGGTCGCCACAAATCCGGCAAGGTCGCCATATTGCCGGCAAGGTAGCCAGAAATCCGCAAGGTCGCCACAAATCCGGCGAGGACGCCATATTTCCGTCATGGTCGCCATAAATCCGGCAAGTTCGCCACAAGTCCGGCGAGGACGCCATATTTCCGGCAAAGTCGCCATAAATCCGGCAAGGTCGCCATAAATCCGGCAACGTCGCCATATTTCCGGCAAGGTCACCATATATCCGGCAAGGTCGCCACAAACCCGGAAAGGTCGCCATATTACCGACAAGGTCGCCATAAATCCGGCAAGGTCGCCACAAATCCGGCAAGGTCGCCATATTTCCGGCAAGGTGGCCATAAATCCGGCAAGGTCGCCACAAATCCGGCAAGGTCGCCATATTTACGGCAAGGTCACCATAAATCCGGCAAAGTCGGCATAAATCCGGCAAGGTCGCCACAAACCCGACAATGTCGCCATATTTCCGACAAGGTCGCCATAAATCCGGGAACGTCGCCACAAATCCGGCAAGGTCGCCATATTTTCTGCAAGGTCGCCAGAAATCCGACAATGTCGCCATATTTCCGGCAAGGTCGTCATAAATCCGGAAAGGTCGCCACAAATCCGGCAAGGTCGGCATAAATCCGGCAAGGTCGCCACAAACCCGATAGTGTCGCCATATTTCCGGCACGGTCGCCACATTTCCGGCAAGGTCGATATAAATCCGGCAAGGTCGCCACAAACCGGCAAGGAGGGGACATTTCGTCGCCTTTAATCTGGCAAGGTCGACACAAATCCGGCCATGTCGCTATATCTCCGGCAAGGTCGTCATAAATCCGGCAAGGTCGCCATAAATCCGGCGAGGTCGCCATATTTCCGGCAAGGTCGCCACAAATCCGGAAAGGACGCCAAAAATCCGGAAAGGACGCCATAAATCCGGCAATGTCGCCATAAATCCGGTAAGGTCGTCAGAAATCCGGCAAGGAGGCCACATTTCGTCGCCTTGAATCCGGCAAGGTCGACACAAATCAGGCAAGGTCGCAACATTTCGGCAAGGTCGCCATAAATCCGGCATCGTCGTCACAAATCCAGCCATGTCGCCATATTTCCGGCAAGGTCGTCATAAATCCGACAAGGTCCCCACAAATCCGGCAAGGTCGCCATATTTCCGGCAAGTTAGCCAGAAATCCGCGTCGCCACAAATCCTGCGAAGTAGCCATATTTCAGGGAAGGTCGCCATAAATCCGGCAAGGTCGCCACAAATCCGGTTAGGTCGCCATCTTTCCGGCATGGTCGCCATAAATCCGGCAAGGTCGCCATAAATGCAGCGACGTCGCCATATTTCCGGCAAGGTCGCCACAAATCTGGCAAGGTCGCCATAAATCCGGCGAGGTCGCCATATTTCCGGCAAGGTCGCCGCAAATCCGGAAAGGACGCCATAAATCCGGAAATTACGCCATAAATCCGGCAAGGTCGCCATAAATACGACAAGGTCGTCAGAAATCCGGCAACGTCTCCATATTTCCGGCAAGGTCGCCATATATCCGGCACGGTCGCCAGAAACCCGGCAAGGTCGCCATATCTCCGGCAAGGTCGCCATAAATCCGGCAAGGTCGCCACATATCCGGCAAGGTCGGCAGAAATCCGGCGAGGTAGCCAGAAATCCGCAAGGTCGCCACAAATCCGACGAAGTAGGCATATTTCCGGCAAGGTCGCCATAAATCAGGCAAGGTCGCCATGAATGCGGCGAGGTCGCCATATTTCCGGCAAGGTCGCCACAAATCTGGCAAGATCGCCATAAATCCGGCGAGGTCGCCATTTTTCCGGCAAGGTAGCCACAAATCCGGAAAGGTCGCCATAAATCCGGCAAGGTCGCCATAAATCCGGCAAGGTCGCCATATATCCGGCAAGGTCGCCACAAACCCGGCAAGGTCGCCCTATTTCCGGCAAGGTCGCCATAAATCTGGCGAGGTCGCCACAAATCCGGCAAGGTCGCCATATTTCTGGCAAGGTCGCCATATATCCGGCGAAGTCGCCATATATCCGGTTTGGTCGGCATAAATCCGGCACGGTCGCCACAAATCCGGCAAGGTCGCCATATTTCCGGCAAGGTAGCCAGAAATCCGCAAAGTCGCCATATTACCGACAAGGTCGCCATATTTCCGGCAAGGTCGCCATATATCCGGCAAGGTCGCCACAAACCAGGCAAGGTCGCCATATTACCGACAAGGTCGCCATAAATCCGGCAAGGTCGCCATATTTCCGTCATAGTCGCCATATATCCGGCAAGGTCGCCACAAATCCGGCAAGGTCGCAACATTTCGGCAAGGTCGCCATAAATCCGGCATCGTCGTCACAAATCCAGCAATGTCGCCAAATTTCCGGAAAGGTCGTCATAAATCCGGCAAGGTCCCCACAAATCCATCAAGATCGCCATATTTCCGGCAAGGTCGCCATAAATCCGACAAGGTTGCCACAAATCCGGCGAGGTCGCCATATTTCCCGCAAGGTCGCCACAAATCGGGCAAGGTCGCCATAAATCCGGCAAGTTCGCCACAAAACCGGCAAGGTCGCCATAATTCGGGCAATGTCGCCATAAATCCGGCATGGTCGCCATAAATCCGGCGAGGTCGCCATATTTCCGGCAAGGTCTCCATAAATCCGGCGAGGTCGCCATAAATCCGGCGAGATCGCCATATTTCCGGCAAGGACGCCATAAATCCGGCGAGGTCGCCTTATTTCCGGCAAGGTCGCCATATATCCGGCAAGGTCGCCATAAATCCGGCGAGGTCACCATATTTCCGGCAAGGACGCCACAAATTCGGCAAGGTCGCCATAAATCCGGCAAGATCGCCAGAAATCAGGAAAGGTCGGTTTATATTTCCGGCAAGGTCGCCATATATCCGGCATGGTCGCCACAAATCCGGCAAGGTAGCCAGAAATCCTCAAAGTCGCCACAAATCCGGCAAGGTCGTCATAAATCCGGCGAGGTCGCCATATTTCCGGCGTCGCCACAAATCCTGCCAGGTCGCCATAAATCCGGAGAGGTCGCCATATTTCAGGCTAGGTCGCCACAAAACCGGCAAGGTCGCCATATTTCCGGCGAGGTCGCCATAAATCCGGCAAGGTCGCCATATATCCGGCGAGGTCGCCATATTTCCGGCAAAGTCGCCACAAATCCGGCAAGGTCGTCATAAATCCGGCGAGGTCGCCATATTTCCGGCGTCGCCACAAATCCTGCCAGGTCGCCATAAATCCGGAGAGGTCGCCATATTTCAGGCTAGGTCGCCACAAAACCGGCAAGGTCGCCATAATTCTGGCAAGGTCGCCATAAATCCGGCATGGTCGCCATAAATCCGGCGAGGTCGCCACATTTCCGGCAAGGCCGTCCTAAATCAGGCGAGGCCTCCAGAAAACCGGCAAGGTCGCCATATTTCCGGCAAGGGCGCCATATTTCCGGCAAGGTCGCCATAAATCCGGTGAGGTCGCCATAAATCCGGCGAGGTCGCCATATTTCCGGCAAGGTCGCCACAAACCCGGCAAAGTCGCCATAAATCCGCAAGGTCGCCAGAAATCCAGCAAGGTCGCCATATTTCCGGCAACGTCACCATAAATCCGGCTAGGTCGCCATATTTCCGGCAAGGTCGCCATAAATCCGGCGAGGTCGCCATACTTCCGGCAAGGTCGCCATTTTTCCGGCAAGTTCGCCACAAATTCGGCGAGGTCGCCATATTTCCGGTAAAGTCGCCATAGATCCGGCAAGGTCGCCATAAACCCGGCGAGGTCGCCATATTTCCGGCAAAGTCGCCGTAAATCCGGCAAGGTCGCAACATATCCGGCGAGGACGCCATATTTCCAGCAAGGTCGCCATAAATCCGGCAAGGTCGACAAAAATCCGGAGAGGTCGCCATATGTCCGTCAAGGTCGCCATAAATCCGGCAAGGTAGCCACAAATCCGGCAAGGCCGCCATATTTCCGGCAAGGTCGCCACAAATCCGGCCAGGGCGCCATAATTCCGGCAAGGTCGCCATAAATCAGGCAAAGTCGCCACAAATCCGGCAAGGTCGCCATTTGTCCGGCAAGGTCGCCATAAATCTCGCAAGCTCGCCACAAATCCGGCAAGGTCGACATATTTCCAGCAAGGTCTCCATAAATCCGGGAAGGTCGCCACAAATCCGGCAAGGTCGCCATATTTCCGACATGGTCGCCATAAATCCGGCAAGGTCGCCACAAATCTGGCAAGGCCGCCATATTTCCGGAAAGGTCGCCATAAATCCGGCAATGTCGCCACAAATCCGGCAAGGTCGCCATATTTCCGGCAAAGTCTCCATAAATCCGGCAAGGTCGCCACAAATCCGGCAAGGTCGCCATATTTCAGGCAAGGGCGCCATATTTCCGGCAAGGTCGCCATAAATCCGGTGAGGTCGCCATAAATCTGGCGAGGTCGCCATATTTCCGGCAAGGTCGCCACAAATCCGGCAAAGTCACCATAAATCCGCAAGGTCGCCAGAAATGCAGCAAGGTCGCCATATTTCCGGCAACGTTACCATAAATCCGGCTAGGTCGCCATATTTCCGGCAAGGTCGCCATAAATCCGGCGAGGTCGCCATATTTCCGGCAAGGTCGCCATTTTTCCGGCAAGTTCGCCACAAATTCGGCGAGGTCGCCATATTTCCGGCAAGGTCGCCATAGATCCGGCAAGGTCGCCTTAAATCCGGCGAGGTCGCCATATTTCCGGCAAAGTCGCCACAAATCCGGCAATGTCGCTATAAATCCGGCAAGGTCGCCATATTTCCGGCAAGTTCGCCACAAATCCGGCAAGGTCGCCATATTTCCGGCAAGGTCGCCGTAAATCCGGCAAGGTCGCAACATATCCGGCGAGGACGCCATATTTCCGGCAAGGTCGCCATAAATCCGGCAAGGTCGACAAAAATCCGGAGAGGTCGCCATATGTCCGTCAAGGTCGCCATAAATCCGGCAAGGTAGCCACAAATCCGGCAAGGTCGCCATATTTCCGGCAAGGTCGCCACAAATCCGGCCAGGGCGCCATAATTCCGGCAAGGTCGCCATAAATCAGGCAAAGTCGCCACAAATCCGGCAAGGTCGCCATTTGTCCGGCAAGGTCGCCATAAATCCCGCAAGGTCGCCACAAATCCGGCAAGGTCGACATATTTCCAGCAAGGTCTCCATAAATCCGGCAAGGTCGCCACAAATCCGGCAAGGTCGCCATATTTCCGGCGAGGTCGTCATAAATCCGGCAAGGTCGCCAGAAATCCAGCAAGGTCGCCAAATTTCCGGCTAGGTCACCATAAATCCGGCTAGGTCGCCATATTTCCGGCAAGGTCGCCATAAATCCGGCGAGGTCGCCATATTTCCGGCAAGGTCGCCATTTTTCCGGCAAGTTCGCCACAAATTCGGCGAGGTCGCCATATTTCCGGCAAAGTCGCCATAGATCCGGCAAGGTCGCCATAAATCCGACAAGGTCGCCATATTTCCGGCAAAGTCGCCACAAATCCGGCAAGGTCGCTATAAATCCGGCAAGGTCGCCATATTTCCGGCAAGTTCGCCACAAATCCGGCAAGGTCGCCATATTTCCGGCAAGGTCGCCGTAAATCCGGCAAGGTCGCAACATATCCGGCGAGGACGCCATATTTCCCGGCAAGGTCGCCATAAATCCGGCAAGGTCGACAAAAATCCGGAGAGGTCGCCATATGTCCGTCAAGGTCGCCATAAATCCGGCAAGGTAGCCACAAATCCGGCAAGGTCGCCATATTTCCGGCAAGGTCGCCACACAAATCCGGCCAGGGCGCCATATTTCCGGCAAGGTCGCCATAAATCCGGCGAGGTCGCCATATTTCCGGCAAGGTCGCCATTTTTCCGGCAAGTTCGCCACAAATCGGCGAGTTCGCCATATTTCCGGCAAAGTCGCCATAGATCCGGCAAGGTCGCCATAAATCCGGCAAGGTCGCCATATTTCCGGCAAAGTCGCCACAAATCCGGCAAGGTCGCTATAAATCCGGCAGGTCGCCATATTTCCGGCGTTCGCCACAAATCCGGCAAGGTCGCCATATTTCCGGCAAGGTCGCCGTAAATCCGGCAAGGTCGCAACATATCCGGCGAGGACGCCATATTTCCGGCAAGGTCGCCATAAATTCCGGCAAGGTCGACAAAAATCCGGAGAGGTCGCCATATGTCCGTCAAGGTCGCCATAAATCCGGCAAGGTAGCCACAAATCCGGCAAGGTCGCCATATTTCCGGCAAGGTCGCCACAAACCCGGCCAGGGCGCCATAATTCCGGCAAGGTCGCCATAAATCAAGCAAAGTCGCCACAAATCCGGCAAGGTCGCCATTTGTCCGACAAGGTCGCCATAATTCCCGCAAGGTCGCCACAAATCCGGCAAGGTCGACATATTTCCAGCAAGGTCTCCATAAATCCGGGAAGGTCGCCACAAATCCGGCAAGGCCGCCATATTTCCGGCGAGGTCGTCATAAATCCGGCAAGGTCGCAACAAATCCGGCAAGGTCGCCATATTTCCGGCAAGGTCGGCATAAATCCGGCAAGGTCGCCAAGAATCAAGGTCGCCATATTTCCGACAAGGTCGCCATAAATCCGACAAGGTCGCCACAAATCCGGCGAGGTCACCATATTTCCGGCAAGGTCGCCACAAATCCGGCAAGGTTGCCATAAAACCGGCGAGGTCGCCATATTTCCGGCACGGTCGCCACAAATCCGGCAAGGTCGCCATAAATCCGGCGAGGTCGCCATATTTCCGGCAAGGTCGCCACAAATCCGGAAAGGTCGCCATAAAGCCGGCAAGTTCGCAACAAACCGGCAAGGTCGTCATAATTCGGCAAGGTCGCCATAAATCCGGCATGGTCGCCATAAATCCGGCGAGGTCGCCACATTTTCCGGCAAGGTCGTCCTAAATCCAGGCGAGGCCGCCATAAATCCGGCGAGGTCGCCATATTTCCGGCAAGGTCGCCATAAACCCGGCAAGGTCGCCATAAATCCCGCGAGGTCGCCATATTTCCGGCAAGGACGCCACAAATTCGGCAATGTCGCCATAAATCCGGCAAGGTCGCCAGAAATCAGGAAAGGTCGGTTTATATTTCCGGCAAGGTCGCCATATATCCGGCAAGGTCGCCATAAATCCGGCAAGGCCACCACAAAGCCGGCGAGGTCGCCATATTTCCGGCAAGGTCGCCATAGATCCGCAAGGTCGCCATAAATCCGGCAAGGTCGTCATATTTCCGGCAAATTCGCCACAAATTCCGGCAAGGTCGCCATATTTCCGGCAAGGTCGTCCTAAATCAGGCGAGGCCTCCAGAAAACCGGCAAGGTCGCCATATTTCCCTCAAGGTCGCCATACATCCGGCAAGATCGCCACAAATCCGGCAAGGTCGCCATATTTCCGATATGGTCGCCACAAAATCCGGCAAGGTCGCCACAAATCTGGCAAGGCCGCCCTATTTCCGGCAAGGTCGCCATAAATCGGCAAGGTCGCCACAAGTCCGGCAAGGTCGACATATTTCCGGCAAAGTCTCCATAAATCCGGCAAGGTCGCCACAAGTCCGGCAAGGTCGACATATTTCCGGCAAGGGCGCCATATTTCCGGCAAGGTCGCCATAAATCCGGCGAGGTCGCCATACTTCCGGCAAGGTCGCCATTTTCCGGCAAGTTCGCCACAAATTCGCGAGGTCGCCATATTTCCGGTAAAGTCGCCATAGATCCGGCAAGGTCGCCATAAACCCGGCGAGGTCGCCATATTTCCGGCAAAGTCGCCGTAAATCCGGCAAGGTCGCAACATATCCGGCGAGGACGCCATATTTCCAGCAAGGTCGCCATAAATCCGGCAAGGTCGACAAAATCCGGAGAGGTCGCCATATGTCCGTCAAGGTCGCCATAAATCCGGCAAGGTAGCCACAAATCCGGCAAGGCCGCCATATTTCCGGCAAGGTCGCCACAAATCCGGCCAGGGCGCCATAATTCCGGCAAGGTCGCCATAAATCAGGCAAAGTCGCCACAAATCCGGCAAGGTCGCCATTTGTCCGGCAAGGTCACATAAATCTCGCAAGGTCGCCACAAATCCGGCAAGGTCGACATATTTCCAGCAAGGTCTCCATAAATCCGGGAAGGTCGCCACAAATCCGGCAAGGTCGCCATATTTCCGACATGGTCGCCATAAATCCGGCAAGGTCGCCACAAATCTGGCAAGGCCGCCATATTTCCGGCAAGGTCGCCATAAATCCGGCAATGTCGCCACAAATCCGGCAAGGTCGCCATATGTCGGCAAAGTCTCCATAAATCCGGCAAGGTCGCCACAAGTCCGGCAAGGTCGCCATATTTCAGGCAAGGGCGCCATATTTCCGGCAAGGTCGCCATAAATCCGGTGAGGTCGCCATAAATCTTGCGAGGTCGCCATATTTCCGGCAAGGTCGCCACAAATCCGGCAAAGTCACCATAAATCCGCAAGGTCGCCAGAAATCCAGCAAGGTCGCCATATTTCCGGCAACGTCATCATAAATCCGGCTAGGTCGCCATATTTCCGGCATGGTCGCCATAATCCGGCGAGGTCGCCATATTTCCGGCAAGGTCGCCATTTTTCCGGCAAGTTCGCCACAAATTCGGCGAGGTCGCCATATTTCCGGCAAGGTCGCCATAGATCCGGCAAGGTCGCCTTAAATCCGGCGAGGTCGCCATATTTCCGGCAAAGTCGCCACAAATCCGGCAATGTCGCTATAAATCCGGCAAGGTCGCCATATTTCCGGCAAGTTCGCCACAAATCCGGCAAGGTCGCCATATTTCCGGCAAGGTCGCCATATTCCGGCGAGGTCGTCATAAATCCGGCAAGGTCGCAACAAATCCGGCAAGGTCGCCATATTTCCGGCAAGGTCGGCATAAATCCGGCAAGGTCGCCAAGAATCAAGGTCGCCATATTTCCGACAAGGTCGCCATAAATCCGACAAGGTCGCCACAAAATCCGGCGAGGTCACCATATTTCCGGCAGGTCGCCACAAATCCGGCAAGGTTGCCATAAAACCAAAACCGGCGAGGTCGCCATATTTCCGGCACGGTCGCCACAAATCCGGCAAGGTCGCCATAAATCCGGCGAGGTCGCCATATTTCCGGCAAGGTCGCCACAAATCCGGAAAGGTCGCCATAAAGCCGGCAAGTTCGCAACAAAACCGGCAAGGTCGTCATAATTCGGGCAAGGTCGCCATAAATCCGGCATGGTCGCCATAAATCCGGCGAGGTCGCCACATTTCCGGCAAGGTCGTCCTAAATCCAGCGAGGCCGCCATAAATCCGGCGAGGTCGCCATATTTCCGGCAAGGTCGCCATAAACCCGGCAAGGTCGCCATAAATCCCGCGAGGTCGCCATATTTCCGGCAAGGACGCCACAAATTCGGCAATGTCGCCATAAATCCGGCAAGGTCGCCAGAAATCAGGAAAGGTCGGTTTATATTTCCGGCAAGGTCGCCATATATCCGGCAAGGTCGCCATAAATCCGGCAAGGCCACCACAAAGCCGGCGAGGTCGCCATATTTCCGGCAAGGTCGCCATAGATCCGGCAAGGTCGCCATAAATCCGGCAAGGTCGTCATATTTCCGGCAAATTCGCCACAAATCCGGCAAGGTCGCCATATTTCCGGCAAGGTCGTCCTAAATCAGGCGAGGCCTCCAGAAAACCGGCAAGGTCGCCATATTTCCCTCAAGGTCGCCATACATCCGGCAAGATCGCCACAAATCCGGCAAGGTCGCCATATTTCCGATATGGTCGCCACAAATCCGGCAAGGTCGCCACAAATCTGGCAAGGCCGCCATATTTCCGGCAAGGTCGCCATAAATCCGGCAAGGTCGCCACAAGTCCGGCAAGGTCGACATATTTCCGGCAAAGTCTCCATAAATCCGGCAAGGTCGCCACAAGTCCGGCAAGGTCGACATATTTCCGGCAAGGGCGCCATATTTCCGGCAAGGTCGCCATAAATCCGGCGAGGTCGCCATACTTCCGGCAAGGTCGCCATTTTTCCGGCAAGTTCGCCACAAATTCGGCGAGGTCGCCATATTTCCGGTAAAGTCGCCATAGATCCGGCAAGGTCGCCATAAACCCGGCGAGGTCGCCATATTTCCGGCAAAGTCGCCGTAAATCCGGCAAGGTCGCAACATATCCGGCGAGGACGCCATATTTCCAGCAAGGTCGCCATAAATCCGGCAAGGTCGACAAAAATCCGGAGTGGTCGCCATATGTCCGTCAAGGTCGCCATAAATCCGGCAAGGTAGCCACAAATCCGGCAAGGCCGCCATATTTCCGGCAAGGTCGCCACAAATCCGGCCAGGGCGCCATAATTCCGGCAAGGTCGCCATAAATCAGGCAAAGTCGCCACAAATCCGGCAAGGTCGCCATTTGTCCGGCAAGGTCACATAAATCTCGCAAGGTCGCCACAAATCCGGCAAGGTCGACATATTTCCAGCAAGGTCTCCATAAATCCGGGAAGGTCGCCACAAATCCGGCAAGGTCGCCATATTTCCGACATGGTCGCCATAAATCCGGCAAGGTCGCCACAAATCTGGCAAGGCCGCCATATTTCCGGCAAGGTCGCCATAAATCCGCCAATGTCGCCACAAATCCGGCAAGGTCGCCATATGTCCGGCAAAGTCTCCATAAATCCGGCAAGGTCGCCACAAGTCCGGCAAGGTCGCCATATTTCAGGCAAGGGCGCCATATTTCCGGCAAGGTCGCCATAAATCCGGTGAGGTCGCCATAAATCTGGCGAGGTCGCCATATTTCCGGCAAGGTCGCCACAAATCCGGCAAAGTCACCATAAATCCGCAAGGTCGCCAGAAATCCAGCAAGGTCGCCATATTTCCGGCAACGTCATCATAAATCCGGCTAGGTCGCCATATTTCCGGCATGGTCGCCATAAATCCGGCGAGGTCGCCATATTTCCGGCAAGGTCGCCATTTTTCCGGCAAGTTCGCCACAAATTCGGCGAGGTCGCCATATTTCCGGCAAGGTCGCCATAGATCCGGCAAGGTCGCCTTAAATCCGGCGAGGTCGCCATATTTCCGGCAAAGTCGCCACAAATCCGGCAATGTCGCTATAAATCCGGCAAGGTCGCCATATTTCCGGCAAGTTCGCCACAAATCCGGCAAGGTCGCCATATTTCCGGCAAGGTCGCCGTAAATCCGGCAAGGTCGCAACATATCCGGCGAGGACGCCATATTTCCGGCAAGGTCGCCATAAATCCGGCAAGGTCGACAAAAATCCGGAGAGGTCGCCATATGTCCGTCAAGGTCGCCACAAATCCGGCAAGGTAGCCACAAATCCGGCAAGGTCTCCATATTTCCGGCAAGGTCGCCACAAATCCGGCCAGGGCGCCATAATTCCGGCAAGGTCGCCATAAATCAGGCAAAGTCGCCACAAATCCGGCAAGGTCGCCATTTGTCCGGCAAGGTCGCCATAAATCCCGCAAGGTCGCCACAAATCCGGCAAGGTCGACATATTTCCAGCAAGGTCTCCATAAATCCGGCAAGGTCGCCACAAATCCGGCAAGGTCGCCATATTTCCGGCGAGGTCGTCATAAATCCGGCAAGGTCGCCAGAAATCCAGCAAGGTCGCCAAATTTCCGGCTAGGTCACCATAAATCCGGCTAGGTCGCCATATTTCCGGCAAGGTCGCCATAAATCCGGCGAGGTCGCCATATTTCCGGCAAGGTCGCCATTTTTCCGGCAAGTTCGCCACAAATTCGGCGAGGTCGCCATATTTCCGGCAAAGTCGCCATAGATCCGGCAAGGTCGCCATAAATCCGGCAAGGTCGCCATATTTCCAGCAAAGTCGCCACAAATCCGGCAAGGTCGCTATAAATCCGGCAAGGTCGCCATATTTCCGGCGTTCGCCACAAATCCGGCAAGGTCGCCATATTTCCGGCAAGGTCGCCGTAAATCCGGCAAGGTCGCAACATATCCGGCGAGGACGCCATATTTCCGGCAAGGTCGCCATAAATCCGGCAAGGTCGACAAAAATCCGGAGAGGTCGCCATAAATCCGGCAAGGTAGCCACAAATCCGGCAAGGTCGCCATATTTCCGGCAAGGTCGCCACAAATCCGGCCAGGGCGCCATAATTCCGGCAAGGTCGCCATAAATCAGGCAAAGTCGCCACAAATCCGGCAAGGTCGCCATTTGTCCGACAAGGTCGCCATAATTCCCGCAAGGTCGCCACAAATCCGGCAAGGTCGACATATTTCCAGCAAGGTCTCCATAAATCCGGGAAGGTCGCCACAAATCCGGCAAGGCTGCCATATTTCCGGCGAGGTCGTCATAAATCCGGCAAGGTCGCAACAAATCCGGCAAGGTCGCCATATTTCCGGCAAGGTCGGCATAAATCCGGCAAGGTCGCCAAGAATCAAGGTCGCCATATTTCCGACAAGGTCGCCATAAATCCGACAAGGTCGCCACAAATCCGGCGAGGTCGCCATATTTCCGGCAAAGTCGCCACAAATCCGGCAAGGTCGCTATAAATCCGGCAAGGTCGCCATATTTCCGGCAAATTCGCCACAAATCCGGCAAGGTCGCCATATTTCCGGCAAGGTCGCCATAAATCCGGCAAGGTCGACAAAAATCCGGAGAGGTCGCCATATGTCCGTCAAGGTCGCCATAAATCCGGCAAGGTAGCCACAAATCCGGCAAGGTCGCCATATTTCCGGCAAGGTCGCCACAAATCCGTCCAGGGAGCCATAATTCCGGCAAGGTCGCCATAAATCAGGCAAAGTCGCCACAAATCCGGCAAGGTCGCCATTTGTCCGGCAAGGTCGCCATAAATCCCGCAAGGTCGCCACAAATCCGGCAAGGTCGACATATTTCCAGCAAGGTCTCCATAAATCCGGCAAGGTCGCCACAAATCCGGCAAGGTCGCCATATTTCCGGCGAGGTCGTCATAAATCCGGCAAGGTCGCAACAAATCCGGCAAGGTCGCCATATTTCCGGCAAGGTCGGCATAAATCCGGCAAGGTCGCCAAGAATCAAGGTCGCCATATTTCCGGCAAGGGCGCCATAAATCCGACAAGGTCGCCACAAATCCGGCGAGGTCGCCATATTTCCGGCAAGGTCGCCACAAATCCGGCAAGGTTGCCATAAAACCGGCGAGGTCGCCATATTTCCGGCACGGTCGCCACAAATCCGGCAAGGTCGCCATAAATCCGGCGAGGGAGCCATATTTCCGGCAAGGTCGCCACAAATCCGGAGAGGTCGCCATAAATCCGGCAAGTTCGCCACAAAACCGGCAAGGTCGCCATAATTCGGGCAAGGTCGCCATAAATCCGACAAGGTCGCCACAAATCCGGCGAGGTCGCCATATTTCCGGCAAAGTCGCCACAAATCCGGCAAGGTCGCTATAAATCCGGCAAGGTCGCCATATTTCCGGCAAATTCGCCACAAATCCGGCAAGGTCGCCATATTTCCGGCAAGGTCGCCATAAATCCGGCAAGGTCGACAAAAATCCGGAGAGGTCGCCATATGTCCGTCAAGGTCGCCATAAATCCGGCAAGGTAGCCACAAATCCGGCAAGGTCGCCATATTTCCGGCAAGGTCGCCACAAATCCGTCCAGGGCGCCATAATTCCGGCAAGGTCGCCATAAATCAGGCAAAGTCGCCACAAATCCGGCAAGGTCGCCATTTGTCCGGCAAGGTAGCCATAAATCCCGCAAGGTCGCCACAAATCCGGCAAGGTCGACATATTTCCAGCAAGGTCTCCATAAATCCGGCAAGGTCGCCACAAATCCGGCAAGGTCGCCATATTTCCGGCGAGGTCGTCATAAATCCGGCAAGGTCGCAACAAATCCGGCAAGGTCGCCATATTTCCGGCAAGGTCGGCATAAATCCGGCAAGGTCGCCAAGAATCAAGGTCGCCATATTTCCGGCAAGGGCGCCATAAATCCGACAAGGTCGCCACAAATCCGGCGAGGTCGCCATATATCCGGCAAGGTCGCCACAAATCCGGCAAGGTTGCCATAAAACCGGCGAGGTCGCCATATTTCCGGCACGGTCGCCACAAATCCGGCAAGGTCGCCATAAATCCGGCGAGGTGGCCATATTTCCGGCAAGGTCGCCACAAATCCGGAGAGGTCGCCATAAATCCGGCAAGTTCGCCACAAAACCGGCAAGGTCGCCATAATTCGGGCAAGGTCGCCATAAATCCGGCATGGTCGCCATAAATCCGGCGAGGTCGCCACATTTCCGGCAAGGTCGTCCTAAATCCAGCGAGGCCGCCATAAATCCAGCGAGGTCGCCATATTTCCGGCAAGGTCGCCATAAATCCGGCAAGGTCGCCATAAATCCGGCGAGGTCGCCATATTACCGGCAAGGACGCCACAAATTCGGCAAGGTCGCCATAAATCCGGCAAGGTCGCCAGAAATCAGGAAAGGTCGGTTTATATTTCCGGCAAGGTCGCCATATATCCGGCAAGGTCGCCATAAATCCGGCAAGGCCACCACAAATCCGGCGAGGTCGCCATATTTCCGGCATGGTCGGCATAAATCCGGCAAGGTCGCCACAAATCCGGCGAGGACGCCATATTTCCGGCAAGGTCGCCATAAATCCGGCAAGGTCGCCATATATCCGGCGAGGTCGCCATATTTCCGGCAAGGTCGCCACAAATCCGGCAAGGCCGTCATAAATCCGGCGAGGTCGCCATATTTCCGGCGTCCCCACAAATCCGGCAAAGTCGCCATAAATCCGGCGAGGTCGCCATATTTCCGGCAAAGTCGCCATATTTCCGGCAAGGACGTGACAAATTCGGCAACGTCGCCATAAATCCGGCAAAGTCGCCAGACATCTGGAAAGGTCGGTTTATATTTCCGGCAAGGTCGCCATAGATACGGCAAGGTCGCCATAAATCCGGGGAGGTCGCCATATTTCCGGCAAGTTCGCCACAAATCCGGCAAGGTCGCCGTAAATCCGGCAAGGTCGCAACAAATCCGGCGAGGACGCTATATTTCCGGCAAAGTCGCCATAAATCCGGCAAGGTCGCCAAAAATCCGGAGAGGTCGCCATATTTCCGGCAAGGTCGCCATAAATCCGGCAAGGTCGCCATAAATCTGGCGAGGTCGCCATATTTCCGGCAAGGTCGCCACAAATCCGGCAAGGTTGCCATAAAACCGGCGAGGTCGCCATATTTCCGGCATGGTCGCCACAAATCCGGCAAGGTCGCCATAAATCCGGCGAGGTGGCCATATTTCCGGCAAGGTCGCCACAAATCCGGAGAGGTCGCCATAAATCCGGCAAGTTCGCCACAAAACCGGCAAGGTCGCCATAATTCGGGCAAGGTCGCCATAAATCCGACAAGGTCGCCACAAATCCGGCGAGGTCGCCATATTTCCGGCAAAGTCGCCACAAATCCGGCAAGGTCGCTATAAATCCGGCAAGGTCGCCATATTTCCGGCAAATTCGCCACAAATCCGGCAAGGTCGCCATATTTCCGGCAAGGTCGCCATAAATCCGGCAAGGTCGACAAAAATCCGGAGAGGTCGCCATATGTCCGTCAAGGTCGCCATAAATCCGGCAAGGTAGCCACAAATCCGGCAAGGTCGCCATATTTCCGGCAAGGTCGCCACAAATCCGTCCAGGGCGCCATAATTCCGGCAAGGTCGCCATAAATCAGGCAAAGTCGCCACAAATCCGGCAAGGTCGCCATTTGTCCGGCAAGGTCGCCATAAATCCCGCAAGGTCGCCACAAATCCGGCAAGGTCGACATATTTCCAGCAAGGTCTCCATAAATCCGGCAAGGTCGCCACAAATCCGGCAAGGTCGCCATATTTCCGGCGAGGACGTCATAAATCCGGCAAGGTCGCAACAAATCCGGCAAGGTCGCCATATTTCCGGCAAGGTCGGCATAAATCCGGCAAGGTCGCCAAGAATCAAGGTCGCCATATTTCCGGCAAGGGCGCCATAAATCCGACAAGGTCGCCACAAATCCGGCGAGGTCGCCATATTTCCGGCAAGGTCGCCACAAATCCGGCAAGGTTGCCATAAAACCGGCGAGGTCGCCATATTTCCGGCACGGTCGCCACAAATCCGGCAAGGTCGCCATAAATCCGGCGAGGTGGCCATATTTCCGGCAAGGTCGCCACAAATCCGGAGAGGTCGCCATAAATCCGGCAAGTTCGCCACAAAACCGGCAAGGTCGCCATAATTCGGGCAAGGTCGCCATAAATCCGGCATGGTCGCCATAAATCCGGCGAGGTCGCCACATTTCCGGCAAGGTCGTCCTAAATCCAGCGAGGCCGCCATAAATCCAGCGAGGTCGCCATATTTCCGGCAAGGTCGCCATAAATCCGGCAAGGTCGCCATAAATCCGGCGAGGTCGCCATATTACCGGCAAGGACGCCACAAATTCGGCAAGGTCGCCATAAATCCGGCAAGGTCGCCAGAAATCAGGAAAGGTCGGTTTATATTTCCGGCAAGGTCGCCATATATCCGGCAAGGTCGCCATAAATCCGGCAAGGCCACCACAAATCCGGCGAGGTCGCCATATTTCCGGCATGGTCGGCATAAATCCGGCAAGGTCGCCACAAATCCGGCGAGGACGCCATATTTCCGGCAAGGTCGCCATAAATCCGGCAAGGTCGCCATATATCCGGCGAGGTCGCCATATTTCCGGCAAGGTCGCCACAAATCCGGCAAGGCCGTCATAAATCCGGCGAGGTCGCCATATTTCCGGCGTCCCCACAAATCCGGCAAAGTCGCCATAAATCCGGCGAGGTCGCCATATTTCCGGCAAAGTCGCCATATTTCCGGCAAGGACGTGACAAATTCGGCAACGTCGCCATAAATCCGGCAAAGTCGCCAGACATCTGGAAAGGTCGGTTTATATTTCCGGCAAGGTCGCCATAGATACGGCAAGGTCGCCATAAATCCGGGGAGGTCGCCATATTTCCGGCAAGTTCGCCACAAATCCGGCAAGGTCGCCGTAAATCCGGCAAGGTCGCAACAAATCCGGCGAGGACGCTATATTTCCGGCAAAGTCGCCATAAATCCGGCAAGGTCGCCAAAAATCCGGAGAGGTCGCCATATTTCCGGCAAGGTCGCCATAAATCCGGCAAGGTCGCCATAAATCTGGCGAGGTCGCCATAAATCAGGCAAAGTCGCCACAAATCCAGCAAGGTCGCCATTTTTCCGGCAAGGTCGCCAGAAATCCCGCAAGGTCGCCACAAATCCGGCAAGGTGGACATATTTCCAGCAACATATCCATAAATCCGGCAAGGTCTCCACAAACCCGGCAAGGTCGCCATATTTCCGGCAAGGTCGCCGTAAATCCGGCAAGGTCGCAACATATCCGGCGAGGACGCCATAAATCCGGCAAGGTCGACAAAAATCCGGAGAGGTCGCCATATGTCCGTCAAGGTCGCCATAAATCCGGCAAGGTAGCCACAAATCCGGCAAGGTCGCCATATTTCCGGCAAGGTCGCCACAAATCCGGCCAGGGCGCCATATTTCCGGCAAGGTCGCCATAAATCCGGCGAGGTCGCCATATTTCCGGCAAGGTCGCCATTTTTCCGGCAAGTTCGCCACAAATTCGGCGAGGTCGCCATATTTCCGGCAAAGTCGCCATAGATCCGGCAAGGTCGCCATAAATCCGGCAAGGTCGCCATATTTCCGGCAAAGTCGCCACAAATCCGGCAAGGTCGCTATAAATCCGGCAAGGTCGCCATATTTCCGGCGTTCGCCACAAATCCGGCAAGGTCGCCATATTTCCGGCAAGGTCGCCGTAAATCCGGCAAGGTCGCAACATATCCGGCGAGGACGCCATATTTCCGGCAAGGTCGCCATAAATCCGGCAAGGTCGACAAAAATCCGGAGAGGTCGCCATATGTCCGTCAAGGTCGCCATAAATCCGGCAAGGTAGCCACAAATCCGGCAAGGTCGCCATATTTCCGGCAAGGTCGCCACAAACCCGGCCAGGGCGCCATAATTCCGGCAAGGTCGCCATAAATCAAGCAAAGTCGCCACAAATCCGGCAAGGTCGCCATTTGTCCGACAAGGTCGCCATAATTCCCGCAAGGTCGCCACAAATCCGGCAAGGTCGACATATTTCCAGCAAGGTCTCCATAAATCCGGGAAGGTCGCCACAAATCCGGCAAGGCCGCCATATTTCCGGCGAGGTCGTCATAAATCCGGCAAGGTCGCAACAAATCCGGCAAGGTCGCCATATTTCCGGCAAGGTCGGCATAAATCCGGCAAGGTCGCCAAGAATCAAGGTCGCCATATTTCCGACAAGGTCGCCATAAATCCGACAAGGTCGCCACAAATGCGGCGAGGTCGCCATATTTCCGGCAAGGTCGCCACAAATCCGGCAAGGTTGCCATAAAACCGGCGAGGTCGCCATATTTCCGGCACGGTCGCCACAAATCCGGCAAGGTCGCCATAAATCCGGCGAGGTCGCCATATTTCCGGCAAGGTCGCCACAAATCCGGAAAGGTCGCCATAAAGCCGGCAAGTTCGCAACAAAACCGGCAAGGTCGTCATAATTCGGGCAAGGTCGCCATAAATCCGGCATGGTCGCCATAAATGCGGCGAGGTCGCCACATTTCCGGCAAGGTCGTCCTAAATCCAGCGAGGCCGCCATAAATCCGGCGAGGTCGCCATATTTCCGGCAAGGTCGCCATAAACCCGGCAAGGTCGCCATAAATCCCGCGAGGTCGCCATATTTCCGGCAAGGACGCCACAAATTCGGCAATGTCGCCATAAATCCGGCAAGGTCGCCAGAAATCAGGAAAGGTCGGTTTATATTTCCGGCAAGGTCGCCATATATCCGGCAAGGTCGCCATAAATCCGGCAAGGCCACCACAAAGCCGGCGAGGTCGCCATATTTCCGGCAAGGTCGCCATAGATCCGGCAAGGTCGCCATAAATCCGGCAAGGTCGCCATATTTCCGGCAAATTCGCCACAAATCCGGCAAGGTCGCCATATTTCCGGCAAGGTCGTCCTAAATCAGGCGAGGCCTCCAGAAAACCGGCAAGGTCGCCATATTTCCCTCAAGGTCGCCATACATCCGGCAAGATCGCCACAAATCCGGCAAGGTCGCCATATTTCCGATATGGTCGCCACAAATCCGGCAAGGTCGCCACAAATCTGGCAAGGCCGCCATATTTCCGGCAAGGTCGCCATAAATCCGGCAATGTCGCCACAAATCCGGCAAGGTCGCCATATTTCCGGCAAAGTCTCCATAAATCCGGCAAGGTCGCCACAAGTCCGGCAAGGTCGCCATATTTCCGGCAAGGGCGCCATATTTCCGGCAAGGTCGCCATAACTCCGGCGAGGTCGCCATATTTCCGGCAAGGTCGCCACAAACCCGGCAAAGTCGCCATAAATCCGCAAGGTCGCCAGAAATCCAGCAAGGTCGCCATATTTCCGGCAACGTCACCATAAATCCGGCTAGGTCGCCATATTTCCGGCAAGGTCGCCATAAATCCGGCGAGGTCGCCATACTTCCGGCAAGGTCGCCATTTTTCCGGCAAGTTCGCCACAAATTCGGCGAGGTCGCCATATTTCCGGTAAAGTCGCCATAGATCCGGCAAGGTCGCCATAAACCCGGCGAGGTCGCCATATTTCCGGCAAAGTCGCCGTAAATCCGGCAAGGTCGCAACATATCCGGCGAGGACGCCATATTTCCAGCAAGGTCGCCATAAATCCGGCAAGGTCGACAAAAATCCGGAGAGGTCGCCATATGTCCGTCAAGGTCGCCATAAATCCGGCAAGGTAGCCACAAATCCGGCAAGGCCGCCATATTTCCGGCAAGGTCGCCACAAATCCGGCCAGGGCGCCATAATTCCGGCAAGGTCGCCATAAATCAGGCAAAGTCGCCACAAATCCGGCAAGGTCGCCATTTGTCCGGCAAGGTCACATAAATCTCGCAAGGTCGCCACAAATCCGGCAAGGTCGACATATTTCCAGCAAGGTCTCCATAAATCCGGGAAGGTCGCCACAAATCCGGCAAGGTCGCCATATTTCCGACATGGTCGCCATAAATCCGGCAAGGTCGCCACAAATCTGGCAAGGCCGCCATATTTCCGGCAAGGTCGCCATAAATCCGGCAATGTCGCCACAAATCCGGCAAGGTCGCCATATTTCCGGCAAAGTCTCCATAAATCCGGCAAGGTCGCCACAAGTCCGGCAAGGTCGCCATATTTCAGGCAAGGGCGCCATTTATCCCTTTTAAAATAGCTATGGAAAAATTCAAATATTTAGGAATTGAGATTACTAGAAATTACCATGATATGTTTAAAGCTAATTATAATCCCCTACTTAAGAAATTAAATAATCTGATTAAATTTTGGAAAACACTTCCGATGTCCTTAATAGGTAGGATAAATGCTATAAAAATGATTTTCTTACCACAAATCCTTTACCTATTTCAATCAATACCTATATATCTCCCAAAAAAGTTTTTCAAAAAACTGGACTCAGACATTACAAATTTTATATGGGATTACAAATCCCACAGAATACAAAGAACACACCTTAACAAACGAAAAGAGTTGGGGGGTCTAGCGCTCCCTAACTTTATGTATTATAACTGGGCAGTAAATATTAAAAATATGATTCACCTGCTGGACAATTCTGCCCAGCAGGTGGACTGGATTATAATGGAAAAAGGGGATTGCTCCCCGAATAATATAGGAGCGATTATTCTCTCTCCAATAAATTTGAATAATAAAAATTATAATAAAAATCCAATTATATATAGCACTATTAGAACATGGAAGCAAATAAAACAGAATCTAAAATTAAGAAACCTATCTCTCTTAATACCAATAGTCAATAACCCATCGTTTAAACCTTCAATCATAGATAAAGCATTTATACAATGGGAAAGAATGGGAATTAAAACGCTCGAAGATCTGTATGAATTAGAAAAATTACTATCATTCCAACAACTACAACTGAAATATAATTTGAAAAATAATCAATATTTTAAATATATACAAATCTGTGACTATTTGAAAACACACACAAAAGATTATTATAATATGCCTTCCGACTTACTAGATGAAGCAATGAAGACAAAGGCGGAATCAGTTAATTTAATATCATACTTATATAATATCATCTTAAATATAGAAATACCCACAACAGATGGAATTAGAAGAGATTGGGAACAAGATCTAGGTATAAAAATTTCAAAAGAAAGTTGGGATAATCATTTATTACAGGTGCATAAATGCTCGATCAATGTACGACATACGCTTATCCAATTTAAAACATTACATAGATTATATTATTCAAAAACCAAACTAAATAAAATCTTTCCTAACGTCTCATCAATCTGTGATAAATGTATATGTCAAGAAGCTACCATAGCACATTCTTTTGTTTTTTGTACAAAAATCCAAAAATTCTGGTTTGAAATATTTGATATTTTTTCAAAATTAATCAAAATAAAACTGGTACCAAAACCAGAATGGATTATTTTTGGAATATCGGAAGGTATTCCTGAATTAAACGTGTATCAGAAGAATTTACTCAATTATGGGCTAATAATGGGAAAAAAGCTTATACTTAAATTCTGGAAAAATGCGCCCACACCAACAATAAAAATGTGGACATCAAATATGTTGGAAACATTACATCTGGAAGAGATGAGATTCCTCCTAGTAGGTAAAGTAGATCAATTTCAAAAGACGTGGTCTACGTTTTTGGACCTATTACAAGCATGAGGTGCAATAGTAATTTAGAAAAACAAATAAATAAATAAAAGGTATCTGGACCTGGTAATGGGAGGTAAAATAAAAACAGACTTGGTTGGTAGTTCCTTCTCTATGAAGTATAGTATAAGAGTTATAATAGAGCGATTGTTCCTTCTTTCTTTCTCTTTTTTTTTCTAGGGTCTATTTTCTAACTTTACTTCCTTCTCTAACCTCTTCTCTAAGGGGCTTTCTTTTCCCAACACTCTTTTGCACTTCACAACCTTTGCGCACTTTCTTCACTTTTCTTACTTCTTTCTTTTTCTTTCTTAAAGTTTAAAAAAATGAAGCGGTACAAAAAATGTATTAATATATACGTGTTGTACATTACTGTAATCTACCGTACTTCTAAAAAATAAAAAATAAAAAAATAAAAAAAAAAAAAAAAAAAGGTCGCCATTTTTCCGGCAAGTTCGCCACAAATTCGGCGAGGTCGCCATATTTCCGGCAAAGTCGCCATAGATCCGGCAAGGTCGCCATAAATCCGGCAAGGTCGCCATATTTCCAGCAAAGTCGCCACAAATCCGGCAAGGTCGCTATAAATCCGGCAAGGTCGCCATATTTCCGGCGTTCGCCACAAATCCGGCAAGGTCGCCATTTGTCCGACAAGGTCGCCATAATTCCCGCAAGGTCGCCACAAATCCGGCAAGGTCGACATATTTCCAGCAAGGTCTCCATAAATCCGGGAAGGTCGCCACAAATCCGGCAAGGCTGCCATATTTCCGGCGAGGTCGTCATAAATCCGGCAAGGTCGCAACAAATCCGGCAAGGTCGCATTATTTCCGGCAAGGTCGGCATAAATCCGGCAAGGTCGCCAAGAATCAAGGTCGCCATATTTCCGACAAGGTCGCCATAAATCCGACAAGGTCGCCACAAATCCGGCGAGGTCGCCATATTTCCGGCAAAGTCGCCACAAATCCGGCAAGGTCGCTATAAATCCGGCAAGGTCGCCATATTTCCGGCAAATTCGCCACAAATCCGGCAAGGTCGCCATATTTCCGGCAAGGTCGCCATAAATCCGGCAAGGTCGACAAAAATCCGGAGAGGTCGCCATATGTCCGTCAAGGTCGCCATAAATCCGGCAAGGTAGCCACAAATCCGGCAAGGTCGCCATATTTCCGGCAAAGTCGCCACAAATCCGTCCAGGGCGCCATAATTCCGGCAAGGTCGCCATAAATCAGGCAAAGTCGCCACAAATCCGGCAAGGTCGCCATTTGTCCGGCAAGGTCGCCATAAATCCCGCAAGGTCGCCACAAATCCGGCAAGGTCGACATATTTCCAGCAAGGTCTCCATAAATCCGGCAAGGTCGCCACAAATCCGGCAAGGTCGCCATATTTCCGGCGAGGTCGTCATAAATCCGGCAAGGTCGCAACAAATCCGGCAAGGTCGCCATATTTCCGGCAAGGTCTGCATAAATCCGGCAAGGTCGCCAAGAATCAAGGTCGCCATATTTCCGGCAAGGGCGCCATAAATCCGACAAGATCGCCACAAATCCGGCGAGGTCGCTATATTTCCGGCAAGGTCGCCACAAATCCGGCAAGGTTGCCATAAAACCGGCGAGGTCGCCATATTTCCGGCACGGTCGCCACAAATCCGGCAAGGTCGCCATAAATCCGGCGAGGTGGCCATATTTCCGGCAAGGTCGCCACAAATCCGGAGAGGTCGCCATAAATCCGGCAAGTTCGCCACAAAACCGGCAAGGTCGCCATAATTCGGGCAAGGTCGCCATAAATCCGGCATGGTCGCCATAAATCCGGCGAGGTCGCCACATTTCCGGCAAGGTCGTCCTAAATCCAGCGAGGCCGCCATAAATCCAGCGAGGTCGCCATATTTCCGGCAAGGTCGCCATGAATCCGGCAAGGTCGCCATAAATCCGGCGAGGTCGCCATATTACCGGCAAGGACGCCACAAATTCGGCAAGGTCGCCATAAATCCGGCAAGGTCGCCAGAAATCAGGAAAGGTCGGTTTATATTTCCGGCAAGGTCGCCATATATCCGGCAAGGTCGCCATAAATCCGGCAAGGCCACCACAAATCCGGCGAGGTCGCCATATTTCCGGCATGGTCGGCATAAATCCGGCAAGGTCGCCACAAATCCGGCGAGGACGCCATATTTCCGGCAAGGTCGCCATAAATCCGGCAAGGTCGCCATATATCCGGCGAGGTCGCCATATTTCCGGCAAGGTCGCCACAAATCCGGCAAGGCCGTCATAAATCCGGCGAGGTCGCCATATTTCGGGCGTCCCCACAAATCCGGCAAAGTCGCCATAAATCCGGCGAGGTCGCCATATTTCCGGCAAAGTCGCCATAAATCCGGCGAGGTCGCCATATTTCCGGCAAAGTCGCCATATTTCCGGCAAGGACTTGACAAATTCGGCAACGACGCCATAAATCCGGCAAAGTCGCCAGACATCTGGAAAGGTCGGTTTATATTTCCGGCAAGGTCGCCATAGATACGGCAAGGTCGCCATAAATCCGGGGAGGTCGCCATATTTCCGGCAAGTTCGCCACAAATCCGGCAAGGTCGCCGTAAATCCGGCAAGGTCGCAACAAATCCGGCGAGGACGCTATATTTCCGGCAAAGTCGCCATAAATCCGACAAGGTCGCCAAAAATCCGGAGAGGTCGCCATATTTCCGGCAAGGTCGCCATAAATCCGGCAAGGTCGCCATAAATCTGGCGAGGTCGCCATAAATCAGGCAAAGTCGCCACAAATCCAGCAAGGTCGCCATTTTTCCGGCAAGGTCGCCAGAAATCCCGCAAGGTCGCCACAAATCCGGCAAGGTGGACATATTTCCAGCAACATATCCATAAATCCGGCAAGGTCTCCACAAATCCGGCAAGGTCGCCATATTTCCGACGAGGTCGTCATAAATCCCGCAAGGTCGCCACAAATCCGGCAAGGTCGACATATTTCCAGCAAGGTCTCCATAAATCCGGCATGGTCGCCACAAATCAGGCGAGGTAGCCATATTTCCGGCAAGGTCGCCAGAAATCCGGCAAGGTCGCCACAAATCCGGCGAGGTAGCCATATTTCCGGCATGGTCGCCATAAATCCGGCAAGGTCGCCACAAATTCGGCGAGGTCGCCATATTTCCGGCAAGGTCGCCATAAATCCGGCAAGGTCGCCACAAATACGACTAGGTCGCCATATTTCCGGCAAGGTCGGCATGAATCCGGCAAGGTCGCCACAAATCAAGGTCGCCATAAATCCGACAAGGTCGCCATAAATCCGACAAGGTCGCCACAAATCCGGCGAGGTCGCCATATTTCCGTCAAGGTCGCCATAAATCCGGCGAGGTCGCCATAAATCCGGCGAGGTCGCCATATTTCCGGCAAGGACGCCATAAATCCGGCGAGGTCGCCATATTATCGGCAAGGTCGCCATATATCCGGCAAGGTCGCCATATTTCCGGCAAGGACGCCACAAATTCGGCAAGGTCGCCATAAATCCGGCAAGGTCGCCAGAAATCAGGAAAGGTCGGGTTATATTTCCGGCAAGGTCGTCATATATCCGGCAAGGTCACCTCAAATCCGGCAAGGTCGCCATATCTGCGGCAAGGTAGCCAGAAATCATCAAGGTCGCCACAAATCCGGCGAGGTCGCCATATTTCCGGCATGGTCGGCATAAATCCGGCAAGGTCGCCACAAATCCGGCGAGGACGCCATATTGCCGGCAAGGTCGCCATAAATCCGGCAAGGTCGCCATATATCCGGCGAGGTCACCATATTTCCGGTAAGGTCGCCACAAATCCGGCAAGGTCGTCATAAATCCGGCGAGGTCGCCATATTTCCGGCGTCGCAACAAATCCTGCAAGGTCGCCATAAATCCGGAGAGGTCGCCATATTTCAGGCAAGGTCGGCACAAATCCGGAAATGTCGCCAAAAATCCGGCAATGCCGCCACAAATACGGCAAGGTCGCCATAATTCCGTCATAGTAGCCATAAATCCGGCAAGGTCGCCACAAACTCGGCATGGTCGCCATATTTCCGGCAAGGTCGCCATATTTGCGGTAAGGTCGCCATAAATGCGGCGAGGTCGCCATATTTCCGGCAAGGTCGCCATAAATCCGGCGATGTTGCCATATTTCCGGCAAGGACGCCATAAATCCGGCAAAGTCGCCATAAATCCGGCAAGGTAGCCAGAAATCCTCAAGGTCGCCACAAATCCGATGAAGTAGCCATATTTGCGGCAAGATCGCCATAAATCCGGCAAGGTCGCCACAAATCCGCCGAGGTCGCCATATTTCCGGCATGGTCTGCATAAATCCGGCAAGGTCGCCACAAATCCGGCGAGGACGCCATATTTCCGGCAAGGACGCCATAAATCCGGCAAAGTCGCCATAAATCCGGCAAGGTCGCCACAAATCCGGCAAGGTCGCCATATTTCCGGCAAGGTCGCCATATTCCCGGCAAGGTCACCATAAATGCGGCGAGGTCGCCATAAACCCGGCGAGGTCGCCATATTTCCGGCAAGCTCGCCATATATCCGGCGAGGTCGCCATATTTCCGGCAAGGTCGCCATTTATCCGGCAAGGTCGCATTAAATCCGGCGAGGTCGCCATATTTCCGGCAAGGTCGCCATAAATTCGGCGAGGTCGCCATAGAAACATAGAAACATAGAAAATAGGTGCAGGAGTAGGCCATTCGGCCCTTCGAGCCTGCACCGCCATTCAATATCATCATGGCTGATCATCCAACTCAATATCCCGTACCTGCCTTCTCTCCATACCCCCTGATCCCTTTAGCCACAAGGGCCACATCTAACTCCCTCTTAAATATAGCCAATGAACTGGCCTCAACTACCCTCTGTGGCAGAGAGTTCCAGAGATTCACCACTCTCTGTGTGAAAAGGTTTTTCCTCATCTCGGTCTTAAAGGATTTCCCCCTTATCCTTAAGCTGTGGCCCCTTGTCATGGACTTCCCCAACATCGGGAACAATCTTCCTGCATCTAGCCTGTCCAACCCCATAAGAATTTTGTACGTTTCTATAAGATCCCCTCTCAATCTCCTAAATTCTAGCGAGTATAAGCCAAGTCTATCCAGTCTTTCTTCATATGAAAGTCCTGACATCCCAGGAACCAGCCTGGTGAACCTTCTTTGCACTCCCTCTATGGCTATAATGTCCTTCCTCAGATTTGGAGACCAAAACTGTACGCAATACTCCAGGTGTGGTCTTACCAAAACCCTGTACAACTGCAGTAGAACCTCCCTGCTCCTATACTCAAATTCTCTTGCTATGATGGCCAAAATACCATTCGCTTTCTTCACTGCCTGCTGCACCTGGATGCCTACTTTCAATGACTGGTGTACCATGATACCCAGGTCTCGCTGCATCTCCCCATTTCCTAATAGGCCACCATTTATATAATAGTCTGCCTTCCCGTTTTTGCCACCAAAGTGGATAACCTCACATTTATCCACATTATACTGCATCTGCCAAACATTTGCCCACTCACCCAGCCTATCGAAGTCTCCTTGCAGTCTCCTAGCATCCTCCTCACAGCTAACACTGCCCCCCAGCTTAGTGTCATCCGCAAACTTGGAGATGTTGCTTTCAATTCCCTCGTCCAGATCATTAATATAAATTGTAAATAGCTGGGGTCCCAGCACTGAGCCTTGCGGTACCCCACTAGTCACTGGCTGCCATTGTGAAAAGGACCCGTTTACTCCTACTCTTTGCTTCCTGTTTGCCAGCCAGTTCTCTATCCACATCAATACTGAACCCCCAATACCGTGTGATTTAAGTTTGTACCCTAATCTCTTATGTGGTACCTTGTCGAAAGCCTTCTGAAAATCCAGATACAACACATCCAATGGTTCTCCCCTATCCACTCTACTAGTTACATCCTCGAAAAATTCTATAAGATTCGTCAGACACGATTTACCTTTCGTAAATCCATGCTGACTTTGTCCAATGATTTCACCACTTTCCAAATGTGCTGCTATCACTGATGCATCCACTATTTCTGGAGCTACTTCCTTAACTACTCTGGGATGCAGCCTATCTGGCCCTGGCAAGTTCGCCACAAATTCGGCGAGGTCGCCATATTTCCGGCAAGGTCGCCATAGATCCGGCAAGGTCGCTATATTTCCGGTAAGGTCGCCATGAATGCGGCGAGGTCGCCATATTTCCGGCAAGGTCGCCATAAATCGGGCGATGTTGCCATATTTCCGGCAAGGACGCCATAAATCCGGCGAGGTCGCCAAATTTCCGGCAAGGTCGCCATATATCCGGCAAGGTCGCCATAAATCCGACGAGGTCGCCATATTTCCGGCAAAGTCGCCATAAATCCGGCGAGGTGGCCAGATTTATGGCAAGGTCGCCATAAATCCGGCAAGGTCGCCAGAAATCAGGAAAGGTCGGTTTATATTTCCGGCAAGGTCGCCCTATATCCGGCAAGGTCGCCACAAATCCGGCAAGGTCGCCATATCTCCGGCAAGGTAGCCAGAAATCCTCAAGGTCGCCACAAATCCGGCGAAGTAGCCATATTTACGGCAAGGTCGCCATAAATCCGGCAAGGCCGCCACAAATCCGGCGAGGTCCTGATCTGGCAGATCCTGACCAACTTCTACCGGTGTACCATCGAGAGAATCCTCACCGCCTGCTTCACGGTATGGTACAGCAGCTGCACTGTTGCGGACAGGAAGGCACTACAACGGGTGGTGAAAACCGCGCAACACATCATCGGTGCCCCGCTCCCTGCCATGGATGCCCTCCACCGAAAACGGTGTCTGAAACGGGCTGGGAAGATGATTAAAGACCCCTCCCACCCCAACCATGGACTGTTTGCCCTCCTCTCATCAGGGAGGCGGTACAGGTGCCTCAGGTCTCGAACCAGTAGGATGAGGAACAGCTTCTACAATTATACCGTCGCATTGCTGAACTCGGAATGGCGCCGATAGATTCCTCCGGTCCCTCCGTCCCCATTGTTAATTATTCTGTAGTTTTGATTATTCTGTATCCTCTTTTTTTTAATTTCTATATTGCACTAGTACTACGGACTGACGCAAAACTGCATTTCGTTGTACCTATACTCAGTATTTGTGCAATGACATTAAAGTTGAATTGAATTGAATTGAATTGAATTGAATTTCCGGCATGGTCGGTATAAATCCGGCAAGGTCGCCACAAATCCGGCGAGGACGCAATATTTCCGGCAAGGTCGCCACAAATCCGGCAAGGTCGCCATAAATCCGGCGAGGTCGCCATATTTCCGGCACGGTCGCCACAAATCCGGCAAGGTCGCCATAAATCTGGCGAGGTCGCCATATTTCCGGCAAGGTCGCCACAAATCCGGAATGGTCGCCATAAATCCGTCAAGTTCGCCACAAAACCGGCAAGGTCGCCATAATTCGGGCAAGGTCCCCATAAATCCGGCATGGTCGCCATAAATCCGGCGAGGTCGCCACATTTCCGGCAAGGTCGTCCTAAATCCGGCGAGGCCGCCATAAATCCGGCGAGGTCGCCATATTTCCGGCAAGGTCGCCATAAATCCGGCGAGGTCGCCATAAATCCGGCGAGGTCGCCATATTTCCGGCAAGGACGCCATAAATCCGGCGAGGTCGCCATAAATCCGGAAAGGTCGCCATAAATCCGGCAAGGTCGCCATAAATCAGGAAAGGTCGGATTATAATTCCGGCAAGGTCGCCATATTTCCGGCAGGGTCGCCATAAATCCGGCAAGGTCGCCATATATCCGGCGAGGTCGCCATATTTCCGGCAAGGTCGCCACAAATCCGGCAAGGTCGCCATAAATCCGGCAAGGTCGCCATAAATCCGGCAAGGTCGCCATAAATCGAGCAAGGTCGCCATATTTCCGGCAAGGTCGCCATAAATCCGGCGAGGTCGCCATATTTCCGGCAAGGTCGCCATAAATCCGGGGAGGTCGCCATACTTCCGGCGAGGTCGCCATATTTCCGGCAAGGTCGCCATAAATCCGGCGAGGTCGCCATAAATCCGGCGAGGTCGCCATATTTCCGGCAAGGACGCCATAAATCCGGCGAGGTCGCCATATTTCCGGCAAGGTCGCCATATATCCGGCAAGGTCGCCATAAATCCGGCTAGGTCGCCATATTTCCGGCAAGGTCGCCATAAATCCGGCAAGGTCGCCATAAATCCGGCAAGGTCGCCATAAATCAGGAAAGGTCGGATAATAATTCCGGCAAGGTCGCCATATATCCGGCAAGGTCGCCACAAATCCGGCAAGGTCGCCATATCTCCGGCAAGGTAGCCAGAAATCCTCAAGGTCGCCACAAATCATGCGAAGTAGCCATATTTCCGGCAAGGTCGCCATAAATCCGGCAAGGCCGCCACAAATCCGGCGAGGTCGCCATATTTCCGGCATGGTCGCCATAAATCCGGCAAGGTCGCCACAAATCCGGCGAGGACGCCATATTTCCGGCAAGGTCGCCATAAATCCGGCAAGGTCTCCATATATCCGGCGAGGTCGCCATATTTCCGGCAAGGTCGCCACTAATCCGGCAAGGTCGCCATAAATCCGGCAAGGTCGCCATAAATCTGGCAAGGTCGCCACAAATCCGGCAAGGTCGCCATAAATCCGGCAAGGTCGCCATAAATCCAGCAAGGTCGCCGTAAATCCGGCGAGGTCGCCGTAAATCCGGCGAGGTCGCCATATTTCCGGCAAGGTCGCCGTAAATCCGGCGAGGTCGCCATATTTCCGGCAAGGTCGCCATATTTCCGGCAAGTTCGCCACAAATCCGGCAAGGTCGCCGTAAATCCGGCAAGGTCGCAACAAATCCGGCGAGGACGCCATATTTCCGGCAAAGTCGCCATAAATCCGGCAAGGTCGCCAAAAATCCGGAGAGGTCGCCATATTTCCGGCAAGGTCGCCAGAAATCCAGTAAGGTCGCCACAAATCCGGCGAGGTAGCCATATTTCCGGCAAGGTCGCCATAAATCCGGCAAGGACGCCACAAATACGGCTAGGTCGCCATATTTCCGGCAAGGTCGGTATAAATCCGGCAAGGTCGCCAAAAATCAAGGTCGCCATATTTCCGGCAAGGTCGCCATAAATCCGACAAGGTCGCCACAAATCGGGCGAGGTCGCCATATTTGCGGCAAGGTCGCCACAAATCCGGCAAGGTCGCCATAAATCCGGCGAGGTCGCCATATTTCCGGCAAGGTCGCCACAAAACCGGCAAGGTCGCCATAATTCGGGCAAGGTAGCCATAAATCCGGCATGGTCGCCATAAATCCGGCGAGGTCGCCACATTTCCGGCAACGTCGTCCTAAATCCGGCGAGGCCGCCATAAATGCGGCGAGGTCGCCATATTTCCGGCAAGGTCGCCATAAATCCGGCGAGGTCGCCATAAATGCGGCGAGGTGGCCATATTTCCGGCAAGGACGCCATAAATCCGGCGAGGTCGCCATATTTCCGGCAAGGTCGCCATATATCCGGCAAGGTCGCCATAAATCCGGCGAGGTCGCCATATTTCCGGCAAGGTCGGCATATTTCCGGCAATGTCGCCACAAATCCGGCAAGGTCGCTAGAAATCCGGCAAGGTCGCCATATTTCCGGCAAGTTCGCACTAATCCGGCAAGGTCGCCATAAATCCGGCAAGGTCGCCAAAAATCCGGAGAGGTCGCCATATTTCCGGCAAGGTCGCCAAAAATCCTGCAAGTTCGCCATAAATCCGGCGAGGTCGCCATATGTCCGTCAAGGTCGCCATAAATCCGGCAAGGTAGCCAAAAATCCGGCAAGGTCGCTATATTTCCGGCAAGGTCGCCACAAATCCGGCCAGGGCGCCATAATTCCGGCAAGGTCGCCATAAATCAGGCAAAGTCGCCACAAATCCGGCAATGTCGCCATATTTCCGGCAAGGTCGCCATAAATCCCGCAAGGTCGCCACAAATCCGGCAAGGTCGACATATTTCCAACAAGGTCTCCATAAATCCGGCGAGGTCGCCATATTTCCGGCAAGGTCGCCACAAATCCGGCAAGGTCGCCATAAATCCGGCGAGGTCGCCATATTTCCGGCACGGTCGCCACAAATCCGGCAAGGTCGCCATAAATCCGGCGAGGTCGCCATATTTCCGGCAAGGTCGCCACGAATCCGGAAAGGTCGCCATAAATCCGGCAAGTTCGCCAAAAAACCGGCAAGGTCGCCATAATTCGGGCAAGGTCGCCATAAATCCGGCATGGTCGCCATAAATCCGGCGAGGGCGCCACATTTCCGGCAAGGTCGTCCTAAATCCGGCGAGGCCGCCATAATTCCGGCGAGGTCGCCATATTTCCGGCAAGCTCGCCGTAAATCCGGCGAGGTCGCCATAAATCCGGCGAGGTCGCCATATTTCCGGCAAGGTCGCCATATTTCCGGCAAGGACGCCACAAATTCGGCAAGGTCGTCATAAATCCGGCGATGTCGCCACATTTCCGGCGTCGCCACAAATCCTGCCAGGTCGCCGTAAATCCGGAGAGGTCGCCATATTTCAGGCAAGGTCGCCACAAAACCGGCAAGGTCGCCATAATTCGGGCAAGGTCGCCATAAATCTGGCATGGTCGCCATAAATCCGGCGAGGACGCCTCATTTCCGGCAAGGTCGTCCTAAATCCGGCGAGGCCGCCAGAAATCCGGCAAGGTCGCCATATTTCCCTCAAGCTCGCCATACATCCGGCAAGATCGCCACAAATCCGGCAAGGTCGCCATATTTCCGACATGGTCGCCATAAATCCGGCAAGGTCGCCACAAATCTGGCAAGGCCCCCATATTTCCGGCAAGGTCGCCATAAATCCGACAATGTCGCCACAAATCCGGCAAGGTCGCCATATTTCCGGCAAAGTCGCCATAAATCCGGAAAGGTCGCCACAAATCCGGCAAGGTCGCCATATTTCCGACAAGTTCGCCATATTTCCGGCAATGTCGCCATAAATCCGGCGAGGTCGCTATATTTCCGTCAAGGTCGCCACAAATCCGGCAAGGTCTCCATAAATCCGGCAAGGTCGCCAGAAATCCAGCAAGGTCGCCATATTTCCGGCAAGGTCGCCGTAAATCCGGCAAGGTCGCAACATATCCGGCGAGGGCGCCATATTCCCGGCAAGGTGGCCATCAATCCGGCAAGGTCGCCAAAAATCCGGAGAGGTCGCCATATTTCCGGCAAGGTCGCCATAAATCCTGCAAGGTCGCCATAAATCCGGCGAGGTCGCCATATGTCCGTCAAGGTCGCCATAAATCCAGCAAGGTAGCCACAAATCCGGCAAGGTCGCTATATTTCCGGCAAGGTCGCCACAAATCCGGCCAGGGCGCCATAATTCCGGCAAGGTCGCCATAAATCAGGCAAAGTCGCCACAAATCCGGCAAGGTCGCCATTTTTCCGGCAAGGTCGCCATAAATCCCGCAAGGTCGTCACAAATCCGGCAAGGTCGACATATTTCCAGCAAGGTCTCCATAAATCCGGCAAGGTCGCCACAAATCCGGCAAGGTCACCATATTTCCGGCGAGGTCGCCATAAATCCCGCAAGGTCGCCACAAATCCGGCATGGTCGACATATTTCCAGCAAGGTCTCCATAAATCCGGCATGGTCGCCACAAATCCGGCAACGTCGCCATATTTCCGGCGAGGTCGTCATAAATCCGTCAAGGTCGCCACAAATCCGGCTAGGTCGCCATATTTCCGGCAAGGTCGGCATATTTCCGGCAATGTCGCCACAAATCCGGCAAGGTCGCTAGAAATCCGGCAAGGTCGCCATATTTCCGGCAAGTTCGCCACAAATCCGGCTAGGTCGCCATATTTTCGGCAAGGACGCCATAAATCGGCGAGGTCGCCATAATTCGGGCAAGGTCGCCATAAATCCGGCAAGGTCGCCAAAAATCCGGAGAGGTCGCCATATTTCCGGCAAGGTCGCCATAAATCCTGCAAGTTCGCCACAAATCCGGCGAGGTCGCCATATGTCCGTGAAGGTCGCCATAAATCCGGCAAGGTAGCCACAAATCCGGCAAGGTCGCCATATTTCCGGCAAGGTCGCCACAAATCCGGCCAGGGCGCCATAATTCCGGCAAGGTCGCCATAAATCAGGCAAAGTCGCCACAAATCCGGCAATGTCGCCATATTTCCGGCAAGGTCGCCATAAATCCCGCAAGGTCGCCACAAATTCGGCAAGGTCGTCATAAATCCGGCGATGTCGCCACATTTCCGGCGTCGCCACAAATCCTGCCAGGTCGCCGTAAATCCGGAGAGGTCGCCATATTTCAGGCAAGGTCGCCACAAAACCGGCAAGGTCGCCATAATTCGGGCAAGGTCGCCATAAATCTGGCATGGTCGCCATAAATCCGGCGAGGACGCCTCATTTCCGGCAAGGTCGTCCTAAATCCGGCGAGGCCGCCAGAAATCCGGCAAGGTCGCCATATTTCCCTCAAGCTCGCCATACATCCGGCAAGATCGCCACAAATCCGGCAAGGTCGCCATATTTCCGACATGGTCGCCATAAATCCGGCAAGGTCGCCACAAATCTGGCAAGGCCCCCATATTTCCGGCAAGGTCGCCATAAATCCGACAATGTCACCACAAATCCGGCAAGGTCGCCATATTTCCGGCAAAGTCGCCATAAATCCGGAAAGGTCGCCACAAATCCGGCAAGGTCGCCATATTTCCGACAAGTTCGCCATATTTCCGGCAATGTCGCCATAAATCCCGCGAGGTCGCTATATTTCCGTCAAGGTCGCCACAAATCCGGCAAGGTCTCCATAAATCCGGCAAGGTCGCCAGAAATCCAGCAAGGTCGCCATATTTCCGGCAAGGTCGCCGTAAATCCGGCAAGGTCGCAACATATCCGGCGAGGGCGCCATATTCCCGGCAAGGTGGCCATCAATCCGGCAAGGTCGCCAAAAATCCGGAGAGGTCGCCATATTTCCGGCAAGGTCGCCACAAATCCTGCAAGGTCGCCATAAATCCGGCGAGGTCGCCATATGTCCGTCAAGGTCGCCATAAATCCAGCAAGGTAGCCACAAATCCGGCAAGGTCGCTATATTTCCGGCAAGGTCGCCACAAATCCGGCCAGGGCGCCATAATTCCGGCAAGGTCGCCATAAATCAGGCAAAGTCGCCACAAATCCGGCAAGGTCGCCATTTTTCCGGCAAGGTCGCCATAAATCCCGCAAGGTCGTCACAAATCCGGCAAGGTCGACATATTTCCAGCAAGGTCTCCATAAATCCGGCAAGGTCGCCACAAATCCGGCAAGGTCACCATATTTCCGGCGAGGTCGTCATAAATCCCGCAAGGTCGCCACAAATCCGGCATGGTCGACATATTTCCAGCAAGGTCTCCATAAATCCGGCATGGTCGCCACAAATCCGGCAACGTCGCCATATTTCCGGCGAGGTCGTCATAAATCCGGCAAGGTCGCCACAAATCCGGCTAGGTCGCCATATTTCCGGCAAGGTCGGCATATTTCCGGCAATGTCGCCACAAATCCGGCAAGGTCGCTAGAAATCCGGCAAGGTCGCCATATTTCCGGCAAGTTCGCCACAAATCCGGCTAGGTCGCCATATTTTCGGCAAGGACGCCATAAATCGGCGAGGTCGCCATAATTCGGGCAAGGTCGCCATAAATCCGGCAAGGTCGCCAAAAATCCGGAGAGGTCGCCATATTTCCGGCAAGGTCGCCATAAATCCTGCAAGTTCGCCACAAATCCGGCGAGGTCGCCATATGTCCGTCAAGGTCGCCATAAATCCGGCAAGGTAGCCACAAATCCGGCAAGGTCGCCATATTTCCGGCAAGGTCGCCACAAATCCGGCCAGGGCGCCATTATTCCGGCAAGGTCGCCATAAATCAGGCAAAGTCGCCACAAATCCGGCAATGTCGCCATATTTCCGGCAAGGTCGCCATAAATCCCGCAAGGTCGCCACAAATCCGGCAAGGTCGACATATTTCCAACAAGGTCTCCATAAATCCGGCGAGGTCGCCATATTTCCGGCAAGGTCGCCACAAATCCGGCAAGGTCGCCATAAATCCGGCGAGGTCGCCATATTTCCGGCACGGTCGCCACAAATCCGGCAAGGTCGCCATAAATCCGGCGAGGTCGCCATATTTCCGGCAAGGTCGCCACGAATCCGGCAAGTTCGCCAAAAAACCGGCAAGGTCGCCATAATTCGGGCAAGGTCGCCATAAATCCGGCATGGTCGCCATAAATCCGGCGAGGTCGCCACATTTCCGGCAAGGTCGTCCTAAATCCGGCGAGGCCGCCATAAATCCGGCGAGGTCGCCATATTTCCGGCAAGGTCGCCATAAATCCGGCGAGGTCGCCATAAATCCGGCGAGGTCGCCATATTTCCGGCAAGGACGCCATAAATCCGGCGATGTCGCCATATTACCGGCAAGGTCGCCATATATTCGGTAAGGTCGCCATAAATCAGGAGAGGTCGCCATATTTCCCGCAAGGACGCCACAAATTCGGCAAGGTCGCCTGAAACCCGGCAAGGTCGCCAGAAATCAGGAAAGGTCTGTTTATATTTCCGGCAAGGTCGCCATATATCCGGCAAGGTCGCCACAAACCCGGCAAGGTCGCCATATCTCCGGCAAGGTAGCCAGAAATCCTCAAGGTCGCCACAAATCCGGCGAAGTAGCCATATTTCCGGCAAGGCCGCTACAAATCCGGCGAGGTCGCCATATTTCCGGCATGGTCGGCATAAATCCGGCAAGGTCGCAACAAATCCGGCGAGGACGCCATATTTCCGGCAAGGTCGCCATAAATCCGGCAAGGTCGCCATATATCCGGCGAGGTCGCCATATTTCCGGCAAGGTCGCCACAAATCCGGCAAGGTCGTCATAAATCCGGCGAGGTCGCCATATTTCCGGCGTCGCCACAAATCCTGCCAGGTCGCCATAAACACGGAGAGATCGCCATATTTCAGGCAAGGTCGCAACAAAACCGGCAAGGTCGCCATAATTCGGGCAAGGACGCCATAAATCCGG
>JAXLNO010003629.1:434087-521069 GCA_038087875.1 Malacoraja senta
GCGACCTTGCAGGAAATATGGGACCTTGCCGGATTTGCGGCGACCTCGCCGAATTTATGGCAACCTTGCCGGAAATATGGCGACCTTGCCGGATTTACGGCGTCCTAGCCGGATTTATGGCGACCGCGCCCGAAATACGGCGACCTTTCCGGAGTTATGGCGACATTGCAGAATTATGGCGACTTGCCGGATTTATGGCGACCTCGCCGGAAATATGGGGACCTCGCCGGTTTTATGGCGACCTTGCCGGAAATATGGCGACCTTGCCGGATTTTTTGCGACCTTGCCGCATTTGTGACTACCTTGCCGGATTTATGGTGACCTTGCCGGAAATATGGCGACATTGCAGGAAATGTGGCGACCCTGCCGGATTTGTGGCGACCTTGCCGGAAAGGTGGCGACCTTGCCGGATTTGTGGCGACGATGCCGGATTTCTGGCGACCTTGCCGGAATGTTGCGACCTTGTCGGATCTATGGCGACCTTGCCGGAATGTTGCGACCTTGCCGGATTTGACGCGACCTTGCCGGAAATGTGGCGACCTTGCCGGATTTGTGGCGTCCTAGTCGGATTTATGGCGACCGTGCCGGAACTACGGCGAACTTGCCGGAGTTACGGTGACTTTGAAGATTTATGGCGACCTTGCCGGATTTATGGCGATTTTGCCGGATATATGGCGACCTCGCCGGAATTATGGCGACCTTGCCGGAATTATGGCGACCTCGCCGGAAATATGGCGACCTGGCCGGTTTTATGGCGACCTTGCCGGAAATATGGCGACCTTGCCGGATTTATTGCGACCTTGCCGCATTTGTGTCGACCTTGCCGGATTTATGGAGACCTTGCCGGAAATATGGCGACATTGCCGGAAATATGGGGACCTTGCCGGATTCGTGGCGACTTTGCCGGATTTATGGCGACCTTGCCTGAACTGTGGCGACCTTGACGGATTTGTGGCGACCTTACAGGATTCATGGCGACCTTGCCGGAAATATGGAGACCTTGCCGGATTTGCGGCGACATCGCCGAATTTATGTCAACCTTGCCGGAAATATGGCGACCTTGCCGGATTTACAGCGTCCTAGCCGGATTTATGGCGACCGCGCCGAAATACGGCGACCTTTCCGGAGTTATGGCGACCTCGCCGGAAATATGGGGACCTCGCCGGATTTTTTGCGACCTTGCCGCATTTGTGTCTACCTTGCCGGATTTATGGTGACCTTGCCGGAAATATGGCGACATTGCAGGAAGTGTGGCGACCCTGCCGGATTTGTGGCGACCTTGCCGGATTCATGGCGACCTTACCGGAAATGTGGCGACCTTGCCGGATATGTGGCGACGATGCCGGATTTCTGGCGACCTTGCCGGAATGTTGCGACCTTGCCGGATCTATGGCAACCTTGCCGGAAATGTGGCGACCTTGCCGGATTTGACGCGACCTTGCCGGAAATATGGCGACCTTGCCGGAATTATGGCGTCCTAGTCGGATTTATGGCGACCGTGCCGGAAATACGGCGACCTTGCCGGAGTTATGGCGACTTTGCAGATTTATGGCAAACTTGCCGGATTTATCGCGACTTTGCCGGAACTATGATGACATCGCCGGGATTATGGCGACCTTGCCCGATTTATGGCGTCCTCGCCGGGAATATGGCGACCTCGCCGGATTTATGGCGACCTTGCCGGAAATATGGCGACCTTGCCGGGTTTATGGCGACCTTGCCGCATTTGTGGCGACCTTGAAGGATTTATGGAGACCTTGCCGGAAATATGGCGATATTGCCGGAAATGTGGCGACCTTGCCGGATTCGTGGCGACCTTGCCGGATTTATGGCGACCTTGCCTGAAATGTGGCGACCTTGACGGATTTGTGGCGACCTTGCCGGATTCATGGCGACCTTGCCGGGGATGTGGCGACCTTGCCGGATTTATGGCGTCCTAGCCGGATTTATGGCGACCTTGCCGGATTTGACGCAAACTTGCCGGATTTATCGCGACCTTGACGGAAATATGGCGACTTTGCCAGATTTGTGGCGACCTTGCCGGATTTATGGCGACCTTGCCGGAAATATGGCGACCTTGCCGGATTTGCGGCGACCTCGCCGAATTTATGGCAAACTTGCCGGAAATATGGCGACCTTGCCGGATTTACGGCGTCCTAGCCGGATTTATTGCGACCGCGCCCGAAATACGGCGACCTTTCCGGAGTTATGGCGACATTGCAGATTTATGGCTACCCTGCCGGATTTATGGCGACTTTGCCGGGTATATGGCGACCTCGCCGGAAATATGGCGCCCTTGCCGGATTTATGGCGACCTCGCCGGAAATGTGGGGACCTCGCCGGATTTATGGCGACCTTGCCGGAAATATGGCGACCTTGCCGGATTTTATGCGACCTTGCCGCATTTGTGTCGACCTTGCCGGAAATATGGCGACATTGCAGGAAATGTGGCGACCCTGCCGGATTTGTGGCGACCTTGCCGGATTCATGGCGACCTTGCCGGAAATGTGGCGACCTTGCCGGATTTGTGGCGACCTTGCCGGATTTCTGGCGACCTTGCCGGAATGTTGCGACCTTGCCGGATTTGTGGCGTCCTAGTCGGATTTATGGCGACCGTGCCGGAAATACGGCGACCTTGCCGGAGTTATGGCGACTTTGCAGATTTATGGCAAACTTGCCGGATTTATCGCGACTTTGCCGGAACTATGATGACATCGCCGGGATTATGGCGACCTTGCCCGATTTATGGCGACCTCGCCGGGAATATGGCGACCTCGCCGCATTTATGGCGACCTTGCCGGAAATATGGCGACCTTGCCGGATTTATGGCGACCTTGCCGCATTTGTGGCGACCTTGAAGGATTTATGGAGACCTTGCCGGAAATATGGCTACATTGCCGGAAATGTGGCGACCTTGACGGATTCGTGGCGACTTTGCCGGATTTATGGCGACCTTGCCTGAAATGTGGCGACCTTGACGGATTTGTGGCGACCTTGCCGGATTCATGGCGACCTTGCCGGGGATGTGGCGACCTTGCCGGATTTATGGCGTCCTAGCCGGATTTATGGCGACCGTGCCGGAACTACGGCGACCTTGCCGGAGTTACGGTGACTTTGAAGATTTATGGCGACCTTGCCGAATTAATGGCGACTTTGCCGGATATATGGCGACCTTGCCGGAATTATGGCGACCTTGCCGGATTTATGGCGACCTCGCCGGAAATATGGCGACCTCGCCGGATTTATGGCGACCTTGCCGGAAATATGGCGACCTTGCCGGAAATATGGCGACATTGTCGGAAATGTGGCGACCCTGCCGGATTTGACACAAACTTGCCGGATTTATGGCGACCTTGACGGAAATATGGCGACTTTGCACGATTTGTGGCGACCTTGCAGGATTCATGGCGACCTTGCAGGAAATATGGCGACCTTGCCGGATTTGCGGCGACCTCGCCGAATTTATGGCAACCTTGCCGGAAATATTGCGACCTTGCCGGATTTACGGCGTCCTAGCCGGATTTATGGCGACCGCGCCCGAAATACGGCGACCTTTCCGGAGTTATGGCGACATTGCAGATTTATGGCGACCTTGCCGGATTTATGGCGACTTTGCCGGATATATGGCGACCTCGCCGGAAATATGGCGACTTGCCGGATTTATGGCGACCTCGCCGGAAATATGGGGACCTCGCCGGTTTCATGGCGACCTTGCCGGAAATATGGCGACCTTGCCGGATTTTTTGCGACCTTGCCGCATTTGTGACTACCTTGCCGGATTTATGGTGACCTTGCCGGAAATATGGCGACATTGCAGGAAATGTGGCGACCCTGCCGGATTTGTGGCGACCTTGCCGGAAAGGTGGCGACCTTGCCGGATTTGTGGCGACGATGCCGGATTTCTGGCGACCTTGCCGGAATGTTGCGACCTTGTCGGATCTATGGCGACCTTGCCGGAATGTTGCGACCTTGCCGGATTTGACGCGACCTTGCCGGAAATGTGGCGACCTTGCCGGATTTGTGGCGTCCTAGTCGGATTTATGGCGACCGTGCCGGAACTACGGCGACCTTGCCGGAGTTACGGTGACTTTGAAGATTTATGGCGACCTTGCCGGATTTATGGCGATTTTGCCGGATATATGGCGACCTCGCCGGAATTATGGCGACCTTGCCGGATTTATGGCGACCTCGCCGGAAATATGGCGACCTCGCCGGTTTTATGGCGACCTTGCCGGAAATATGGCGACCTTGCCGGATTTATTGCGACCTTGCCGCATTTGTGTCGACCTTGCCGGATTTATGGAGACCTTGCCGGAAATATGGCGACATTGCCGGAAATATGGGGACCTTGCCGGATTCGTGGCGACTTTGCCGGATTTATGGCGACCTTGCCTGAACTGTGGCGACCTTGACGGATTTGTGGCGACCTTACAGGATTCATGGCGACCTTGCCGGAAATATGGAGACCTTGCCGGATTTGCGGCGACATCGCCGAATTTATGTCAACCTTGCCGGAAATATGGCGACCTTGCCGGATTTACAGCGTCCTAGCCGGATTTATGGCGACCGCGCCCGAAATACGGCGACCTTTCCGGAGTTATGGCGACCTCGCCGGAAATATGGGGACCTCGCCGGATTTTTTGCGACCTTGCCGCATTTGTGTCTACCTTGCCGGATTTATGGTGACCTTGCCGGAAATATGGCGACATTGCAGGAAGTGTGGCGACCCTGCCGGATTTGTGGCGACCTTGCCGGATTCATGGCGACCTTGCCGGAAATGTGGCGACCTTGCCGGATATGTGGCGACGATGCCGGATTTCTGGCGACCTTGCCGGAATGTTGCGACCTTGCCGGATCTATGGCAACCTTGCCGGAAATGTGGCGACCTTGCCGGATTTGACGCGACCTTGCCCGATTTATGGCGACCTCGACGGGAATATGGCGACCTCGCCGCATTTATGGCGACCTTGCCGGAAATATGGCGACCTTGCCGGATTTATGGCGACCTTGCCGCATTTGTGGCGACCTTGAAGGATTTATGGAGACCTTGCCGGAAATATGGCTACATTGCCGGAAATGTGGCGACCTTGACGGATTCGTGGCGACTTTGCCGGATTTATGGCGACCTTGCCTGAAATGTGGCGACCTTGACGGATTTGTGGCGACCTTGCCGGATTCATGGCGACCTTGCCGGGGATGTGGCGACCTTGCCGGATTTATGGCGTCCTAGCCGGATTTATGGCGACCGTGCCGGAACTACGGCGACCTTGCCGGAGTTACGGTGACTTTGAAGATTTATGGCGACCTTGCCGAATTAATGGCGACTTTGCCGGATATATGGCGACCTTGCCGGAATTATGGCGACCTTGCTGGATTTATGGCGACCTCGCCGGAAATATGGCGACCTCGCCGGATTTATGGCGACCTTGCCGGAAATATGGCGACCTTGCCGGAAATATGGCGACATTGTCGGAAATGTGGCGACCCTGCCGGATTTGACACAAACTTGCCGGATTTATGGCGACCTTGACGGAAATATGGCGACTTTGCACGATTTGTGGCGACCTTGCAGGATTCATGGCGACCTTGCAGGGAATATGGCGACCTTGCCGGATTTGCGGCGACCTCGCCGAATTTATGGCAACCTTGCCGGAAATATGGCGACCTTGCCGGATTTACGGCGTCCTAGCCGGATTTATGGCGACCGCGCCCGAAATACGGCGACCTTTCCGGAGTTATGGCGACATTGCAGATTTATGGCGACCTTGCCGGATTTATGGCGACTTTGCCGGATATATGGCGACCTCGCCGGAAATATGGCGACTTGCCGGATTTATGGCGACCTCGCCGGAAATATGGGGACCTCGCCGGTTTCATGGCGACCTTGCCGGAAATATGGCGACCTTGCCGGATTTTTTGCGACCTTGCCGCATTTGTGACTACCTTGCCGGATTTATGGTGACCTTGCCGGAAATATGGCGACATTGCAGGAAATGTGGCGACCCTGCCGGATTTGTGGCGACCTTGCCGGAAAGGTGGCGACCTTGCCGGATTTGTGGCGACGATGCCGGATTTCTGGCGACCTTGCCGGAATGTTGCGACCTTGTCGGATCTATGGCGACCTTGCCGGAATGTTGCGACCTTGCCGGATTTGACGCGACCTTGCCGGAAATGTGGCGACCTTGCCGGATTTGTGGCGTCCTAGTCGGATTTATGGCGACCGTGCCGGAACTACGGCGACCTTGCCGGAGTTACGGTGACTTTGAAGATTTATGGCGACCTTGCCGGATTTATGGCGATTTTGCCGGATATATGGCGACCTCGCCGGAATTATGGCGACCTTGCCGGATTTATGGCGACCTCGCCGGAAATATGGCGACCTCGCCGGTTTTATGGCGACCTTGCCGGAAATAAGGCGACCTTGCCGGATTTATTGCGACCTTGCCGCATTTGTGTCGACCTTGCCGGATTTATGGAGACCTTGCCGGAAATATGGCGACATTGCCGGAAATATGGGGACCTTGCCGGATTCGTGGCGACTTTGCCGGATTTATGGCGACCTTGCCTGAACTGTGGCGACCTTGACGGATTTGTGGCGACCTTACAGGATTCATGGCGACCTTGCCGGAAATATGGAGACCTTGCCGGATTTGCGGCGACATCGCCGAATTTATGTCAACCTTGCCGGAAATATGGCGACCTTGCCGGATTTACAGCGTCCTAGCCGGATTTATGGCGACCGCGCCCGAAATACGGCGACCTTTCCGGAGTTATGGCGACCTCGCCGGAAATATGGGGACCTCGCCGGATTTTTTGCGACCTTGCCGCATTTGTGTCTACCTTGCCGGATTTATGGTGACCTTGCCGGAAATATGGCGACATTGCAGGAAGTGTGGCGACCCTGCCGGATTTGTGGCGACCTTGCCGGATTCATGGCGACCTTGCCGGAAATGTGGCGACCTTGCCGGATATGTGGCGACGATGCCGGATTTCTGGCGACCTTGCCGGAATGTTGCGACCTTGCCGGATCTATGGCAACCTTGCCGGAAATGTGGCGACCTTGCCGGATTTGACGCGACCTTGCCGGAAATATGGCGACCTTGCCGGAATTATGGCGTCCTAGTCGGATTTATGGCGACCGTGCCGGAAATACGGCGACCTTGCCGGAGTTATGGCGACTTTGCAGATTTATGGCAAACTTGCCGGATTTATCGCGACTTTGCCGGAACTATGATGACATCGCCGGGATTATGGCGACCTTGCCCGATTTATGGCGTCCTCGCCGGGAATATGGCGACCTCGCCGGATTTATGGCGACCTTGCCGGAAATATGGCGACCTTGCCGGGTTTATGGCGACCTTGCCGCATTTGTGGCGACCTTGAAGGATTTATGGAGACCTTGCCGGAAATATGGCGACATTGCCGGAAATGTGGCGACCTTGCCGGATTCGTGGCGACCTTGCCGGATTTATGGCGACCTTGCCTGAAATGTGGCGACCTTGACGGATTTGTGGCGACCTTGCCGGATTCATGGCGACCTTGCCGGGGATGTGGCGACCTTGCCGGATTTATGGCGTCCTAGCCGGATTTATGGCGACCGTGCCGGAATTACGGCGACCTTGCCGGAGTTACGGTGACTCTGAAGATTTATGGCGACCTTGCCGGATTTATGGCGACTTTGCCGGATATATGGCGACCTCGCCGGAATTATGGCGACCTTGCCGGATTTATGGCGACCTCGCCGGAAATGTGGCGACCTCGCCGGATTTATGGCGACCTTGCCGGAAATATGGCGACCTTGCCGGATTAATTGCGACCTTGCCGCATTTGTGTCGACCTTGCCGGATTTATGGTGACCTTGCCGGAAATATGGCGACATTGCCGGAAATGTGGCGACCCTGCCGGATTTGTGGCGACTTTGCCGAATTTATGGCGACCTTGCCGGAAATGTGGCGACCTTGCCGGATTTGTGGCGACCTTGCCGCATTTGTGTCGACCTTGCCGGATTTATGGTGAACTTGCCGGAAATATGGCGACATTGCCGGAAATGTGACGACCCTGCCGGACCTGTGGCGACTTTGCCGAATTTATGGCGACCTTGCCGGAAATGTGGCGACCTTGCCGGATTTGTGGCGACCTTGCCGGATTTATGGCGACATTCCCGGATTAATGGCGACCTTGCCGGAAATGTGGCGATCTTGCCGGAAATGTGGCGACCTTGCCGCATCTGTGGCTACCTTGCTGGATTTGTGGCGACCTTGCCGGATTTATGGCGACCTTCCCGGAAATGTGGCGACCTTGCCGGATTTGTGGCGACGTTGCCGGATTCATGGCGACCTTGCCGGGAATGTGGCGACCTTGCCGGATTTATGGCGACATTCCCGGATTAATGGCGACGTTGCCGGGGATGTGGCGACCTTGCCGGATTTGTGGCGACCTTGCCGGATTTATGGCGACCTTGCCGGAATTGTGGCGACCTTGCCTTATTTGTGGCGACCTTGCCGGATTTATGGCGACCTTGCCGCAAATGTGGCGACCTTGCCGGATTTGTGGCGACCTTGCCGGATTTATAGCGACCTTGTGGGATTTGTGGCGACCTTGCCGGATTGATGGCGACCTTGCCGGAAATGTGGCGACCTTGCGGGATTCATGGCGACCTTGCCGGAAATGTGGCGACGATGCCGGATTTGTGGCGACGATGCCGGATTTCTGGCGACCTTGCCGCAAATGTGGCGACCTTGCCGAATTTGTGGCGACCTTGCCGGATATATGGCGACTTTGTGGGATTTGTGGCGACCTTGCCGGATTTATGGCGACCTTGCTGGAAATGTGGCGACCTTGCCGGATTTGACGCGACCTTGTGGCGACCTTGCCGGATTCATGGCGACCTTGCCGGATTTGACGCACCTTGCCGGATTTATGGCGACTTTGCCGGAAATATGGCTACCTTGCCCGATTTGCGGCAAACTTGCCGGATTTATGGCGACCTTGTCGGAAATATGGCGACTTTGCGGGATTTGTGGCGACCATGACGGATTTATGGCGACTTTGCCTGAAATATGTCGACCTTGCCGGATTTGTGGCGACCTTGCCGGATTGTTGGCGACCTCGCCGGGAATGTAGTGACCTTGCCGGATTTGCGGCGACGATGCCGGATTTCTGGCGACCTTGCCGAAATGTTGCGACCTTGCCGGATTTGTGGCGACCTCGCCGGATCTATGGCGAACTTGCCGGAAATGTGGCGACCTTAGCCGGGTTTGACGCGACCTTGCCGAATTTATGGCTACCTTGATTGAAATGTGGCGACCTTGCCGGATTTGACGCACCTTGCCTGATTCATGGCGACTTTGCCGGAAATATGACTACCTTGCCCGATTTGCGGCAAACTTGCCGGATTTATGGCGACCTTGTCGGAAATATGGCGACTTTGCCGGATTTGTGGCGACCATGCCGGATTTATGGCGACTTTGCCTGAAATATGTCGACCTTGCCGGTTTTGTGGCGACCTTGCCGGATTGTTGGCGACCTTGCCGGGAATGTAGCGACCTTGCCGGATTTGTGGCGACATTGTCGGATTTATGGCGACCTCGACGGAAATGTTGCGATCTTGCCGGATTTTTGGTGACCTTGCCGGAAATATGGCGACCTTGCTGGAAATGTGGCGACCTTGCCGGATTTGACTCCACCTTGCCGGATTAATTGCGACTTTGCCGGAAATATGGCGACCTTGCCGGGTTTGACGCACAATTGCCGGATTTATGGCGACCTTGACGGAAATATGGCGACCTTGCCCTATGTGTGCCGGCCTTGCCGGATTTATGGCGACCTTGCCGGAAATATGGCGACCTTGCCGGATTTGCGGCGACCTCGCCGAATTTATGGCGACCTTGACGGAAATATGGCGACCTTGCCGGATTTGTGGTAACCTTGCCGCAAATATGGCGACCTTGCCGGATTGATGGCGTCCTAGCCGGATTTATGGCGACCGCGCCCGAAATACGGCGACCTTGCCGGAGTTATGGCGACATTGCAGATTTATGGCGCCCTTGCAGGATTTATGGCGACCTTGCCGGGTTTATGGCGACCTCGCCGGAAATATGGCGACCTCGCCGGATTTATGGCGATCTTGCCGGAAATATGGCGACCTTGCCGGATTTATTGCGACCTTGCCGAATTTATGGCGACATTGCCGGATTTATGGCGACATTGCCGGAAATGTGGCGACCCTGCCGGATTTGTGGCGACCCTGCCGGATTTGTGGCGACTTTGCCGGATTTATGGCGACCTTGCCGGATTTGTGGCTACCTTGCCGAATTTATGGCGACCTTGCCGGGAATGTGGCGACCTTGCCGGATTTATGGCGACATTCCCGGATTAATAGCGACATTGCCGGAAATGTGCCGACCTTGCCGGAAATGTGGCGACCTTGCCGAATTTGTGGCGACCTCGCTGGATTTATGGCGACCTTGCCGGATTTATGGCGACCTTGCCGGAAATGTGGCGACCTTGCCGGATTTGTGGCGACCTTGCCGGATTTATGGCGACCTTGCCGCAAATGTGGCGACCTTGCCGAATTTGTGGCGATCTTGCCGGATTTCGGGCGACCTTGCCGCAAATGTGGCGACCTTGCCGGATTCATGGCGACCTTGCCGGGAATGTGGCGACCTTGCCGGATTTATGGCGACATTCCCGGATTAATGGCGACCTTGCCGGAGATGTGGCGACCTTGCCGGATTTGTGGCGACCGGGCAGGATTATGGCGACCCTGCCGGAATTGTGGCGACCTTGCCGGATTTATGGCGACCTTGCCGCAAATGTGGCGACCTTGCCGAATTTGTGGCGATCTTGCCGGATTTCGGGCGACCTTGCCGCAAATGTGGCGACCTTGCCGGATTCATGGCGACCTTGCCGGGAATGTGGCGACCTTGCCGGATTTATGGCGACATTCCCGGATTAATGGCGACCTTTCCGGGGATGTGGCGACCTTGCCGGATTTGTGGCGTCCTAGCCGGATTTATGGCGACCGTGCCGGAACTACGGCGACCTTGCTGGAGTTACGGTGACTCTGAAGATTTATGGCGACCTTGCCGGATTTATGGCGACTTTGCCGGATATATGGCGACCTCGCCGGAATTATGGCGACCTTGCCGGATTTATGGCGACCTCGCCGGAAATATGGCGACCTCGCCGGATTTATGGCGACCTTTCCGGAAATATGGCGACCTTGCCGGATTTATTGCAAACTTGCCGGATTTATGGCGACCTTGACGGAAATATGGCGACCTTGCCCGATGTGTGCCGACCTTGCCGGATTTATGGCGACCTTGCCGGAAATATGGCGACCTTGCCGGATTTGCGGCGACCTCGCCGAATTTATGGCGACCTTGACGGAAATATGGCGACCTTGCCGGATTTGTGGTAACCTTGCCGCAAATATGGCGACCTTGCCGGAATTGTGGCGACCTTGCTGGATTTATGGCGACCTTGCCGCAAATGTGGCGACCTTGCCGAATTTGTGGCGATCTTGCCGGATTTCGGGCGACCTTGCCGCAAATGTGGCGACCTTGCCGGATTCATGGCGACCTTGCCGGGAATGTGGTGACCTTGCCGGATTTATGGCGACATTCCCGGATTTATGGCGACCTTGCCGAGGATGTGGCGACCTTGCCGGATTTGTGGCGTCCTTGCCGGATTTATGGCGACCGTGCCGGAACTACGGCGACCTTGCCGTAGTTACGGTGACTCTGAAGATTTATGGCGACCTTGCCGGATTTATGGCGACTTTGCCGGATATATGGCGACCTCGCCGGAATTATGGCGACCTTGCCGGATTTATGGCGACCTCGCCGGAAATATGGCGACCTCGCCGGATTTATGGCGACGTTGCCGGAAATATGGCGACCTTGCCGGATTTATTGCGACCTTGCCGAATTTATGGCGACATTGCCGGATTTATGGCGACATTGCCGGAAATGTGGCGACCCTGCCGGATTTGTGGCGACCCTGCCGGATTTGTGGCGACTTTGCCGGATTTTTATGGCGACCTTGCCGGATTTGTGGCTACCTTGCCGAATTTATGGCGACCTTGCCGGGAATGTGGCGACCTTGCCGGATTTATGGCGACATTCCCGTCATTAATAGCGACATTGCCGGAAATGTGCCGACCTTGCCGGAAATGTGGCGACCTTGCCGCATTTGTGGCGACCTTGCTGGATTTGTGGCGACCTTGCCGGATTTATGGCGACCTTGCCGGAAATGTGGCGACCTTGCCGGATTTGTGGCGACATTGCCGGATTTGATGGCGACAATGCCGGAAATGTGGCGACCTTGCCGGATTTATGGTGACATTCCCGGATTAATGGCGACCTTGCCGGAGATGTGGCGACCTTGCCGGATTTGTGGCGACCTGGCAGGATTATGGCGACCCTGCCGGAATTGTGGCGACCTTGCCGGATTTATGGCGACCTTGCCGCAAATGTGGCGACCTTGCCGAATTTGTGGCGATCTTGCCGGATTTCGGGCGACCTTGCCGCAAATGTGGCGACCTTGCCGGATTCATGGCGACCTTGCCGGGAATGTGGCGACCTTGCCGGATTTATGGCGACATTCCCGGATTTATGGCGACCTTGCCGAGGATGTGGCGACCTTGCCGGATTTGTGGCGTCCTAGCCGGATTTATGGCGACCGTGCCGGAACTACGGCGACCTTGCCGTAGTTACGGTGACTCTGAAGATTTATGGCGACCTTGCCGGATTTATGGCGACTTTGCCGGATATATGGCGACCTCGCCGGAATTATGGCGACCTTGCCGGATTTATGGCGACCTCGCCGGAAATATGGCGACCTCGCCGGATTTATGGCGACCTTGCCGGAAATATGGCGACCTTGCCGGATTTATTGCGACCTTGCCGAATTTATGGCGACATTGCCGGATTTATGGCGACATTGCCGGAAATGTGGCGACCCTGCCGGATTTGTGGCGACCCTGCCGGATTTGTGGCGACTTTGCCGGATTTATGGCGACCTTGCCGGATTTGTGGCTACCTTGCCGAATTTATGGCGACCTTGCCGGGAATGTGGCGACCTTGCCGGATTTATGGCGACATTCCCGGATTAATAGCGACATTGCCGGAAATGTGCCGACCTTGCCGGAAATGTGGCGACCTTGCCGCATTTGTGGCGACCTTGCTGGATTTGTGGCGACCTTGCCGGATTTATGGCGACCTTGCCGGAAATGTGGCGACCTTGCCGGATTTGTGGCGACATTGCCGGATTTGATGGCGACAATGCCGGAAATGTGGCGACCTTGCCGGATTTATGGTGACATTCCCGGATTAATGGCGACCTTGCCGGAGATGTGGCGACCTTGCCGGATTTGTGGCGACCTGGCAGGATTATGGCGACCCTGCCGGAATTGTGGCGACCTTGCCGGATTTATGGCGACCTTGCCGCAAATGTGGCGACCTTGCCGAATTTGTGGCGATCTTGCCGGATTTCGGGCGACCTTGCCGCAAATGTGGCGACCTTGCCGGATTCATGGCGACCTTGCCGGGAATGTGGCGACCTTGCCGGATTTATTGCGACATTCCCTGATTAATGGCGACCTTGCCGGGGATGTGGCGACCTTGCCGGATTTGTGGCGTCCTAGCCGGATTTATGGCGACCGTGCCGGAACTACGGCGACCTTGCCGGAGTTACGGTGACTCTGAAGATTTATGGCGACCTTGCCGGATTTATGGCGACTTTGCCGGATATATGGCGACCTCGCCGGAATTATGGCGACCTTGCCGGATTTATGGCGACCTCGCCGGAAATATGGCGACCTCGCCGGATTTATGGCGACCTTGCCGGAAATATGGCGACCTTGCCGGATTTATTGCAAACTTGCCGGATTTATGGCGACCTTGACGGAAATATGGCGACCTTGCCCGATGTGTGCCGACCTTGCCGGATTTATGGCGACCTTGCCGGAAATATGGCGACCTTGCCGGATTTGCGGCGACCTCGCCGAATTTATGGCGACCTTGACGGAAATATGGCGACCTTGCCGGATTTGTGGTAACCTTGCCGCAAATATGGCGACCTTGCCGGATTGATGGCGTCCTAGCCGGATTTATGGCGACCGCGCCCGAAATACGGCGACCTTGCCGGAGTTATGGCGACATTGCAGATTTATGGCGCCCTTGCCGGATTTATGGCGACTTTGCCGGATATATGGCGACATCGCCGGAAATATGGCGACCTTGCCGGATTTATGGCGACCTCGCCGGAAATATGGCGACCTCGCCGGATTTATGGCGATCTTGCCGGAAATATGGCGACCTTGCCGGATTTATTGCGACCTTGCCGAATTTATGGCGACCTTGCCGGATTTATGGCGACATTGCCGGAAATGTGGCGACCCTGCCGGATTTGTGGCGACCCTGCCGGATTTGTTGCGACTTTGCCGGATTTATGGCGACCTTGCCGGATTTGTGGCTACCTTGCCGAATTTATGGCGACCTTGCCGGGTATGTGGCGACCTTGCCGGATTTATGGCGACATTCCCGGATTAATAGCGACATTGCCGGAAATGTGCCGACCTTGCCGGAAATGTGGCGACCTTGCCGCATTTGTGGCGACCTTGCTGGATTTGTGGCGACTTTGCCGGATTTATGGCGACCTTGCCGGAAATGTGGCGACCTTGCCGGATTTGTGGCGACCTTGCCGGATTTATGGCGACCTTGCCGGAAATGTGGCGACCTTGCCGGATTTATGGTGACATTCCCGGATTAATGGCGACCTTGCCGGAGATGTGGCGACCTTGCCGGATTTGTGGCGACCTGGCAGGATTATGACGACCTTGCCGGAATTGTGGCGACCTTGCCGGATTTATGGCGACCTTGCCGCAAATGTGGCGACCTTGCCGAATTTGTGGCGATCTTGCCGGATTTCGGGCGACCTTGCCGCAAATGTGGCGACCTTGCCGGATTCATGGCGACCTTGCCGGGAATGTGGCGACCTTGCCGGATTTATGGCGACATTCCCGGATTAATGGCGACCTTGCCGGGGATGTGGCGACCTTGCCGGATTTGTGGCGTCCTAGCCGGATTTATGGCGACCGTGCCGGATCTACGGCGACCTTGCCGGAGTTACGGTGACTCTGAAGATTTATGGCGACCTTGCCGGATTTATGGCGACTTTGCCGGATATATGGCGACCTCGCCGGAATTATGGCGACCTTGCCGGATTTATGGCGACCTCGCCGGAAATATGGCGACCTCGCCGGATTTATGGCGACCTTGCCGGAAATATGGCGACCTTGCCGGATTTATTGCGACCTTGCCGCATTTATGTCGACCTTGCCGGATTTATGGTGACCTTGCCGGAAATATGGCGACATTGCCGGAAATGTGGCGACCCTGCCGGATTTGACGCAAACTTGCCGGATTTATGGCGACCTTGACGGAAATATGGCGACTTTGCCCGATTTGTGGCGACCTTGCAGGATTCATGACGACCTTGCCGGAAATATGGCGACCTTGCCGGATTTGCGGCGACCTTGCCGAATTTATGGCGACCTTGCCGGATTTATGGCGACATTGCCGGAAATGTGGCGACCCTGCCGGATTTGTGGCGACCCTGCCGGATTTGTTGCGACTTTGCCGGATTTATGGCGACCTTGCCGGATTTGTGGCTACCTTGCCGAATTTATGGCGACCTTGCCGGGTATGTGGCGACCTTGCCGGATTTATGGCGACATTCCCGGATTAATAGCGACATTGCCGGAAATGTGCCGACCTTGCCGGAAATGTGGCGACCTTGCCGCATTTGTGGCGACCTTGCTGGATTTGTGGCGACTTTGCCGGATTTATGGCGACCTTGCCGGAAATGTGGCGACCTTGCCGGATTTGTGGCGACCTTGCCGGATTTATGGCGACCTTGCCGGAAATGTGGCGACCTTGCCGGATTTATGGTGACATTCCCGGATTAATGGCGACCTTGCCGGAGATGTGGCGACCTTGCCGGATTTGTGGCGACCTGGCAGGATTATGACGACCTTGCCGGAATTGTGGCGACCTTGCCGGATTTATGGCGACCTTGCCGCAAATGTGGCGACCTTGCCGAATTTGTGGCGATCTTGCCGGATTTCGGGCGACCTTGCCGCAAATGTGGCGACCTTGCCGGATTCATGGCGACCTTGCCGGGAATGTGGCGACCTTGCCGGATTTATGGCGACATTCCCGGATTAATGGCGACCTTGCCGGGGATGTGGCGACCTTGCCGGATTTGTGGCGTCCTAGCCGGATTTATGGCGACCGTGCCGGATCTACGGCGACCTTGCCGGAGTTACGGTGACTCTGAAGATTTATGGCGACCTTGCCGGATTTATGGCGACTTTGCCGGATATATGGCGACCTCGCCGGAATTATGGCGACCTTGCCGGATTTATGGCGACCTCGCCGGAAATATGGCGACCTCGCCGGATTTATGGCGACCTTGCCGGAAATATGGCGACCTTGCCGGATTTATTGCGACCTTGCCGCATTTATGTCGACCTTGCCGGATTTATGGTGACCTTGCCGGAAATATGGCGACATTGCCGGAAATGTGGCGACCCTGCCGGATTTGACGCAAACTTGCCGGATTTATGGCGACCTTGACGGAAATATGGCGACTTTGCCCGATTTGTGGCGACCTTGCAGGATTCATGACGACCTTGCCGGAAATATGGCGACCTTGCCGGATTTGCGGCGACCTCGCCGAATTTATGGCGATTTGCCGGATTTACGGCGTCCTAGCCGGATTTATGGCGACCGCGCCCGAAATACGGCGACCTTTCCGGAGTTATGGCGACATTGCAGATTTATGGCGACCTTGCCGGATTTATGGCGACTTTGCCGGATATATGGCGACCTCGCCGGAAATATGGCGACCTTGCCGGATTTATGGCGACCTCGCCGGAAACATGGGGACCTCGCCGGATTTATGGCGACCTTGCCGGAAATATGGCGTCCTAGCCGGATTTATGGCGACCGTGCCGGAACTACGGCGACCTTGCCGTAGTTACGGTGACTCTGAAGATTTATGGCGACCTTGCCGGATTTATGGCGACTTTGCCGGATATATGGCGACCTCGCCGGAATTATGGCGACCTTGCCGGATTTATGGCGACCTCGCCGGAAATATGGCGACCTCGCCGGATTTATGGCGACCTTGCCGGAAATATGGCGACCTTGCCGGATTTATTGCGACCTTGCCGAATTTATGGCGACATTGCCGGATTTATGGCGACATTGCCGGAAATGTGGCGACCCTGCCGGATTTGTGGCGACCCTGCCGGATTTGTGGCGACTTTGCCGGATTTATGGCGACCTTGCCGGATTTGTGGCTACCTTGCCGAATTTATGGCGACCTTGCCGGGAATGTGGCGACCTTGCCGGATTTATGGCGACATTCCCGGATTAATAGCGACATTGCCGGAAATGTGCCGACCTTGCCGGAAATGTGGCGACCTTGCCGCATTTGTGGCGACCTTGCTGGATTTGTGGCGACCTTGCCGGATTTATGGCGACCTTGCCGGAAATGTGGCGACCTTGCCGGATTTGTGGCGACATTGCCGGATTTGATGGCGACAATGCCGGAAATGTGGCGACCTTGCCGGATTTATGGTGACATTCCCGGATTAATGGCGACCTTGCCGGAGATGTGGCGACCTTGCCGGATTTGTGGCGACCTGGCAGGATTATGGCGACCCTGCCGGAATTGTGGCGACCTTGCCGGATTTATGGCGACCTTGCCGCAAATGTGGCGACCTTGCCGAATTTGTGGCGATCTTGCCGGATTTCGGGCGACCTTGCCGCAAATGTGGCGACCTTGCCGGATTCATGGCGACCTTGCCGGGAATGTGGCGACCTTGCCGGATTTATTGCGACATTCCCTGATTAATGGCGACCTTGCCGGGGATGTGGCGACCTTGCCGGATTTGTGGCGTCCTAGCCGGATTTATGGCGACCGTGCCGGAACTACGGCGACCTTGCCGGAGTTACGGTGACTCTGAAGATTTATGGCGACCTTGCCGGATTTAGGGCGACTTTGCCGGATATATGGCGACCTCGCCGGAATTATGGCGACCTTGCCGGATTTATGGCGACCTCGCCGGAAATATGGCGACCTCGCCGGATTTATGGCGACCTTGCCGGAAATATGGCGACCTTGCCGGATTTATTGCAAACTTGCCGGATTTATGGCGACCTTGACGGAAATATGGCGACCTTGCCCGATGTGTGCCGACCTTGCCGGATTTATGGCGACCTTGCCGGAAATATGGCGACCTTGCCGGATTTGCGGCGACCTCGCCGAATTTATGGCGACCTTGACGGAAATATGGCGACCTTGCCGGATTTGTGGTAACCTTGCCGCAAATATGGCGACCTTGCCGGATTGATGGCGTCCTAGCCGGATTTATGGCGACCGCGCCCGAAATACGGCGACCTTGCCGGAGTTATGGCGACATTGCAGATTTATGGCGCCCTTGCCGGATTTATGGCGACTTTGCCGGATATATGGCGACATCGCCGGAAATATGGCGACCTTGCCGGATTTATGGCGACCTCGCCGGAAATATGGCGACCTCGCCGGATTTATGGCGATCTTGCCGGAAATATGGCGACCTTGCCGGATTTATTGCGACCTTGCCGAATTTATGGCGACCTTGCCGGATTTATGGCGACATTGCCGGAAATGTGGCGACCCTGCCGGATTTGTGGCGACCCTGCCGGATTTGTTGCGACTTTGCCGGATTTATGGCGACCTTGCCGGATTTGTGGCTACCTTGCCGAATTTATGGCGACCTTGCCGGGTATGTGGCGACCTTGCCGGATTTATGGCGACATTCCCGGATTAATAGCGACATTGCCGGAAATGTGCCGACCTTGCCGGAAATGTGGCGACCTTGCCGCATTTGTGGCGACCTTGCTGGATTTGTGGCGACTTTGCCGGATTTATGGCGACCTTGCCGGAAATGTGGCGACCTTGCCGGATTTGTGGCGACCTTGCCGGATTTATGGCGACCTTGCCGGAAATGTGGCGACCTTGCCGGATTTATGGTGACATTCCCGGATTAATGGCGACCTTGCCGGATATGTGGCGACCTTGCCGGATTTGTGGCGACCTGGCAGGATTATGACGACCTTGCCGGAATTGTGGCGACCTTGCCGGATTTATGGCGACCTTGCCGCAAATGTGGCGACCTTGCCGAATTTGTGGCGATCTTGCCGGATTTCGGGCGACCTTGCCGCAAATGTGGCGACCTTGCCGGATTCATGGCGACCTTGCCGGGAATGTGGCGACCTTGCCGGATTTATGGCGACATTCCCGGATTAATGGCGACCTTGCCGGGGATGTGGCGACCTTGCCGGATTTGTGGCGTCCTAGCCGGATTTATGGCGACCGTGCCGGATCTACGGCGACCTTGCCGGAGTTACGGTGACTCTGAAGATTTATGGCGACCTTGCCGGATTTATGGCGACTTTGCCGGATATATGGCGACCTCGCCGGAATTATGGCGACCTTGCCGGATTTATGGCGACCTCGCCGGAAATATGGCGACCTCGCCGGATTTATGGCGACCTTGCCGGAAATATGGCGACCTTGCCGGATTTATTGCGACCTTGCCGCATTTATGTCGACCTTGCCGGATTTATGGTGACCTTGCCGGAAATATGGCGACATTGCCGGAAATGTGGCGACCCTGCCGGATTTGACGCAAACTTGCCGGATTTATGGCGACCTTGACGGAAATATGGCGACTTTGCCCGATTTGTGGCGACCTTGCAGGATTCATGACGACCTTGCCGGAAATATGGCGACCTTGCCGGATTTGCGGCGACCTCGCCGAATTTATGGCGATTTGCCGGATTTACGGCGTCCCTAGCCGGATTTATGGCGACCGCGCCCGAAATACGGCGACCTTTCCGGAGTTATGGCGACATTGCAGATTTATGGCGACCTTGCCGGATTTATGGCGACTTTGCCGGATATATGGCGACCTCGCCGGAAATATGGCGACCTTGCCGGATTTATGGCGACCTCGCCGGAAACATGGGGACCTCGCCGGATTTATGGCGACCTTGCCGGAAATATGGCGACCTTGCCGGATTTTTTGCGACCTTGCCGCATTTGTGTCGACCCTGCCGGATTTGTGGCGACTTTGCCGGATTCATGGCGACCTTGCCGGAAATGTGGCGACCTTGCCAGATTTGTGGCGATGATGGCGGATTTCTGGCGACCTTGCCGGAATGTTGCGACCTTGCCGGATCTATGGCGACCTTGCCGAAAATGTGGCGACCTTGCCGGATTTGACGCGACCTTGCCGGAAATATGGCGACCTTGCCGGATTTATGGCGTCCTAGACGGATTTATGGCGACCGTGCCGGAAATACGGCGACCTTGCCGGAGTTATGGCGACTTTGCAGATTTATGGCAAACTTGCCGGATTTATCGCGAATTTGCCGGAACTATGATGACATCGCCGGGATTATGGCGACCTTGCCCGATTTATGGCGACCTCGCCGGGAATATGGCGACCTCGCCGGATTTATGGCGACCTTGCCGGAAATATGGCGACCTTGCCGGGTTTATGGCGACCTTGCCGCATTTGTGGCGACCTTGAAGGATTTATGGAGACCTCGCCGGAAATATGGCGACATTGCCGGAAATGTGGCGACCTTGCCGGATTCGTGGCGACCTTGCCGGATTTATGGCGACCTTGCCTGAAATGTGGCGACGACGGATTTGTGGCGACCTTGCCGGATTCCTGGCGACCTTGCAGGGGATGTGGCGACCTTGCCGGATTTATGGCGTCCTAGCCGGATTTATGGCGACCGTGCCGGAACTACGGCGACCTTGCCGGAGTTACGGTGACTGTGGAGATTTATGGCGACCTTGCCGGATTTATGGCGACTTTGCCGGATACATGGCGACCTCGCCGGAATTATGGCGACCTTGCCGGATTTATGGCGACCTCGCCGGAAATATGGCGACCTCGCCGGATTTATGGCGACCTTGCCGGAAATATGGCGACCTTGCCGGATTTATTGCGACATTGCCGCATTTGTGTCGACCTTGCCGGATTTATGGTGACCTTGCCGGAAATATGGCGACATTGCCGGAAATGTGGCGACCCTGCCGATTTGTGGCGACTTTGCCGAATTTATGGCGACCTTGCCGGAAATGTGGCGACCTTGCCGGATTTGTGGCGACCTTGCCGGATTTATGGCGACATTCCCGGATTAATGGCGACCTTGCCGGAAATGTGGCGATCTTGCCGGAAATGTGGCGACCTTGCCGCATTTGTGGCGACCTTGCCGGATTTATGGCGACCTTGCCGGAAATGTGGCGACCTTGCCGGATTTGTGGCGACCTTGCCGGATTCATGGCGACCTTGCCGGTAATGTAGCGACCTTGCCGGATTTATGGCGACATTCCCGGATTAATGGCGACGTTGCCGGGGATGTGGCGACCTTGCCGGATTTGTGGCGACCTTGCCGGATTTTATGGCGACCTTGCCGGAATTGTGGCGACCTTGCCTTATTTGTGGCGACCTTGCCGGATTTATGGCGACCTTGCCGCAAATGTGGCGACCTTGCCGGATTTGTGGCGGACCTTGCCGGATTTATAGCGACCTCGTGGGATTTGTGGCGACCTTGCCGGATTTATGGCGAACTTGCCGGAAATGTGGCGACCTTGCGGGATTCATGGCGACCTTGCCGGAAATGTGGCGACCTTGCCGGATTTGTGGCGACGATGCCGGATTTCTGGCGACCTTGCCGCAAATGTGGCGACCTTGCCGGATTTGTGGCGACCTTGCCGGATATATGGCGACCTTGTGGGATTTGTGGCGACCTTGCCTGATTTATGGCGACCTTGCTGGAAATGTGGCGACCTTGCCGGATTTGCGGCGACGATGCCGCATTTCTGGCGACCTTGCCGAAATGTTGCGACCTTGCCGGATTTGTGGCGACCTTGCCGGATCTATGGCGAGCTTGCCGGAAATGTGGCGACCTTAGCCGTGTTTGACGCGACCTTGCCGAATTTATGGCTACCTTGATTGAAATGTGGCGACCTTGCCGGATTTGACGCACCTTGCCGGATTTATGGCGACTTTGCCGGAAATATGGCTACCTTGCCCGATTTGCGGCAAACTTGCCGGATTTATGGCGACCTTGTCGGAAATATGGCGACTTTGCCGGATTTGTGGCGACCATGACGGATTTATGGCGACTTTGCCTGAAATATGTCGACCTTGCCGGATTTGTGGCGACCTTGCCGGATTGTTGGCGACCTCGCCGGGAATGTAGCGACCTTGCCGGATTTGCGGCGACGATGCCGGATTTCTGGCGAACTTGCCGAAATGTTGCGACCTTGCCGGATTTGTGGCGACCTTGCCGGATCTATGGCGAGCTTCCCGGAAATGTGGCGACCTTAGCCGGGTTTGACGCGACTTTGCCGAATTTATGGCTACCTTGATTGAAATGTGGCGACGTTACCGGATTTGACGCACCTTGCCGGATTCATGGCGAGTTTGCCGGAAATATGGCTACCTTGCCCGATTTGCGGCAAACTTGCCGGATTTATGGCGACCTTGTCGGAAATATGGCGACTTTACCGGATTTGTGGCGACCATGCCGGATTTATGGCGACTTTGCCTGAAATATGTCGACCTTGTCGGATTTGTGGCGACCTTGCCGGATGTTTGGCGACCTTGCCGGGAATGTAGCGACCTTGCCGGATTTGTGGCGACATTGTCGGATTTATGGCGACCTCGACGGAAATGTTGCGATCTTGCGGATTTTTGGTGACCTTGCCGGAAATATGGCGACCTTGCTGGAAATGTGGCGACCTTGCCGGATTTGACGCCACCTTGCAGGATTAATTGCGACTTTGCCGGAAATATGGCGACCTTACCGGATCTGACGCAAACTTGCCGGATTTATGGCGACCTTGACGGAAATATGGCGACCTTGCCCGATGTGTGGCGACCTTGCCGGATTTATGGCGACCTTGCCGGAAATATGGCGACCTTGCCGGATTTGCGGCGACCTCGCCGAATTTATGGCGACCTTGACGGAAATATGGCGACCTTGCCGGGTTTATGGCGACCTTGCCGCATTTGTGGCGACCTTGAAGGATTTATGGAGACCTCGCCGGAAATATGGCGACATTGCCGGAAATGTGGCGACCTTGCCGGATTCGTGGCGACCTTGCCGGATTTATGGCGACCTTGCCTGAAATGTGGCGACGACGGATTTGTGGCGACCTTGCCGGATTCCTGGCGACCTTGCAGGGGATGTGGCGACCTTGCCGGATTTATGGCGTCCTAGCCGGATTTATGGCGACCGTGCCGGAACTACGGCGACCTTGCCGGAGTTACGGTGACTGTGGAGATTTATGGCGACCTTGCCGGATTTATGGCGACTTTGCCGGATACATGGCGACCTCGCCGGAAATTATGGCGACCTTGGCCGGATTTATGGCGACCTCGCCGGAAATATGGCGACCTCGGATTTATGGCGACCTTGCCGGAAATATGGCGACCTTGCCGGATTTATTGCGACATTGCCGCATTTGTGTCGACCTTGCCGGATTTATGGTGACCTTGCCGGAAATATGGCGACATTGCCGGAAATGTGGCGACCCTGCCGATTTGTGGCGACTTTGCCGAATTTATGGCGACCTTGCCGGAAATGTGGCGACCTTGCCGGATTTGTGGCGACCTTGCCGGATTTATGGCGACATTCCCGGATTAATGGCGACCTTGCCGGAAATGTGGCGATCTTGCCGGAAATGTGGCGACCTTGCCGCATTTGTGGCGACCTTGCCGGATTTATGGCGACCTTGCCGGAAATGTGGCGACCTTGCCGGATTTGTGGCGACCTTGCCGGATTCATGGCGACCTTGCCGGTAATGTAGCGACCTTGCCGGATTTATGGCGACATTCCCGGATTAATGGCGACGTTGCCGGGGATGTGGCGACCTTGCCGGATTTGTGGCGACCTTGCCGGATTTATGGCGACCTTGCCGGAATTGTGGCGACCTTGCCTTATTTGTGGCGACCTTGCCGGATTTATGGCGACCTTGCCGCAAATGTGGCGACCTTGCCGGATTTGTGGCGACCTTGCCGGATTTATAGCGACCTCGTGGGATTTGTGGCGACCTTGCCGGATTTATGGCGAACTTGCCGGAAATGTGGCGACCTTGCGGGATTCATGGCGACCTTGCCGGAAATGTGGCGACCTTGCCGGATTTGTGGCGACGATGCCGGATTTCTGGCGACCTTGCCGCAAATGTGGCGACCTTGCCGGATTGTGGCGACCTTGCCGGATATATGGCGACCTTGTGGGATTTGTGGCGACCTTGCCTGATTTATGGCGACCTTGCTGGAAATGTGGCGACCTTGCCGGATTTGCGGCGACGATGCCGCATTTCTGGCGACCTTGCCGAAATGTTGCGACCTTGCCGGATTTGTGGCGACCTTGCCGGATCTATGGCGAGCTTGCCGGAAATGTGGCGACCTTAGCCGTGTTTGACGCGACCTTGCCGAATTTATGGCTACCTTGATTGAAATGTGGCGACCTTGCCGGATTTGACGCACCTTGCCGGATTTATGGCGACTTTGCCGGAAATATGGCTACCTTGCCCGATTTGCGGCAAACTTGCCGGATTTATGGCGACCTTGTCGGAAATATGGCGACTTTGCCGGATTTGTGGCGACCATGACGGATTTATGGCGACTTTGCCTGAAATATGTCGACCTTGCCGGATTTGTGGCGACCTTGCCGGATTGTTGGCGACCTCGCCGGGAATGTAGCGACCTTGCCGGATTTGCGGCGACGATGCCGGATTTCTGGCGACCTTGCCGAAATGTTGCGACCTTGCCGGATTTGTGGCGACCTTGCCGGATCTATGGCGAGCTTCCCGGAAATGTGGCGACCTTAGCCGGGTTTGACGCGACTTTGCCGAATTTATGGCTACCTTGATTGAAATGTGGCGACGTTACCGGATTTGACGCACCTTGCCGGATTCATGGCGAGTTTGCCGGAAATATGGCTACCTTGCCCGAATTTGCGGCAAACTTGCCGGATTTATGGCGACCTTGTCGGAAATATGGCGACTTTACCGGATTTGTGGCGACCATGCCGGATTTATGGCGACTTTGCCTGAAATATGTCGACCTTGTCGGATTTGTGGCGACCTTGCCGGATGTTTGGCGACCTTGCCGGGAATGTAGCGACCTTGCCGGATTTGTGGCGACATTGTCGGATTTATGGCGACCTCGACGGAAATGTTGCGATCTTGCCGGATTTTTGGTGACCTTGCCGGAAATATGGCGACCTTGCTGGAAATGTGGCGACCTTGCCGGATTTGACGCCACCTTGCCGGATTAATTGCGACTTTGCCGGAAATATGGCGACCTTACCGGATCTGACGCAAACTTGCCGGATTTATGGCGACCTTGACGGAAATATGGCGACCTTGCCCGATGTGTGGCGACCTTGCCGGATTTATGGCGACCTTGCCGGAAATATGGCGACCTTGCCGGATTTGCGGCGACCTCGCCGAATTTATGGCGACCTTGACGGAAATATGGCGACCTTGCCGGATTTGTGGCGACCTTGCCGGAAATGTGGCGACCTTGCCGGATTTATGGTGACATTCCCGGATTAATGGCGACCTTGCCGGAGATGTGGCGACCTTGCCGGATTTGTGGCGACCTGGCAGGATTATGGCGACCTTGCCGGAATTGTGGCGACCTTGCCGGATTTATGGCGACCTTGCCGCAAATGTGGCGACCTTGCCGAATTTGTGGCGATCTTGCAGGATTTATGGCGACCTTGTGGGATTTGTGGCGACCTTGCCGGATTTATGGCGACCTTGCGGAAATGTGGCGACCTTGCCGGATTCATGTTGACCTTGCCGGAAATGTGGCGACCTTGCCGGATTTGTGGCGACGATGCCGGATTTCGGGCGACCTTGCCGCAAATGTGGCGACCTTGCCGGATTCATGGCGACCTTGCCGGGAATGTGGCGACCTTGCCGGATTTATGGCGACATTCCCGGATTAATGGCGACCTTGCCGGGGATGTGGCGACCTTGCCGGATTTGTGGCGACCTTGACGGATTTGTGGCGATCTTGCCGGATTTATGGCGATCTCGCCGGAAATATGGCGACCTCGCCGGATTTATGGCGACCTTGCCGGAAATATGGCGACCTTGCCGGATTTATTGCGACCTTGCCGCATTTGTGGCGACCTTGCCGGATTTATGGCGACCTTGCGGAAATGTGGCGACCTTGCCGGATTCATGGTGACCTTGCCGGAAATGTGGCGACCTTGCCGGATTCATGGCGACCTTGCCGGGAATGTGGCGCCGTGCCGGATTTATGGCGACATTCCCAGTTTAATGGCGACCTTGCCGGGGATGTGGCGACCTTGCCTGATTTGTGGCGACCTTGCCGGATTAATGATGACCTCGCCGGAAATATGGCGACCTCGCAGGATTTATGGCGACCTTGCCGGAAATATGGCGACCTTGCCGGATTTATTGCGACCTAGCCGCATTTGTGGCGACCTTGCCGGATTTATGGTGACCGTGCCGGAAATATGGCGACATTGCCGGAAATGTGGCGAGCCTGCCGGAGTTGTGGCGACTTTGCCGGATTTATGGCGACCTTGCCGGAAATGTGGCGACCTTGCCGGATTTGTGGCGACCTTGCCGGATTTATGGCGACCTTGCCGGGAATGTGGCGACCTTGCCGGATTTATGGCGACATTCCCGGATTAATGGCGACCTTGCCGGAAATGTGCCGACCTTGCCGGAAATGTGGCGACGTTGCCGCATTTGTGGCGACCTTGCTGGATTTGTGGTGACCTTGCCGGATTTATGGCGACCTTGCCGGAAAAGTGGCGACCTTGCCGGATTTGTGGCGACCTTGCCGGATTTATGGCGACCTTGCCGGGAATGTGGCGACCTTGCCGGATTTATGGCGACATTCCCGGATTAATGGCGACCTTGCCGGAGATGTGGCGACCTTGCCGGATTTGTGGCGACCTGGCAGGATTATGGCGACCTTGCCGGAATTGTGACGACCTTGCATTATATGTGGCGACCTTGCCGGATTTATGGCGACCTTGCCGCAAATGTGGCGACCTTGCCGGATTTGTGGCGATCTTGCCGGATTTATGGCGACCTTGTGGGATTTGTAGCGACCTTGCCGGATTTATGGCGACCTTGCGGAAATGTGGCGACCTTTCCGGATTTGTGGCGACGATGCCGGATTTCGGGCGACCTTGCTGCAAATGTGGCGACCTTGCCGGATTTATGGCGACGTTGCCGGATTTGTGGCTACCTTGCCGAATTTATGGCGACCTTGCCGGGAATGTGGCGACCTTGCCGGATTTATGGCGACATTCTGGGATTAATGGCGATCTTGCCGGAAATGTGCCGACCTTGCCGGGAATGTGGCGACCTTGCCGCATTTGTGGCGACCTTGCTGGATTTGTGGCGACCTTGCCGGATTTATGGCGACCTTGCCGGAAATGTGGCGACCTTGCCGGATTTGTGGCGACCTTGCCGGATTTATGGCGACCTTGCCGGAAATGTGGCGACCTTGCCGGATTTATGGTGACATTCCCGGATTAATGGCGACCTTGCCGGAGATGTGGCGACCTTGCCGGATTTGTGGCGACCTGGCAGGATTATGGCGACCTTGCAGGAATTGTGGCGACCTTGCCGGATTTATGGCGACCTTGCCGCAAATGTGGCGACCTTGCCGAATTTGTGGCGATCTTGCCGGAAATATGGCGACCTTGCCGGATTTGTGCCGACCTAGCCGTATTTATGGCGACCGTGCCGGAAATATGGCGACCTTAACGGATTTATGGCGACCTTGCCGCAAATGTGGCGACCTTGCCGGATTTGTGGCGACCTTGCCGGATTTATGGCGACCTTGTGGAATTTGTGGCGACCTTGCCGGATTTATGGCGACCTTGCAGGAAATGTGGCGACCTTGCCGGACTTATGGCGACCTTGCCGGATTCATGGCGACCTTGCCGGAAATGTGGTGACCTTGCCGGATTTGTGGCGACGCCGGATTTATGGCGACCTTACCCGAATGTTGCGACCTTCCCGGATATGTGGCGACCTTGCCGGATCGATGGCGACCTTCCCGGAAATGTGTCGACCTTGCCGGATTTGACGCGACCTTGCCGAATTTATGGCTACCTTGATTGAAATGTGGCGACCTTGCCGGATTTGACGCCACCTTGCCGGATTTGTGGCGACCTTGCCGGATTGATGGTGACCTTGCCGGAAATATGGCGACCTTGCCGGATTTGTGGAGACCTTGCCGGAAATATGGCGACCTTACCGGATTTGTGGCGACCTTGCCGGATTTATGGCGACCTTGCCGGAAATATGGCGACCTTGCCGGATTTGTGGAGACCTTGCCGGAAATATGGCGACCTTGCCGGATTTGTGGCGACCATGCCGGATTTATGTCGACCTTGCCGGAAATATGGCTACCTTGCCGGATTTGTGGCGACCTTGCCGGATTCATGGCGACCTTCCCTGATTTGTGGCCACCATGCCGGATTTATGGCGACCTTGCCGGGAATATGGCGACCTTGCCGGATTTGTGGCGACGTTGCCGAAAATATGGCTACCTTGCCGGATTTGTGGCGACCTTGCCGGAATCATGCGACCTTGCCGGAAATATGGCGACGTTGCCATAATTTGTGGCGACTTTACGGGATTTATGCGGACCTTGACGGAAATATGGCGACCTCGTCGGATTTGCGGCGACCTTGGCCGATTTGTTGCGACCTTGCTGGAAATGTGGCGACCTTGCCGGATTTGTGGCGGCCGTGCCGGATTTATGGCGACCTTGCCGGAAATAGGCGACTCTGCCTGATTTGTGGCGACCTTGCCGGATTTATGGCGACCTTGCCGGATTTGTGGTGACCTTGCCGAAAATATGGCCACCTTGCCTGATTTATGGCGTCCCAGCCGGTTTTCTGGTGACCGTGCCGGAAACCCGGCGACCTTGCCGGATTTATGGCGACGTTGCGGATTTATGCCGATCTTGCCGGATTTATGGCGACCTTGCCGGAAATATGGCGACCTCGCCGGAATTATGGCGACCTTGCCGGATTTGTGGCGACCTTGCCGGATTTATGGCGGCCTTGTGGAATTTGTGGCGACCTTGCCGGATTTATGGCGACCTTGCAGGAAATGTGGCGACCTTGCCGGACTTATGGCGACCTTGCCGGATTCATGGCGACCTTGCCGGAAATGTGGTGACCTTGCCGGATTTGTGGCGACGATGCCGGATTTATGGCGACCTTACCGGAAATGTGTCGACCTTGCCGGATTTGACGCGACCTTGCCGAATTTATGGCTACCTTGATTGAAATGTGGCGACCTTGCCGGATTTGACGCCACCTTGCCGGATTTGTGGCGACCTTGCCGGATTGATGGTGACCTTGCCGGAAATATGGCGACCTTGCCGGATTTGTGGAGACCTTGCCGGAAATATGGCGACCTTACCGGATTTGTGGCGACCTTGCCGGATTTATGGCGACCTTGCCGGAAATATGGCGACCTTGCCGGATTTGAGGAGACCTTGCCGGAAATATGGCGACCTTGCCTGATTTGTGGCGACCTTGCCGGATTTATGGCGAACTTGCCGGAAATATGGCTACCTTGACGGATTTGTGGCGACCTTGGCGGATTCATGGAGACCTTGACGGAAATATGGCGACCTAGCCGGATTTGTGGCGACCTTGCGGGATTTATGGCGACCTTGCCGGAAATATGGCGACCTTGTCGGATTTGTGGCGACTTTGCCAGATTTGTTGCGACCTTGTCGGAAATGTGGCGACCTTGCCGGCTTTATGGCGGCCGTGCCGGATTTATGGCGACATTGCCGGAAATAGGCGACTGCCGGATTTGTGGGGACCTTGCCGGATTTATGGCGACCTTGCCGGAAATATGGCGACCTTGCCGGATTTGTGGCGACCTTGCGGGGTTTATTGCGACCTTGCCGGAAATATGGCGACCTTGCCGGTTTTGTGGCGACGTTGCCGGATTTATGGCGACTGTGCCGGAAATATGGCGACCTTCCCTGATTTGTGACCACCATGCCGGATTTATGGCGACCTTGCCGGGAATATGGCGACCTTGCCGGATTTGTGGCGACCTTGCCGAAAATATGGCTACCTTGCCGGATTTCTGGCGACCTTGCCTTAATCATGCCACCTTGCCGGAAATATGGCGACGTTGCCAGATTTGTGGCGACCTTGCGGGATTTATGCGGACCTTGACGGAAATATGGCGACCTTGTCGGATTTGCGGCGACCTTGGCCGATTTGTTGCGACCTTGCTGGAAATGTGGCGACCTTGTCGGATTTGTGGCGGCCGTGCCGGATTTATGGCGACCTTGCCGGAAATATGGCGAGCTTACAGGATTTATGGCGACCTTGCCGGATTTATGGCGACCTTGCCGTGAATATTGCGACCTCGCCGGGTTTATGGCGACCTTACCGGATGTATGGCGACCTTGCCGGAAATATGGCGACCTCTCCGGATTTATGGCCACCTTGTGGGATTTGTGGCGACTTTGCCGGATTCATGGCGACCTTGTCGGAATTATGGCGACCTTGTCGGATTTGTGGCGACCTTGGCCGATTTGTTGCGACCTTGCCGGAAATGTAGCGACCTTGCCGGATTTGTGGCGGCCGTGCCGGATTTATGGCGACCTTGCCGGAAATAGGCGACTCTGCCTGAGTTATGGCGACCTTGCCGGATTTATGGCGACCTTGCGGGATTTGTGGCGACCTTGCCGGAGTTATGGCGACCTTGCCGGAAATGTGGCGACCTTGCCGGATTTGACGTGACCGTGCCGAATTTATGGCTACCTTGATTGAAATGTGGCGACCTTCCCGGATTTATGGCGACCATTGCCGGATTTATGGCGACCTTGCTGGAAATATGGCGACCTTGCCGGATTTGTGGCGACCTAGCCGTATTTATGGCGACCGTGCCGGAAATATGTCGACCTTGCCGGATTTGAGGCAACGTTTCTGGAAATATGGCGACCTTGCCGGATTTATGGCGTCCACGCCGTTTTTATGGCGACCGTGCCGGAAATACGGCGACCTTGCCGGATTTATGGCGACGTTGCGGATTTATGGCGATCTTGCCGGATTTATGGCGACCTTGCCGGAAATATGGCGACCTCGTCGGAATTATGGCGTCCTTGCCGGATTTGTGGCGACCTTGCCGGAAATCTGGCGAACTTGCCTGAAATGTGGCGACCTTGACGGATTTGCGGGGACCTTGCCTGATTTATGGCGATCTTGCGGGATTTGTGGAGACCTTGTCGGAGTTATGGCGACCTTGCCGGAAATGTAGCGACCTTGCCGGATTTGACGCGACCTTGCCGAATTTATGGCTACCTTTAAATGTGGCGAACTTCCAGGCTTTGTGGCGACCATTGCCGGATTTATGGCGACCTTGCTGGAAATATGGCGACCTTGCCCGATTTGTGACGTCCTAGCCGTATTTATGGCGACCGTGCCGGAAATAAGGCGACCTTGCCGAACTTGAGGCAACCTTGCCGAAAATATGGCGACCTAGCCTGATTTTTGGCGTCCCAGCCGGTTTTATGGTGACCGTGCCGGAAATCCGGCGACCTTGCCGGATTTATGGCGACGTTGCGGATTTATGCCGATCTTGCCGGATTTATGGCGACCTTGCCGGAAATATGGCGACCTCGCCGGAATTATGGCGACCTTGCCGGATTTATGGCGACCTCGCCGGATTTATGACGACCTTGCCGGAAATATGGCGACCTTGCCGGATTTATGGCGACCTTGCCGGATTTATGGCGACCTTGCCATAAATATTGCGACCTCGCCGGGTTTATGGCGACTTTACCGGATGTATGGCGACCTTGCCGGAAATATGGCGACCTCTCCGGATTTATGGCGACCTTAGATACATAGATACATAGAAAATAGGTGCAGGAGTAGGCCATTCGGCCCTTCGAGCCTGCACCGCCATTCAATATGATCATGGCTGATCATCCAACTCAGTATCCCGCACCTGCCTTCTCTCCATACCCCCTGATCCCTTTAGCCACAAGGGCCACATCTAACTCCCTCTTAAATATAGCCAATGTACTGGCCTCAACTACCCTCTGTGGCAGAGAGTTCCAGAGATTCACCACTCTCTGTGTGAAAAGGTTTTTCCTCATCTCGGTCTTAAAGGATTTCCCCCTTATCCTTAAGCTGTGACCCCTTGTCCTGGACTTCCCCAACATCGGGAACAATCTTCCTGCATCTAGCCTGTCCAACCCCATAAGAATTTTGTACGTTTCTATAAGATCCCCTCTCAATCTCCTAAATTCTAGCGAGTATAAGCCAATTCTATCCAGTCTTTCTACATATGAAAGTCCTGACATCCCAGGACTCAGTCTGGTGAACCTTCTCTGCACTCCCTCTATGGCTATAATGTCCTTCCTCAGATTAGGAGACAAAAACTGTACGCAATACTCCAGGTGTGGTCTCACCAAGACCCTGTACAACTGCAGTAGAACCTCCCTGCTCCTATACTCAAATCCTCTTGCTATGAAGGCCAACATACCATTCGCTTTCTTCACTGCCTGCTGCACCTGCATGCCTACTTTCAATGACTGGTGTACCATGACACCCAGGTCTCGCTGCATCTCCCCATTTCCTAATCGGCCACCATTTAGATAATAGTCTGCCTTCCCGTTTTTGCCACCAAAGTGGATAACCTCACATTTATCCACATTATACTGCATCTGCCAAATATTTGCCCACTCACCCAGCCTATCCAAGTCACCTTGCAGTCTCCTAGCATCCTCCTCACAGATAACACTGCCCCCCACCTTAGTGTCATCCGCAAACTTGGAGATGTTGCTTTCAATTCCCTCGTCCAGATCATTAATATAAATTGTAAATAGCTGGGGTCCCAGCACTGAGCCTTGCGGTACCCCACTAGTCACTGCCTGCCATTGTGAAAAGGAACCGTTTACTCCTACTCTTTGCTTCCTGTTTGCCAGCCAGTTCTCTATCCACATCAATACTGAACCCCCAATACCGTGTGATTTAAGTTTGTATCCTAATCTCTTATGTGGTACCTTGTCGAAAGCCTTCTGAAAGTCCAGATACAACACATCCACTGGTTCTCCCCTATCCACTATACTAGTTACATCCTCGAAAAATTCTACAAGATTCGTCAGACACGATTTAACTTTCGTAAATCCATGCTGACTTTGTCCAATGATTTCACGACTTTCCAAATGTGCTGCTGTCCCATCTTTAATAGCTGACTCTAGCAGTTTCCCCACTACCGATGTTAGACTAACTGGTCTGTAATTCTCCGTTTTCTCTCTCCCTCCCTTCTTAAAAAGTGGGGTTACGTTTGCTCCCCTCCAATCCTCAGGAACTACTCCAGAATCTAAAGAGTTTTGAAAAAATAGCACTAATGCATCCACTATTTCTGGAGCTTCTTCCTTAAGTACTCTGGGATGCAGCCTATCTGGCCCTGGTGATTTATCGGCCTTTAATCCATTCAATTTACCCAACACCACTTCCCGACTAACCTGGATTTCACTCAGTTCCTCCATCTCCTTTGACCCGCGGCCCCCTGCTATTTCCGGCAGATTATTTATGACTTCCTCAGTGAAGACGGAACCAAAGTAGTTATTCAATTGGTCCGCCATATCCTTGTTCCCCATGATCAATTCACCTGTTTCTGACTGCAAGGGACCTACATTTGTTTTAACTAATCTCTTCACATATCTATAAAAACGTTAGCAGTCAGGGTTTGTGGCGACCTTGCGGGATTTATGGCGATCTTGCCGGATTTGTGGCGGCCTTGCCGGATTCATGGCGAACTTGCCGGAAATAAGCAACTGCCGGATTTGTGGCGACCTTGCCTGATTTGTTGCGACCTTGCCGGATTTATGGCGACCTTGCCGGATTTATGGCGACCTTGCCGGAAATATGGCGACCTTGCCGCATTTGTGGCTTGATTGCCGGATTTATTGCGACCTTGCCGGAAATATGTGGACCTTCCCGCATTTGTGGCGACCTTGCCTGATTTATGGCGTCCAAGGCGGTTTTATGGTGACCGTGCCGTAAATCCGGCGACCTTGCCGGATTTATGGCGACGTTGCGGATTTATGCAGATCTTGCCGGATTTATGGCGACCTTGCCGGAAATATGGCGACCTCGCCGGAATTATGGCGACCTTGCCGGATTTATGGCGACCTCGCCGGATTTATGGCGACCTTACCGGAAATATGGCGACCTTGCCGTGAATATTGCGACCTCGCCGGGATTATGGCGACCTTACCGGATGTATGGCGACCTTGACGGAAATATGGCGACCTCTCCGGATTTATGGGGACTGTCGGATTTGTGGTGACCTTGCCGGAAATATGGCGACCTCGCCTTACTTAAAGCGACCTTGCCGGATTTGCGGCGACCTTGCCGGATTTATGGCGACCTTGCCGGATTTGAGGCCACCTTGCCGGATTTACGTCGACCTCGCCGGTAATTTAGCGATCTAGCCGGATTTGAGGCCACCTTGCCGGATTTATGGCGACATTGACGGAAATATGGCGACCTTCCCTGATTTATTGCCACGTTGCCGGAATTCTGGCGACCATGCCGGGAATATGGCGACCTTGCCGGATTTGTGGGGACCTTGCCGGAATTATGGCGATGTTGTCGGAAATATGGCGACCTTGCCGGATTTGTGGCGACCTTGCCGGAAATATGGCGACCTTGCCGCATTTGTGGCGACATTGCCGGATTTGTGGCGACCTTGCCGGATTTATGGCGACCTTGCCGGATTTGAGGCCACCTTGCGGATTTACGTCGACCTCGCCGGAAATATGGCGATCTAGCCGGATTTGAGTCCACCTTGCCGGATTTATGGCGACATTGACGGAAATATGGCGACCTTCCCTGATTTGTTGCCACGTTGCCGGAATTCTGGCGACCATGCCGGGAATATGGCGACCTTGCCGGATTTGTGGCGACCTTGCCGGAATTATGGCGATGTTATCGGAAATATGGCGACCTTGCCGGATTTGTGGCGACCTAGACGGAAATATCGCGACCTTGCCGGGTTTGTGGCGACCTTGCGGGATTTATGGCGACCTTGCCGGATTTGTGGCTGCCTTGCCGGATTCATGGCGAACTTGCCGGAAATAGGCAACTGCCGGATTTGTGACGACCTTGCCTGATTTGTGGCGACCTTGCCGGATTTATGGAGACCTTGCCGGATTTGTGGCTGCCTTGCAGGATTCATGGCGAACTTGCCGGAAATAGGCAACTGCCGGATTTGTGACGACCTTGCCTGATTTGTGGCGACCTTGCCGGATTTATGGCGACCTTGCCGGATTTATGGCGACCTTGCCGGAAATATGGCGACCTTGCCGCATTTGTGGCGACCTTGTCGGATTTATGGCGGCCTTGCCGGAAATATGGCGACCTTGCCGCATTTGTGGCGACCTTGCCGGATTTATGGAGACCTTGCCGGAAATATGCCGATCTTGTCGCATTTGTGCCGACCTTGCCGGCTTTATGGCGACCTTGCCAGAAATATGTCGACCTTGCCGCATTTGTGGCGACCTTGCCTGATTTATGGCGACCTTGCCGGAAATATGGCGACCTTGCCGCATTTGTGGCGACATTATCGGATTTGTGGCGACCTTGCCGGATTTATGGCGGCCTTGCCGGGAGAGTGGCAATCTTGCCGGATTTGAGGCCTCCTTGCCGGTTTATAGCGACCTCGCCGGAAATATGGCGACCTAGCCGGATTTGAGGCCACCTTGCCAGATTTATGGCGTCATTGCCGGAAATATGGCGACCTTTCCTGATTTGTGGCCACCTTGCCAGAATTATGGCGACCATGCCGGAAATATGGCGGCCTTGCCGGGTTTGTGGCGACCTTGCTGGAATCATAGCGGTTTTGCCGGAAATATGGCGACCTTGCCGGGTTTGTGGCGACCTTGCTGGAATTATAGCGGTTTTGCCGGAAATATGGCGACCTTGCCGGATTAGTGGCGACCTTGCCGGATTTATGGCGACCTTGCCGGAAATATGGCGACCTTGCCGGATTTGTGGCGACGTTGCGGGATTTATGGCGACCTTGCAGGAAATATAGCGACCTTGTCGGATTTGTGGCGACCTTGCCAGATTTATTGCGACCTTGCCGGAAATGTGGGGTCCTTGCCGGATTTGTGGCGGCCTTGCCGGATTTATGGCGACCTTGCCGGAAATGTGCCGACCTTGCCGGATTTATGGCGACCTTGCCGGGAATGTGGCGACCTTGCCGGATTTATGGCGACGTTCCCGGATTAATGGCGGCCTTGCCGGAAATGTGGCGACCTTGCCGGATTTATGGCGACCTAGCCTGAAATGTGGCGACCTTGACGGATTTGTGGCGACCTTGCCGCATTTATGGCGACCTTGCCGGGGATGTGGCGACCTTGCCGCATTTGCGGCGACCTTGCCGGATTTATGGCGACCTTGCCGGAATTGTGACGTTGCCGTAATTGTGGCGACCTTGCCGGATGTAAGGCGACATTACCGCAAATGTGGCGACCTTGACGGGTTTGTGGCGACCTTGCCGGATTTATTGCGACCTTGCCGGATTTATGGCGACCTTGCCGGAAATATGCCGACCTTGCCGCAGTTGTACCGACCTTGCCGGATTTATGGCGATCTTGCCGGAAATATGTGGACCTTGCCGCATTTTTGGCGACCTTGCCGGATTTATTGCGACCTTGCCGGAAATATGTGGACCATGCCGCATTTGTGGCGACCTTGCCGGATTTATGGCGACCTTGCCGGAAATATGGCGACCTTGCCGCATTTGTGGCGACATTGCCGGATTTGTGGCGACCTTGCCGGATTTATGGCGCCCTTGCCGGGAATGTGGCGACCTTGCCGGATTTGAGGCCACCTTGCCGGATTATAGCGACCTCGCCGGAAATATGGCGACCTACCCGGATTTGAGGCCATCTTGCCGGATTTTAGTGACATTGCCGGAAATATGGCGACCTTGCCAAATTTGTGGCGACCTTGCCAGATTTATTGCGACCTTGCCGGAAATGTGGCGACCTTGCCGGATTTATGGCGACCTTGCCGTAAATGTGGCGACCTTGCCGGAAATATGGCGACCTTGCCGGATTTGACGCAAACTTGCCGAATTTATGGCGACCTTGTCGGAAATATAGCGACCTTGCCGAATTTTTGGCTACCTTGCCGGATTTGTGGCGACCTTGCCTGAAATGTGGAGACCTTGCCGGATTTGTGGCGACCTTGCCGGATTTATGGCGACTTTGCCGGATTTATGGCGACCTTGCTGGAAATATGGCGACGTTGCCGCATTTGTGGCGAACTTGCCGGATTAATGGCGACCTTCCCGGAAATATGTCGACCTTGCCGCATTTGTGGCGACCTTGCAGGATTTATTGCGACATTGCCGGAAAGATGTCGACCTTGTCGCATTTGTGGAGACCTTGCCGGATTTATAGAGACCTTGCTGGAAATATGGCGACCTTGCCGGAAATGTGGCGACCTTGCCGGATTTGTGGCGACCTTGCCGGATTTATGGCGACCTTGCCTGAAATGTGGCGACCTTGCCGGGTTTGTGGCGACCTTGCCGGATTTATGGCGCCATTGCCGGGATTGTGGCGACCTTGCCGGATTTGATGCCACCGTCCGGATTTATGGCGACCATGACGGAAATATGGCAACCTTGCCGCATTTGTGGCGACCTTGCCGGATTTATTGCGACCTTGCCGGAAATATGGCGACCTTGCCGCATTTGTGGCGACATTGCCGGATTTGTGGCGACCTTGCCGGATTTATGGCGCCCTTGCCGGTAATGTGGCGACCTTGCCGGATTTGAGATAACCTTGCCGGATTATAGCGACCTCGCCGGAAATATGGCGACCTAGCCGGAGTTGAGGCCACCTTGCCGGATTTTAGTGACATTGCCGGAAATATGGCGACCTACCTTGATATGTGGCCACCTTGCCGTAATTATGGCGACCTTGCCGGAAATATGGCGACCTTGCCGGACTTGTGGAGTTCTTGCGGGATTTATGGCGACCTTGCCGGAAATATGGCGACCTCGTCGGATTTGTTGCGACCTTGCCAGATTTATTGCGACCTTGCCGGAAATGTGGCGTCCTTGCCGGATTTGTGGCGGCCTTGCCGGATTTATGGCGACCTTGCCGGAAATGTGGCGACCTTGCCGGATTTGTGGCGACCTTGCCGGATTTATGGCGACCTTGCCGTAAATGTGGCGACCTTGCCGGATTTATGGCGACCTTGTCGGATTTGTGACGAACTTGCCGGATTTATGGCGTCCTTGCCGGAAATATGGCGACCTTGCCGTATTTGTGGTGACCTTGTCGGATTTATGGCGACCTTGCCGCAAATGTGGCGACCTTGTCGGATTTGTGTCGACCTTGCCGGTTTTATGGCGACCTTGTGGGATTTGTGCCGACCTTGCCGGATTTATGGCGACGATGCCGGATGTATGGCGACATTGCCGAAATGTTGCGACCTTGCCGGATTTGTGGCGACCTTGCCGGATCTATGGCGACATTGTCGGAAATGTGGCGACCTTGCCGGATTTGACGCCACCTTGCGGGATTTATGGCGACATTGCCGGAAATATGGCGACCTTGCCGGATTGGACGCAAACTTGCCGGATTTATGGCGACCTTGTCGGAAATATAGCGACCTTGCCGGATTTTTGGCGACCTTGCCGGATTTGTGGCGACCTTGCCTGAAATATGGAGACCTTGCCGGATTTGTGGCGACCTTGCCGGATTTATGGCGACTTTGCCGGATTTATGGCGACCTTGCTGGAAATATGGCGACGTTGCCGCATTTGTGGCGACCTTGCCGGATTAATGGCGACCTTGCCGGAAATATGTCGACCTTGCCGCATTTGTGGCGACCTTGCAGGATTTATTGCGACCTTGCCGGAAAGTTGTCGACCTTGTCGCATTTGTGGCGACCTTGCCGGATTTATGGCGACCTTGCCGGATTTGTGGCTGCCTTGCCGGATTCATGGCGAACTTGCCGGAAATAGGCAACTGCCGGATTTGTGACGACCTTGCCTGATTTGTGGCGACCTTGCCGGATTTATGGCGACCTTGCCGGATTTATGGCGACCTTGCCGGAAATATGGCGACCTTGCCGCATTTGTGGCGACCTTGTCGGATTTATGGCGACCTTGCCGGAAATATGACGACCTTGCCGCATTTGTGGCGACCTTGCCGGATTTATGGCGACCTTGCCGGAAATATGCCGACCTTGTCGCATTTGTGCCGACCTTGCCGGCTTTATGGCGACCTTGCCAGAAATATGTCGACCTTGCCGCATTTGTGGCGACCTTGCCTGATTTATGGCGACCTTGCCGGAAATATGGCGACCTTGCCGCATTTGTGGCGACATTATCGGATTTGTGGCGACCTTGCCGGATTTATGGCGACCTTGCCGGGAGAGTGGCAATCTTGCCGGATTTGAGGCCTCCTTGCCGGTTTATAGCGACCTCGCCGGAAATATGGCGACCTAGCCGGATTTGAGGCCACCTTGCCAGATTTATGGCGTCATTGCCGGAAATATGGCGACCTTTCCTGATTTGTGGCCACCTTGCCAGAATTATGGCGACCATGCCGGAAATATGGCGGCCTTGCCGGGTTTGTGGCGACCTTGCTGGAATCATAGCGGCTTTGCCGGAAATATGGCGACCTTGCCGGGTTTGTGGTGACCTTGCTGGAATTATAACGGTTTTGCCGGAAATATGTCGACCTTGCCGGATTAGTGGCGACCTTGCCGGATTTATGGCGACCTTGCCGGATTTGTGGCGACGTTGCGGGATTTATGGCGGCCTTGCAGGAAATATAGCGACCTTGTCGGATTTGTGGCGACCTTGCCAGATTTATTGCGACCTTGCCGGAAATGTGGGGTCCTTGCCGGATTTGTGGCGGCCTTGCCGGATTTATGGCGACCTTGCCGGAAATGTGCCGACCTTGCCGGATTTATGGCGACCTTGCCGGGAATGTGGCGACCTTGCCGGATTTATGGCGACCTTCCCGGATTAATGGCGGCCTTGCCGGAAATGTGGCGACCTTGCCGGATTTATGGCGACCTAGCCTGAAATGTGGCGACCTTGACGGATTTGTGGCGACCTTGCCGCATTTATGGCGACCTTGCCGGGGATGTGGCGACCTTGCCGCATTTGCGACGACCTTGCCGGATTTATGGCGACCTTGCCGGAATTGTGACGACCTTGCCGTAATTGTGGCGACCTTGCCGGATGTAAGGCGACATTACCGCAAATGTGGCGACCTTGACGGATTTGTGGCGACCTTGCCGGATTTATTGCGACCTTGCCGGATTTATGGCGACCTTGCCGGAAATATGCCGACCTTGCCGCAGTTGTACCGACCTTGCCGGATTTATGGCGATCTTGCCGGAAATATGTGGACCTTGCCGCATTTTTGGCGACCTTGCCGGATTTATTGCGACCTTGCCGTAAATATGTGGACCATGCCGCATTTGTGGCGACCTTGCCGGATTTATGGCGACCTTGCCGGAAATATGGCGACCTTGCCGCATTTGTGGCGACATTGCCGGATTTATTGCGACCTTGCCGGAAATATGGCGACCTTGCCGGTAATGTGGCGACCTTGCCGGATTTGAGGTAACCTTGCCGGATTATAGCGACCTCGCCGGAAATATGGCGACCTAGCCGGATTTGAGGCCACCTTGCCGGATTTTAGTGACATTGCCGGAAATATGTCGACCTACCTTGATTTGTGGCCACCTTGCCGTAATTATGGCGACCTTGCCGGAAATATGGCGACCTTGCCGGACTTGTGGAGTTCTTGCGGGATTTATGGCGACCTTGCCGGAAATATGGCGACCTCGTCGGATTTGTTGCGACCTTGCCAGATTTATTGCGACCTTGCCGGAAATGTGGCGTCCTTGCCGGATTTGTGGCGGCCTTGCCGGATTTATGGCGACCTTGCCGGAAATGTGGCGACCTTGCCGAATTTGTGGCGACCTTGCCGGATTTATGGCGACCTTGCGGTAAATGTGGCGACCTTGCCGGATTTATGGCGACCTTGTCGGATTTGTGACGAACTTGCCGGATTTATGGCGTCCTTGCCGGAAATATGGCGACCTTGCCGTATTTGTGGTGACCTTGCCGGATTTATGGCGACCTTGCCGCAAATGTGGCGACCTTGTCGGATTTGTGTCGACCTTGCCGGTTTTATGGCGACCTTGTGGGATTTGTGCCGACCTTGCCGGATTTATGGCGACGATGCCGGATGTATGGCGACATTGCCGAAATGTTGCGACCTTGCCGGATTTGTGGCGACCTTGCCGGATCTATGGCGACATTGTCGGAAATGTGGCGACCTTGCCGGATTTGACGCCACCTTGCGGGATTTATGGCGACATTGCCGGAAATATGGCGACCTTGCCGGATTGGACGCAAACTTGCCGGATTTATGGCGACCTTGTCGGAAATATAGCGACCTTGCCGGATTTTTGGCGACCTTGCCGGATTTGTGGCGACCTTGCCTGAAATATGGAGACCTTGCCGGATTTGTGGCGACCTTGCCGGATTTATGGCGACCTTGCTGGAAATATGGCGACGTTGCCGCATTTGTGGCGACCTTGCCGGATTAATGGCGACCTTGCCGGAAATATGTCGACCTTGCCGCATTTGTGGCGACCTTGCAGGATTTATTGCGACCTTGCCGGAAAGATGTCGACCTTGTCGCATTTGTGGCGACCTTGCCGGATTTATGGAGACCTTGCTGGAAATATGGCGACCTTGCCGGAAATGTGGCGACCTTACCGGATTTATGGCGACCATGCCGGATTTATGGCGACCTTGCCGGAAATGTGGCGACCTTGCCGGGTTTGTGGCGACCTTGCCGGATTTATGGCGCCATTGCCGGGATTGTGGCGACCTTGCCGGATTTGAGGCCACCGTCCGGATTTATGGCGACCATGCCGGAAATATGGCGACCTTGCCGGATTTGTGGCGACCTTGCCGGAATTATGGCGACCTTGCCGGAATTATGGCGACCTTGCGTATCTGTGGCGACCTTGCCGGAAATATGGCGACCTTGTCGGATTTGTGTCGACCTTGCCGGTTTTATGGCGACCTTGTGGGATTTGTGCCGACCTTGCCGGATTTATGGCGACGATGCCGGATGTATGGCGACATTGCCGAAATGTTGCGACCTTGCCGGATTTGTGGCGACCTTGCCGGATCTATGGCGACATTGTCGGAAATGTGGCGACCTTGCCGGATTTGACGCCACCTTGCGGGATTTATGGCGACATTGCCGGAAATATGGCGACCTTGCCGGATTGGACGCAAACTTGCCGGATTTATGGCGACCTTGTCGGAAATATAGCGACCTTGCCGGATTTTTGGCGACCTTGCCGGATTTGTGGCGACCTTGCCTGAAATATGGAGACCTTGCCGGATTTGTGGCGACCTTGCCGGATTTATGGCGACCTTGCTGGAAATATGGCGACGTTGCCGCATTTGTGGCGACCTTGCCGGATTAATGGCGACCTTGCCGGAAATATGTCGACCTTGCCGCATTTGTGGCGACCTTGCAGGATTTATTGCGACCTTGCCGGAAAGATGTCGACCTTGTCGCATTTGTGGCGACCTTGCCGGATTTATGGAGACCTTGCTGGAAATATGGCGACCTTGCCGGAAATGTGGCGACCTTACCGGATTTATGGCGACCATGCCGGATTTATGGCGACCTTGCCGGAAATGTGGCGACCTTGCCGGGTTTGTGGCGACCTTGCCGGATTTATGGCGCCATTGCCGGGATTGTGGCGACCTTGCCGGATTTGAGGCCACCGTCCGGATTTATGGCGACCATGCCGGAAATATGGCGACCTTGCCGGATTTGTGGCGACCTTGCCGGAATTATGGCGACCTTGCCGGAATTATGGCGACCTTGCGTATCTGTGGCGACCTTGCCGGAAATATGGCGACCTTGCCGGATTTGTGGCGACCTTGCGGGATTTATGGCGACATTGCCGGAAATATGGCGACCTTGTCGGATTTGTGGCGACCTTGCCAGATTTATAGCGAACTTGCCGGAAATGTGGCGTCCTTGCCGGATTTGCGGTGGCCTTGCCGGATTTATGGCGACCTTGCCGGAAATGTGGCGACCTTGCCGGATTTGTGGCGACCTTGCCGGATTTATGGCGACCTTGTCGGGAATGTGGCGACCTTGCCGGATTTGTGCCGACCTTGCTGATTTATGGCGACCTTGCCGGAAATGTGGCGACCTTGCCGGATTTGTGGCGACCTTGCCGTATTTATGGCAGCCTTGCCGGGAATGTGGCGACCTTGCCGGATCTATGGCGACCTTCCCGGAATAATGGCGACCTTACCGGAAATGTGGCAACCTTGCCGGGTTTGTGGCGACCTTGCCGGACTAATGGCGACCTTGCCGGAAATGTGGCGACCATGCCGGATTTGTGGCGACGATGCCGGATGTATGGCGACATTGCCGAAATGTTGCGACCTTGCCGGATTTATGGCTACCTTGCCGGATCTATGGCGACCTTGTCGGAAATGTGGCGACCTTGCCGTATTTGACGCCACCTTGCGGGATTTATGGCGACATTGCCGGAAAAATGGCGACATTGCCGGATTTGACGTAAACTTGCCGGATTTATGGCGACCTTGTCGGAAATATAGCGACCTTGCCGGATTTTTGGCGACCTTGCCGGGTTTATGGCGACTTTGCCGGATTTATGGCGACCTTGCTGGAAATATGGCGACGTTGCCGCATTTGTGGCGACCTTGCCGGATTCATGGCGACCTTGCCGGAAATATGTCGACCTTGCCGCATTTGTGGCGACCTTGCAGGATTTATTGCGACCTTGCCGGAAATATGTCGACCTTGCCGCATTTGTGGCGACCTTGCCGTAATTATGGCGACCTTGCCGGAAATATGGCGACCTTGCCGTATCTGTGGCGACCTTGCCGGAAAAATGGCGACCTTGCCGGATTTGACGTAAACTTGCCGGATTTATGGCGACCTTGCCAGAAATATGGCGACCTTGCCGGAAATGTGGCGTCCTTGCCGGAAATGTGGCGACCTTGCCGGATTTGAGGCGCCCTTGCCGGATTTATGGCGACCTTGCCGGGGATGTGGCGAATATTGCCGGATTTGTGGCGACCTTGACGGATTTATGGCGACCTTGCCGGAAATACGGCGACCTTGCCGGATTTGTGGCGACCTTGCGGGATTTATGGCGACATTGCCGGAAATATGGCGACCTTGCCGGATTTGTGGCGACCTGGCCGGATTTATGGCGACCGTGCCGGATATATGGCGACCTTGCCGGATTTGTGGCAAGGCAAGGCAAGGCAGATTTATTTGTATAGCACCATTCGTGCAAACAGCAATTCAAGGTGCTTTACAGGAAAGAACAAATAAAATACTCAATAAATAAAAATTGGAAAATAAGCAATACGACAAATGTATGAATAAGAAAACAACGTCAATGAAGCAATAAAACAATTTTAAAAAGCATATAAAAGGGTTAAAATTAGACAAGGTTACCTGCATGTCAGGTTATGGAAAAGCTATAGTAAACAACAGTGTTTATAAGGCCTGATTTAAATGCGCTTACAGTCTGTGTACACCTCAGGTGTTCAGGGAGCTTGTTCCACAGATGTGGAGCATAAAAACCGAATGCTGCTTCAGCCTTTTTAATTCTGACCCTGGGAACACAGAGTACAACTGTCCCTGAAGACCTGAGGAGTCTAGGCGCCTCATATACAACAAGTAGGTCAGAGATGTATTTTGGAGCAAGACCATTCAGTGCCTTGTAGATCAGTAACATAATTTTAAAATCTATCCTCTTACACACAGGGAGCCAGTGCAAAGATTTAAGGACAGGTGTAATGTGGTCCATTTTCTTGGTGTTGGTCAGGACTGGCAGCGGCATTTTGGATCAGCTGCAGTTGTTTAATTGATTTTTTATTGAGACCTGTAAAGATGCCATTACAATAATCTAACCTACTAAAAATATATGCATGAACAAGTTTTTCAGTGTCTTCTTTGGACAGAAATCCCTTGATTCTTGCAATATTTTTTAGATGCTAATAGGCAGATCTGGTAATGGTCTTTATATGGCTGTTAAAATTCAAATCCGAGTCCATAACTACACCAAGGTTTCTGGCTTTGTCTGTGGTTTTCAATGCAATTGAGTCGAGTTGAGCACTCACCTCTAGCCTTGTTTTTTTGGGACCAAAGACAATAATTTCTGTCTTATTTGCATTCAGCTGGAGGAAGTTCTGGTTCATCCACTCATTGATATGTTTGACACATTGGCTCAGTGCGTGTAGGGGACTATGGTCATGTGGTGACACTGCGATATATAGTTGTGCGTCATCGGCATAATTGTGGTAAGATATGTTAAAATGCTCTATGATCTGAGTTAGGGGGAGCATATAAATGTTGAACAAAATGGGTCCAAGAATGGAGCCCTGAGCCCTGTGGCGACCTTGCCGTATTTATGGCGATCGTGCCGGAAATATGGCGACCTTGCCGGATTTATGGCGACCTTGCCGGAAATATGGCGACCGTGACGGAAATATGGCGATCTTGTCGGATTTGTTGCGAACTTGCCGGATTTATGGCGACCTTGCCTGATTTATGGCGACCTTGCCGGATTTATGGCGACCTTGCCGGAAATATGGCGACCTTGCCGGAATTGTGGCGACCTTGCCAGATTTATTGCGACCGTGCCAGAAATGTGGCGACCATGCCGGATTTGTGGCGGCCTTGCCGGATTTGTGGCGACCTTGCCGGATTTATGGCGAATATTGCCGGATTTGTGGCAACCTTGCCGGATTTATAGCGACCTTGCCGGAAATACGGCGACCTTGCCGGATTTGTGGCGACCTTGCGGGATTTATGACGACATTGCCGGAAATATGGCGACCTTGCCGGATTTGTGGCGACCTGGCCGGATTTATGGCGACCGTGCCTGAAATATGGCGACCTTGCCGGATTTGTGGCAAGGCAAGGCAAGGCAAGGCAAGGCAGATTTATTTGTATAGCACCATTCGTGCAAATAGCAATTCAAGGTGCTTTACAGGAAAGAAAAAATAAAATAGTCAATAAATAAAAATTGGAAAATAAGCAATACGATAAATGTATGAATAATAAAACAACGTCAATGAAGCAATAAAACAATTTTAAAAAGCATATAAAAGGGTTAAAATTAGACAGTTAAGGTTACCTGCATGTCAGGTTATGGAAAAGCTATAGTAAACAACAGTGTTTTAAGGCCTGATTTATATGCGCTTACAGTCTGTGTACACCTCAGGTGTTCAGGGAGCCTGTTCCACATGTGTGGAGCATACAAACCGAATGCTGCTTCAGCCTTTTTAGTTCTGATCCTGGGAACACAGAGTAAACCTGTCCCTGAAGACCTGAGGAGTCTAGGCGCCTCATATACAACAAGTAGGTCAGAGATGTATTTTGGACCTAGACCATTCAGTGCCTTGTAGATCAGTAACATAATTTTAAAATCTCTCCTCTTACACACAGGGAGCCAGTGCAAAGATTTAAGGACAGGTGTAATGTGGTCCATTTTCTTGGTGTTGGTCAGGACTGGCAGCGGCATTTTGGATCAGCTGCAGTTGTTTAATTGATTTTTTATTGAGACCTGTAAAGATGCCATTACAATAATCTAACCTACTAAAAATATATGCATGAACAAGTTTTTCAGTGTCTTCTTTGGACAGAATTCCCTTGATTCTTACAATATTTTTTAGATGCTAATAGGCAGATCTGGTAATGGTCTTTATATGGCTGTTAAAATTCAAATCCGAGTCCATAACTACACCAAGGTTTCTGGCTTTGTCTGTGGTTTTCAATGCAATTCAGTCGAGTTGAGCACTCACCTCTAGCCTTGTTTTTTTGGGACCAAAGACAATAATTTCTGTCTTATTTGCATTTTGCTGGAGGAAGTTCTGGTTCATCCACTCATTGATATGTTTGACACATTGGCTCAGTGCGTGTAGGGGACTATGGTCATGTGGTGACACTGCGATATATAGTTGTGCGTCATCGGCATAAGTGTGGTAAGATATGTTAAAATGCTCTATGATCTGAGTTAGGGGGAGCATATAAATGTTGAACAAAATGGGTCCAAGAATGGAGCCCTGAGCCCTGTGGCGACCTTGCCGTATTGATGGCGATCGTGCCGGAAATATGGCGACCTTGCCGGATTTATGTCGACCTTGCCGGAAATATGGCGACCGTGACGGAAATATGGCGATCTTGTCGGATTTGTGGCGAACTTGCCGGATTTATGGCGACCTTGCCTGATTTATGGCGACCTTGCCGGATTTATGGCGACCTTGCAGGAAATATGGCTACCTTGCCGGAATTGTGGCGACCTTTCCAGATTTATTGCGACCGTGCCAGAAATGTGGCGACCATGCCGGAATTGTGGCGGCCTTGCCGGATTTGTGGCGACCTTGCCGGATTTATGGCGACCTTGCCGGGGATGTGGCGAATATTGCCGGATTTGTGGCGACCTTGCCGGATTTATGGCCACCTTGCCGTAAATACGGCGACCTTGCCGGATTTGTGGCGACCTTGCGGGATTTATGGCGACATTGCCGGAAATATGGCGATCTTGGCGGATTTGTGGCGACCTGGCCGGATTTATGGCGACCGTGTCTGAAATATGGCGACCTTGCCGGATTTGTGGCAAGGCAAGGCAAGGCAAGGCAAGGCAGATTTATTTGTATAGCACCATTTGTGCAAACAGCAATTCAAGGTGCTTTACAGGAAAGAAAAAAATAAAATAGTAGTAAGCACAAGGTAGTGATTATGGGAGATTTCAATTTTCCACACATAGACTGGGAAACACATTCTGTAAATGGGCCTGATGGGTTGGAGTTTGTAAAATGTGTGCAGGATAGTTTCTTGCAGCAATACATAGAAGTACCTACTAGAGAAGGGGCGGTGCTGGACCTCCTGTTAGGAAATGAGACGATCAGGTGGCAGAGGTATGCGTTGGGGAACAGTTCGGGACCAGTGATCACAATACCATTAGTTTCAATATAATTATGGAGAGGGTCAGAACTGGACCTAGGGTTGAGATCGTGCCGGAGAAAGGCTAACTTTGAGGAGATGCGAAAGGATTTAAAAGGAATAAATTGGAACAGTTTGTTTTATGGGAAAGATGTGGAAGAGAAATGGAGGACATTTAAAGGTGAAATTTTAAGTACAGAATCTTTATGTCCCTGTTCGGTTGAAAGGAAAAGTAAAAATTGGAAAGAGCCATGGTTTTCAAGGGAAATTGGACACTTAGTTCGGAAAAAGAGAGTGATCTATAATAATTATGGGCAGCATGGAGTAAATGAGGTGCTTGAGGAGTATAAAAATGTAAAAACAGTCTTAAGAAAGAAATTAGAAAAGCTAAAAGAAGATATGAGGTTGCTTTGGCAAATAAGGTGAAAGTAAATCCAAAGGGTTTCTACAGCTATATTAATAGCAAAAGGATAACGAGGGATAAAATTGGTCCATTAGAGAGTCAGAGTGGACAGGTATCTGCAGAGCCAAAAGAGATGGGGGAGATATTGAACAATTTCTTTTCTTCGGTATTCACCAAGGAGAAGGATATTGAATTATGTGAGGTAAGGGAAACAAGTAGAGTAGCTATGGAAACTATGAGATTCAAAGAAAACTATGAGATTCAAAGAAGAGGATGTACTGACACTTTTGAGAAATATAAAAGTGGATAAGTCTCCAGGTCCGGACAGGATATTCCCTAGGACATTGAGGGAAGTTAGTGTAGAAATAGCAGGGGCTATGACAGAAATATTTCAAATGTCATTGGAAACGGCAATAGTGCCGGAGGATTGGCGTACTGCGCATGTTGTTCCGTTGTTTAAAAAGGGGTCTAAGAGTAAACCTAGCAATTATAGACCTGTTAGTTTGACGTCAGTGGTGGGCAAATTAATGGAAAGGATACTTAGAGATAATATATATAAGCATCTGGATAAACAGGGGCTGATTAGGAACAGTCAACATGGATTTGTGCCTGGAAGGTCATGTTTGACAAATCTTCTTGAATTTTTTGAAGAGGTTACTCGGGAAATTGATGAGGGTAAAGCCGTGGATGTTGTATATATGGACTTCAGTAAGGCCCTTGACAAGTTTCCTCGCGGAAGGTTGGTTAAGAAGGTTCAATGGTTGGGTATTAATGGTGGAGTAGCAAGATGGATTCAACAGTGGCTGAATGGGAGATGCCAGAGAGTAATGGTGGGTGGTTGTTTGTCAGGTTGGAGGCCAGTGACTAGTGGGGTGCCACAGGGATCTGTGTTGGGTCCACTGTTGTTTCTCATGTACATCAATGATCTGGATGATGGTGTGGTAAATTGGATTAGTAAGTATGCAGATGATACTAAGATAGGTGGGGCTGTGGATAATGAAGTAGATTTTCAAAGTCTACAGAGAGATTTATGCCGGTTAGAAGAGTGGGCTGAAAGATGGCAGATGGAGTTTAATGCTGATAAGTGTGAGGTGCTACATCTTGGCAGGACAAATCAAAATAGGACGTACATGGTAAATGGTAGGGAATTGAAGAATGCAGGTGAACAGAGGGATCATGGAATAACTGTGCACAGTTCCCTGAAAGTGGAATCTCATGTAGATAGGGTGGTAAAGAAAGCTTTTGGTGTGCTGGCTTTTATAAATCAGAGCATTGAGTATAGAAGTTGGGATGTAATGTTAAAATTGTACAAGGCATTGGTGAGGCCAATTCTGGAGTATGGTGTACAATTTTGGTCGCCTAATTATAGGAAGGATGTCAACAAAATAGAGAGAGTACAGAGGAGATTTACTAGAATGTTGCCTGGGTTTCAACAACTAAGTTACAGAGTAAGGTTGAACAAGTTAGGGCTTTATTCTTTGGAGCGCAGAAGGTTAAGGGGGAACTTGATAGAGGTCTTTAAAATGATGAGAGGGATAGACAGAGTTGACGTGGATAAGCTTTTCCCATTGAGAGTAGGGAAGTTTCAAACAAGGGGACATGACTTGAGAATTAAGGGACAGAAGTTTAGGGGTAACATGTAGGGGAGCTTCTTTACTCAGAGAGTGGTGGCTGTGTGGAATGAGCTTCCAGTGAAGGTGGTGGAGGCAGGTTCGTTTTTTATCATTTAAAAATAAATTGGATAGTTATATGGACGGGAAAGGAATGGAGGGTTATGGGCTGAGCGCAGGTATATGGGACTAGGGGAGAATACGTGTTCGGTACGGACTAGAAGGGTCGAGATGGCCTGTTTCCGTGCTGTAATTGTTATATGGTTATATGGTTATATGATTAATAAATACAAATTGGAAAATAAGCAGTACGACAAATGTATGAATAATAAAACAACGTCAATGAAGCAATAAAACAATTTTAAAAAGCACATAAAAGGGTTAAAATTAGACAGTTAAGGTTACGTGCATGTCAGGTTATGGAAAAGCTATAGTAAACAACAGTGTTTTAAGGCCTGATTTAAATGCGCTTACAGTCTGTGTACACCTCAGGTGTTCAGGGAGCTTGTTCCACAGGTGTGGAGCATACAAACCGAATGCTGCTTCAGCCTTTTTAGTTCTGATCCTGGGAACACAGAGTAAACCTGTCCCTGAAGACCTGAGGAGTCTAGGCGCCTCATATACAACAAGTAGGTCAGAGATGTATTTTGGACCTAGACCATTCAGTGCCTTGTAGGTCAGTAACATAATTTTAAAATCTATCCTCTTACACACAGGGAGCCAGTGCAAAGGTTTAAGGACAGTTGTAATGTGGTCCACTTTCTTGGTGTTGGTCAGGACTGGCAGCGGCATTTTGGATCAGCTGCAGTTGTTTAATTGATTTTTTATTGAGACCTGTAAAGATGCCATTACAATAATCTAACCTACTAAAAATATATGCATGAACAAGTTTTTCAGTGTCTTCTTTGGACAGAAATCCCTTGATTCTTGCAATATTTTTTAGATGGTAATAGGCAGATCTGGTAATGGTCTTTATATGGCTGTTAAAATTCAAAACCGAGTCCATAACTACACCAAGGTTTCTGGCTTTGTCTGTGGTTTTCAGTGCAATTGAGTCGAGTTGAGCACTCACCTCTAGCCTTGTATTTTTGGGACCAAAGACAATAATTTCTGTCTTATTTGCATTCAGCTGGAGGAAGTTCTGTTTCATCCACTCATTGATATGTTTGACACATTGGCTCAGTGCGTGTAGGGGACTATGGTCATGTGGTGACACTGCGATATATAGTTGTGTGTCATCGGCATAAGTGTGGTAAGATATGTTAACATGCTCTATGATCTGAGCTAGGGGGAGCATATAAATGTTGAACAAAATGGTTCCAAGAATAGTAAGATTAAACGAGAACTTACCTAAGTTTGAAGTTTGATCTTTATTTTATGAGGAGTTACGTAGGTGATTACGCGAAGAACCCCGCCAGTGCGCCTGCGCGTCAATCTTCAAAGCAGCGGTGTGAAATCACAAAAAACAACAACCGAAGTAATATAGTCTCATAATAAAACGAGTAATACAAGAACTTCCATCTGACCTTTATGATAGAGGGTAGGGTCGTGGTGGGCACGTAATCACCTACGTAACTCCTCATAAAATAAAGATCAAACTTCAAACTTAGGTAAGTTCTCGTTTAATCTTACTATTTTACTTCGGAGTCACGTGAGTGACTACGTGAAGATGTTAAAGCTTTGTGATTTCATGCCGTGGATCAATCCCAGCTTCTCACTGCATAGATTGACTCGGAATGAGAATAATCAATCATGCATTCATAATAACATTTGTACCACAAATGCAGTAATTCATTTCAATAATGAAATGAATCAGATCCCCTTTAAACCAGAGGAATTTACACAGAACTTAAAATAGTTTCTGCAAACAACCCCGCATTAACAATAGGCCGATGGTAAAAATGTTGAAACATCAACTCATTGGACCACCCGGCGGCTGCGAGGATATGGTCGACGGGGCCGTCTTTTGCCCTGGCCGCCGACGTTTCTGCTGCCCTATCCGAGTGAGACGTAAAAACATAAGTGTTAATACCAGCAGCTGTTAAGACTTCTTTTATCCATATGGAAATAGTCTGTATTGAAACTCTCTTGTGTGGTTTCTTGTGTGTCATCAACAACCCAGTTTCCGTATTCTCAAATTCTTTGTGACCTCAATGTATTGTAATAAATATGTCTTAATACAGAGACATGGATCATTTGGATATGCTGCTAGCATAATTTTAAATCCTGTCACACCTGCCTAATTTACTTTAGTAGGTCATAGATATAGAATGTAACCTTGTCTTCAGTTACTTCCATACTGTCTATTTGTAATTTTCCAAGTGTTTGCACTCGTTGTGCTGTCACTCATGCCATAAGCATGAATACTTTCATACTGAGCTTGACCAAAGGTAAAGACACACTTGATGACCATTCACGAAGTAGTTTCAGTACCACACTTACATCCCAGATTGTCACGTACCTAGGTTTCGGTGGTTTGGAATTAAAGATTCCTTTCATTAGTCTGGAAACAATTGGGTGTGACCCAATTGAGTTTCTTTCTGAATCCAGAACCAAATATGAGGACAATGCACTTCTGGCTGAATTAATTGCACTACAACTCAGACCTTCATCATAATAAAGTTTTGACAGAAATTCTAAACATTTGAAATATCTGCAGTACTTTATTGCACATTCTTTTGTACACAGAACTCTTCCCATTTCTTAATATAAGAAAGGTACTGTTTTTGAGTGCTCTTCCTCCCGGCTGCCGTAAGCATGTCCACAGTATGCTCAGACAGTCCTCGTCCCAGAAGAGGCATTCTTAAAACCTGCAAATCAACAAATCCAAACGATGATATAATGGATGTTGTTACCCTGTTACAGGGTGCAGCAATAAATTACTCCTTTTTGGGACTTTCATCAACATTTGTGTTGTTAATTCTAATATCAACAGATACCATGGCTGTATAGGCCAATCTGGTACTACCAATACCCTTGAAGCAGCATCTTGCCTGATTTTAAGCAAACATTGGCTTATGAGGCAGAAAGGTGGAAATATATATAAAACATACCACCCCAATGTAGCGAGAAAGCATCAATCGCCACTGCTCCTGGATCTGGTTTCCATGAGACATATTTCGATAGCTGATGATTCAAGTCGATGTCGGCCATTCCAAATCTGATTACTATATCATTGAATACCTCTTGATTCAACATCCATTCTTTATTATCATGGAACTTTTCGTGACCAGGTGTCTGCTATCATGTTCTATTCAATACACCGACCCAAGTTGATTTAACCATTTTGTCACATGACACCGATTTAATTCCACTTAATTCCACCCATATCATTAATATAGGCAACTACTTGTGTTTATTAATTTGAACTTGAACCTTCCTTTTAGTTGTGTTAGAGCCATAAGCTTGGAGTCCATAGAAACCTCCTAAAAGCTCCAAATAGGTAATTCCCCATGTCTGCAGTAACACTAACTTTTCCTGATTCCATCTGCCTCCGCAGCTCCATGTTAAGTCAGTTGCACCCCATCCTAGTGCACTGGTGTCAGTTTGTAATATCATGGAAGGTTGTTCAATCAGCACTTTTCCTGAACTGCTTGAGACATGTAGAATCCACCACTGCAGCTTAGAAACAGCATTTGTTGTTACCTGCATGGTTCTATCAAAATGACCAGCATTTACTCTCAGTGCCTGTTCTTTAATTCTCTGCAGCTGTTGATAATGTAATGGTCCATACTGGACTGCTGGGAATCTACTAATTTTCCCAGTACTCGAGCCACCTGTCTGATTAGAGGTTTTTGCTCGTTTAATAGATTACTGCAAACTTTAATCAACTCCACCCTTTTTTAACTGGGCAAAGTAATTTGTATTTGGGCTAAATCAATTGTGAACCCCAAATAATTAATCGAGGTACATGTTTTTAACCTTGATTTCTTTGGATGAATTTAGAAACCCCCAAACTTTCAAAAGTTTGATTTTATTACTGCAACCGATGCTTCTGTTGACTGTTTTGTCCTTCCTATAATCAGGACATCATCCAGGTATGCCATTAGTACATGCCCCTGGCTCTCAGCAACCCCAGAATTGATTTTTATGAATATTCTGGAAGGGAACGTTAACCCTTTAGGCAGAGCTTTGAACTGCCCTAATTGGTTCATCCATGTAAATTTAAAATACTTCATATCTTGCAAGTGAACAGACACTGAACAAAAGGATTCAGACTTGTCAAGTCTATAATAATCCTACATCCTCCATCCTTTTTTGATCGAGGGAATATATTTGACCCAAATTGGTTAATTTGGTAGTGATTCTTTAATAACACCGTTTATATATAGGATTTGAAGCGCAACTTGAACCTCCATTACTTCGCAAAGTGGAGAGTTCTGCTAGGAACATGCTGGACAGGCAAATCATAATTTGGATTGAATTCAATTCGAAATCCTTGTATATTATTCAGAATTACCACATCTGAAGTAATCTTCTTCCAATGTTTATAGAAGAGACGTAATCTGCCTCCAACTTTTGGACTTAATCCAGTTAGTATGTTCCCCTGAGAACCAGGTCCACCTACCTCTTGAGTCATTTGAGTATTGTGAGATCCCTGGATTCTCCCGGAAGCACAACCACTGGTCCTTACTCCCGCTGCAGGCCGCCAGCTACGTCCCTGCGTTGATGAGCGACTTGGTCCTGGTCTAGGATCCGTATGACGTCTGAAAGGATACTTCCTCTTTACAGACTTTGCAACCATTGATGTATTTATCAATCCTGTTTTCGCTTCATCTTCCAACTCTTTAATACGTCTCCCGAGATCCTCTCCAAAGAGTAAGTTGGGTAATTGTATATTACTTGGTTTGCAGAGTGCTGCGAATTTCGGATTCATAGTAGACCGTATAGCACTTTCCTCAGATAATTCATCTCGAAGTGGGTGCTGCATAGCAACCCCAGTGCTTGCTGATGCAACTTCGTCATCTTTTGGTTGTTACCTGCTATTCTGGTAAAAGCAGTTATTCCAGAACCCAGCAGCTTTAATATTCTCTGCAACTGATTCCAGATAATTTGGTTCACTGCTGCTGCTTTCAGCAACCCACAGTTACTTCTTGCAGTCTCATCCATTTCTTGCTGTTCCAGCTAATGGAAAACCAAGTAATTTATTAAGGAGGTCAGTTTTTCTCCTAATGGCTCTCCTGACCCTGACGGGGCAGCGAATCCTACTGCCAGGGGTGGAACATCTGGCAGCTGCCGTTCATCGCCTTGTACAGCCTCACCGTCAGAGTCGGGATCTGAAATCTCATGACCCGTAGCACGCTCCTCATTCCTGAGGGTGCATTCCATCAGCCCTGAGCCAGGTGCTGTTAAGCTGCTCCTGCAGCTTGGATTACAGTACACTCCTTCCTGAGTGAACTTTGCTCCAACAGCGTATGAAAAAGGCTTTCTATTTGGGCAATACGCTCGAAAGCAGTATCTAGCCCTGTACCAGGAGCTGTTTGAGCTGTTTCCAACAGCTTGGCTTTCAGTACACTCCTCCCTGAGTGAACTTTGCTCCAACAGCCTGTGTAAAAGGCTTTCTATTTGGGCAATACGCTCGAGAGCAGTATCTAGCCCTGGAGCTACTTCCATTGCCTGGGACTCCCTCCGTGGGCCGTTGGGATTTAAACTTTGTCTTTTGCCCGACAGGCGCTGACAGTGTTTTCACCAGCCCCAGGTCCACAGTCGCTATGCTCACCGCTGGCGACTGTACCGGGGTTTAGAGGCGGTTGGTCTCTAACCGCGGACTCCCGACTTTCCCGACTTTCTGTCGGCTGTGTCGCTCGCCTCTTCCCCCTGTCCGTTTTTTTTTCCATGGCGTCTGTGGAAAAAATCCCCATAGACCCACAGTAAACGGACCTGGAAAACATGAAAAAAGTTTTTACTTACCTTGTAGTTGAAAAACTACAAACCACTGTAGGAGCTCTGCTCCTCACGTCCGTTTGCGTCAAGGCGTCTGAAGTAATGACGCGCAGGCGCACTGGCGGGGTTCTTCACGTAGTCACTCACGTGACTCCGAAGTAAAATGGAGCCCTGAGCCCTGTGGCGACCTTGCCATATTTCTGGCGATCGTGCCGGAAATATCGCGACCTTACCGGATTTATGGCGACCTTGCCGGAAATATGGCGACCGTGACGGAAATATGGCGATCTTGTCGGATTTGTGGCGAACTTGCCGGATTTATGGCGCCTTGCCTGATTTATGGCGACCTTGCCGGATTTATGGCGACCTTGCCGGAAATATGGCGACCTTGTCGGAATTGTGGCGACCTTGCCAGATTTATTGCGACCTTGCCAGAAATGTGGCGACCTTGCCGGATTTGTGGCGGCCTTGCCGGATTTATGGCGACCTTGCCGGATTTATGGCGACCTTTCCGCGGATGTCGCGAATATTGCCGGATTTGTGGCGACCTTGCTGGATTTATGGCGACCTTGCCGGAAATATGGCGACCTTGCCGGATTTGTGGAAAGGCAAGGAAAAGCAAGGCAGATTTATTTGTATAGCACAATTCGTGCAAACAGCAATTCAAGGTGCTTTACAGGAAAGAAAAAATAAAATAGTAGTAAGCACGTAGTGATTGTGGGAGATTTCAATTTTCCACGCATAGACTGGGAAACATTCTGTAAATGGGCTGGATGGGTTGGAGTTTGTAAAATGTGTGCAGGATAGTTTCTTGCAGCAATACATAGAAGTACCTACTAGAGAAGGGGCGGTGCTGGACCTCCTGTTAGGAAATGAGACGGTCAGGGGTCAGAGGTATGCGTTGGGGAACAGTTCGGGACCAGTGATCACAATACCATTAGTTTCAATATAATTATGGAGAGGGTCAGAACTGGACCTAGGGTTGAGATCGTGCCGGAGAAAGGCTAACTTTGAGGAGATGCGAAAGGATTTAAAAGGAGTAAATTGGAACAGTTTGTTTTATGGGAAAGATGTGGAAGAGAAATGGAGGACATTTAAAGGTGAAATTTTAAGAGTACAGAATCTTTATGTCCCTGTTCGGTTGAAAGGAAAAGTAAAAATTGGAAAGAGCCATGGTTTTCAAGGGAAATTGGACAGTTCGGAAAAAGAGAGAGATCTACAATAATTATAGGCAGCATGGAGTAAATGAGGTGCTTGAGGAGTATAAAAATGTAAAAAGAGTCTTAAGAAAGAAATTAGAAAAGCTAAAAGAAGATATGAGGTTGCTTTGGCAAGTAAGGTGAAAGTAAATCCAAAGGCTTTCTACAGCTATATTAATAGCAAAAGGATAACGAGAGATAAAATTGGTCCATTAGAGAGTCAGAGTGGACGGGTATCTGCAGAGCCAAATGAGATGGGGGAGATATTGAACAATTTCTTTTCTTCGGTATTCACCAAGGAGAAGGATATTGAATTATGTGAGGTAAGGGAAACAAGTAGAGTAGCTATGGAAACTATGATATTCAAAGAAGAGGATGTACTGACACTTTTGAGAAATATAAAAGTGGATAAGTCTCCAGGTCCGGACAGGATATTCCCTAGGACATTGAGGGAAGTTAGTGTAGAAATAGAAGGGGCTATGACAGAAATATTTCAAATGTCATTGGAAATGGCAATAGTGCCGGAGGATTGGCGTACTGCGCATGTTGTTCCATTGTTTAAAAAGGGGTCTAAGAGTAATCCTAGCAATTATAGACCTGTTAGTTTGACGTCAATGGTGGGCAAATTAATGGAAAGGATACTTAGAGATAATATATATAAGCAACTGGATAAACAGGGCTGATTAGGAACAGTCAACATGGATTTGTGCCTGGAAGGTCATGTTTGACAAATCTTCTTGAATTTTTTGAAGAGGTTACTCGGGAAATTGATGAGGGTAAAGCCGTGAATGTTGTATATATGGACTTCAGTAAGGCCTTTGACAAGTTTCCTCACGGAAGGTTTGTTAAGAAGGTTCAATGGTTGGGTATTAATGGTGGAGTAGCAAGATGGATTCAACAGTGGCTGAATGGGAGATGCCAGAGAGTAATGGTGGGTACACAAAAATGCTGGAGAAACTCAGCGGGTGCAGCAGCATCTATGGAGCGAAGGAAATAGGTAACGTTTCGGGCCGAAACCCTTCTTCAGAGTAATGGTGGGTGGTTGTTTGTCAGGTTGGAGGCCAGTGACTAGTGGGGTGCCACAGGGATCTGTGTTGGGTCCACTGTTGTTTCTCATGTACATCAATGATCTGGATGATGGTGTGGTAAATTGGATTAGTAAGTATGCAGATGATACTAAGATAGGTGGGGCTGTGGATAATGAAGTAGATTTTCAAAGTCTACAGAGAGATTTATGCCGGTTAGAAGAGTGGGCTGAAAGATGGCAGATGGAGTTTAATGCTGATAAGTGTGAGGTGCTACATCTTGGCAGGACAAATCAAAATAGGACGTACATGGTAAATGGTAGGGAATTGAAGAATGCAGGTGAACAGAGGGATCTTGGAATAACCGTGCACAGTTCCCTGAAAGTGTAATCTCATGTAGATATGGTGGTAAAGAAAGCTTTTGGTGTGCTGGCTTTTATAAATCAGAGCATTGAGTATAGAAGTTGGGATGTAATGTTAAAATTGTACAAGGCATTGGTGAGGCCAATTCTGGAGTATGGTGTACAATTTTGGTCGCCTAATTATAGGAAGGATGTCAACAAAATAGAGAGAGTACAGAGGAGATTTACTAGAATGTTGCCTGGGTTTCAACAACTAAGTTACAGAGTAAGGTTGAACAAGTTAGGGCTTTATTCTTTGGAGCGCAGAAGGTTAAGGGGGAACTTGATAGAGGTCTTTAAAATGATGAGAGGGATACACAGAGTTGACGTGGATAAGCTTTTCCCATTGAGAGTAGGGAAGATTCAAACAAGGGGACATGACTTGAGAATTATAGGACAGAAGTTTAGGGGTAACATGTAGGGGAGCTTCTTTACTCAGAGAGTGGTGGCTGTGTGGAATGAGCTTCCAGTGAAGGTGGTGGAGGCAGGTTCGTTTTTTATCATTTAAAAATAAATTGGATAGTTATATGGACGGGAAAGGAATGGAGGGTTATGGGCTGAGCGCAGGTATATGGGACTAGGGGAGAATACGTGTTCGGTACGGACTAGAAGGGTCGAGATGGCCTGTTTCCGTGCTGTAATTGTTATATGGTTATATGGTTATATGATTAATAAATACAAATTGGAAAATAAGCAGTACGACAAATGTATGAATAATAAAACAACGTCAATGAAGCAATAAAACAATTTTAAAAAGCACATAAAAGGGTTAAAATTAGACAGTTAAGGTTACGTGCATGTCAGGTTATGGAAAAGCTATAGTATACAACAGTGTTTTAAGGCCTGATTTAAATGCGCTTACAGTCTGTGTACACCTCAGGTGTTCAGGGAGCTTGTTCCACAGGTGTGGAGCATACAAACCGAATGCTGCTTCAGCCTTTTTAGTTCTGATCCTGGGAACACAGAGTAAACCTGTCCCTGAAGACCTGAGGAGTCTAGGCGCCTCATATACAACAAGTAGGTCAGAGATGTATTTTGGACCTAGACCATTCAGTGCCTTGTAGGTCAGTAACATAATTTTAAAATCTATCCTCTTACACACAGGGAGCCAGTGCAAAGGTTTAAGGACAGGTGTAATGTGGTCCACTTTCTTGGTGTTGGTCAGGACTGGCAGCGGCATTTTGGATCAGCTGCAGTTGTTTAATTGATTTTTTATTGAGACCTGTAAAGATGCCATTACAATAATCTAACCTACTAAAAATATATGCATGAACAAGTTTTTCAGTGTCTTCTTTGGACAGAAATCCCTTGATTCTTGCAATATTTTTTAGATGGTAATAGGCAGATCTGCTAATGGTCTTTATATGGCTGTTAAAATTCAAAACCGAGTCCATAACTACACCAAGGTTTCTGGCTTTGTCTGTGGTTTTCAGTGCAATTGAGTCGAGTTGAGCACTCACCTCTAGCCTTGTATTTTTGGGACCAAAGACAATAATTTCTGTCTTATTTGCATTCAGCGGGAGGAAGTTCTGTTTCATCCACTCATTGATATGTTTGACACATTGGCTCAGTGCGTGTAGGGGACTATGGTCATGTGGTGACACTGCGATATATAGTTGTGTGTCATCGGCATAAGTGTGGTAAGATATGTTAACATGCTCTATGATCTGAGCTAGGGGGAGCATATAAATGTTGAACAAAATGGGTCCAAGAATGGAGCCCTGAGCCCTGTGGCGACCTTGCCGTATTTCTGGCGATCGTGCCGGAAATATGGCGACCTTGCCGGATTTAGGGCGACCTTGCCGGAAATATGGCGACCGTGACGGAAATATGGCGATCTTGTCGGATTTGTGGCGAACTTGCCGGATTTATGGCGACCTTGCCTGATTTATGGGGATTTTGCTGGATTTATGGCGACCTTACCGGAAATATGGCGACCTTTTCGGAATTGTGGCGACCTTGCCAGATTTATTGCGACCTTGCCAGAAATGTGGCGACCTTGCCGGATTTTGTGGCGGCCTTGGCGGATTTATGGCGACCTTGCCGGAAATAGGCGACTCTGTCGGATTTGTCGCGACTTTGCCGGATTTATGGCGACCGTACCGGATTTGTGGCGACCTTGCCGGATTTATGGCGACCTTGCCGAATTTATGGCGACCTTGCCGGAAATATGTCGACCTTGCCGAATTTTGTGGCGACCTTGCCGGATTTATGGCGACTTTGCCGGAAATATGGCGACCTTGCCGCATTTGTGGCGACATTGCCGGATTTCTATCGACCTTGCCGGAAATATGGCGACCTTGCCGGAAATGTGGCGCCCTTGCCGGATTTGTGCCGACCTTGCCGGATTTATGGCGACCTTTCCGGAAATGTGGCGACCTTCCCGGATTTGTGGCGACCTTGTCGGATTTGTGACGACCTTGCCGGATTTAATGCGACGTTGCCGGAAATGCGGCGACCTTGCGCATTTGACGCGACCTTGCCGAATTTATGGCTACCTTGATTGAAATGTGGCGACCTTGCCGGATTTGTCGGCACCTTGCCGGATTTGTGGCGACCTTGCCGGATTTATGGCGACCTTGCCGGAAATATGGCGACCTTGCCGGATTTGTGGCGACCTTGCCGGAAATATGGCGACCTTCCGGATTTTTGGCGACTTTGCCGGATTTATGGCGACCTTGCCGGAAATATGGCTCCCTTGCCGGATTTGTGGCGACTTTGCCGGATTCATGGCGCCCTTGACGGAAATATGGCGACCTTGCCGGATTTGTGGCGGCCGTGCCGGATTTATGGCGACCTTGCCGGAAATAGGCGACTCTGCCGGATTTGTGGCGACCTTGTCGGATTTATGGCGACCTTGCCGGATTTGTGGCGACCTTGCCGGATATATGGCGACCTTGCCGGATTTATGGCTACCGTGCCAGATTTATGGCGCCCTTGCCGGAAATATGGCCACCTTGCCGTAAATGTGGCGACCTTGCCGGATTTGTGGCGACCTTGCCGGATTTATGGCGACCTTGCCGGAATGTGGCGAGCTTGCCGGATTTGTGGCGAACTTGCCGGATTTATGGCGACCTTGCCGGAAATGTGGTGACCTTGCCGGATTTATGGCGACCTTGCCGGATTTATGCGACCTTGCCGGAAATCTGGCGACCTTGCCTGAAATGTGGCGACATTGACCGATTTGTGGCGACCTTGTCGGGATTTATGGCGACCTTGCCGGGGATGTGGCGACCATCCCGGATTTGTGGCGACCTTGTCAGATTTCTGGCGACCTTGCCGTTATAGTGGCGACCTTCCGTATTTGTGGCGACCTTACCGGATTAAGGCGACCTTGCCGCAGATGTGGCGACCTTGCCGGATTTGTGGCGACCTTGCCTGATTTATGGCGATCTTGCGGGATTTGTGTCTACCTTGCCGGATTTACGGCGACCTTGCCGGATTTATGGCGACCTTGCCGGGGATGTGGCGATGGTGCCGTATTTGTGGCGACCTTGCCGGATTTATGGCGACCTTGTGGGATTTGTGGCGACCTTGCCGGAAATATGGCGACCTTGCCGGATTTTTGGCGACCTTGCCGGATTTATGGCGACCTTGCCTGTAATATGGCTCCCTTGCCGGATTTGTGGCGACTTTGCCGGATTCGTGGCGTCCTTGCCGGAAATATGGCGACTTTGCCGGATATGTGGCGACCTTGCGGGATTTATGGCGACCTTGCCGGAAATATGTCGACCTTGTCGGATTTGTGGCGACCTTGGCAGATTTATTGCGACCTTGCCGGAAATGTGGCGACCTTGCCGGATTTGTGGCGGCCGTGCCGGATTTATGGCGACATTGCCGGAAATAGGCGACTCTGCCGGATTTGTGGCGACCTTGTCGGATTTATGGCGACCTTGCCGGATTTGTGGCGACCTTGCCGGGAATGTGGCGACCTTGCCGGATTTGTGGCGACCTTGCCGGATTTATGGCGACCTTGCCGGAAATGTGGTGACCTTGCCGGATTTATGGCGACCTTGTCGGATTTGTGGCGACCATGCCGTATTTATGGCGACCTTGCCGGAAATCTGGCGACCTTGCCTGAAATGTGGCGACCTTGACGGATTCGTGGCGACCTTGTCGGATTTATGGCGACCTTGCCGGGGTTGTGGCGACCATCCCGGATTTGTGGCGACCTGGTCAGATTTTTGGCGACCTTGCCGTAATTGTGGCGACCTTTCCGTATTTGTGGCGACCTTGCGGGATTTGTGGCTACCTTGCCGGATTTATGGCGACCTTGCCGGAAATATGGCGACCTTGCCGGAAATATTGCGACCTTGCCGTATTTGTGGCGACCTTGCGGGATTTATAGCGACCTTGCCGGATTTGTGGCGGCCTTGCCGGATTCATGGCGAACTTGTCGGAAATAGGCGACTGCCGGATTAGTGGCGACCTTGCCGGATTCATGGCGACCTTGCCGGATTTGTGGCGACCTTGCCGGAGTTATGGCGACCTTGCCGGATTTATGGCGACCTTGTCGGGAATATGGCGACCTTGCCGCACTTGTGGCGATCTTGCCGGATTTATGGCGACCTTGCCGGTATTATGGCGACCTTGCCGCATTTGCGGCGACCTTGCCGGATTTATGGCGATCTTGCCGGAAATATGCCGACCTTGCCGCATTTGTGCCGACCTTGCCGGATTTATTGCGACCTTGCCGGAAATATGTATACCTTTCCGCATTTGTGGCTGTAAATCACTTCAAAGCATATAAGATTTACACACATCTTTAATCAGCACATTAACTTGGAAGCAGTTCATCCTGGCTGCTTCAACTAACGGTGCTGGGAATGGGCGTTAGTATAAATGTTATAATGGGGTGGAGTTAGTGATGCTAGCTAAGTGTGATTGATTCACATGCATCATCAATCTACATCCTTCCCCCTAAAGATTAAAAGCATATTAAACATACTCGCCATACCTGTCTGGTGGTCTACTAACACGGCCCGAACGCGTGCGGACCCAACCATCCACTCCCTCAACTGAAGGATGAGGCGGAGAGGCTGAAGGTGAAAACCGCACGGGAGAGGGTTGTGGTGACCGATGGGGGAAACATGCGGTGGGTAAAACCCCGTGGTTAGTGGAGACAGATGGACGTGGGGGAGTGCCAAGCATGCGGGGACGGGCGGGAGACATAGCGGAAGGCGGCTGGAACTGGAGCGGCGGAGCATATGGATCGGCAGGCGGCGATCGGGGCTCCTTCACAGCAAGCAGGTGTTGACGACTTCTCCGGTAAACCGCTCCCTCACAGCCCACAAGGTACGATCGCGGCTCATCAGTCGGGCGCACAACAACGCCCAGACGAGAATGACCAGTTGGAGTTCGTAGACGGACGACCTGGCCCAGCAGTAGAGGCTGGAGTGGTCTGCTGGAACTGTCGTATGACCGTTTCTGGGTATCGTGCTTCTCTTGGAGACGTTGCTGGATAGTGGCGGGCTTCAACACCCGAGGGACCGGCTGCTGTTGTGCGATGGAGACCGGAGACCTCGTCACCCTCGACAGCAGCCGCTGTGCTGGTGACCCCAAGATTCCGTCTCTTGCAATGTTTCTGAGATTCAGGAGATCGAGATAGATGTCAGAGTTTGAAATGCGCGCTCCCTCCAGCAAGTGCTTGGCGCTTCTGACAGCGCGTTCAGCGAGTCCATTATTCTGTGGATACTCGGGACTGTTTGTGACGTGCTGGAAGTTCCATCGGTCGGCGAAAAGCTTGAACAAGTGGCTGGTGAACTGTGGACCATTGTCGGTTCTCAGAATAACAGGAATGCCATGGTCTGAGAAATGTCTTTTCAGCTTCCTGATGACCATCTCCGACGTGAGGGAGGTAAGTTGGTCAAGTTCAAACCAGTTGGAGTACGAGTCGACCAGAACGAGGTAGTGCTTATCGCACCATTCGAAAATGTCCGCAGCCAGCGACGACCATGACAGTGCTGGTGGAGGTTGTTGCAGAAGGGGTTGCCGCTGCTGATGAGGTGCAAGATTGTTGCAAGTGGGGCAGGAGGCTACGCGGTCCCGGATGTACGTGGCCATTCCGGGCCAGTAGAACAGATCCCGGGCGCGTGCCAGCGTGGAGTCGGCTCCTGGGTGACCGCTGTGTACCTCTTTGAAGTATTCGTCTTGTAGCGATGCAGGTACAACTACCTTGTGGCCTTTGACGACCACACCATCCTGAACCACCAGTTCATCGCGGACCAAGTAGTACGGCTGCACCTCAGTGGGCGTGTTGGATTGTTTGCCTGGCCAGCCTGTTTTGATGACGGACGAGAGGGCTTGAAGCGTATCATCCTTAGCCGTGTACGCGGCCAGGGTGCGCAGTTGCTTCCTGGAAATTAGACCGACACCGAGAACCGTGAAATTCTCCTGTTCGTGTGGGTGTTGTTCGCAAGATGTTCTAGGGGCACGAGAGACTGTGTCAGCAACATGCATGTCCTTGCCCTTTTTGTAGGTAATAGAGAAGTCGTACCGCTGCAGCTCCATCTTCATGCGCTGCAAACGAGCTGGGGTGGCGTGGATAGGCTTGTTCAAGATTGTCACCAGTGGTTGGTAGTCCGTCTCAACCATGAACGTGTTGCCATAGACGAAGTCGTGGAATTTGGAGGAGGCAAAGACGACCGCCAGCAGTTCCTTTTCGATTTGCGCGTAGTGCTGCTCCGTGTCGGTCATGGTGCGAGAGGCATACGCGACGGGTAGTAGGGTACCATCATCAGACGGTTGCAGGCAGGCTGCGCCGAGCCCGAATTTCGAGGCATCGCAGGTGATCACCACCGGACGTTTCAGGTCGAAAAAAGTTGATATCGGCATCAAAGACAAGAGTCTCAGGCTTCCGACAAAGCAAAACTCACAAAAGATAAAATAAAAAACCGTTACACAAGATGAGTGGGTAGAACCACTTCTGACACCATGTAAATCACTTCAAAGCATCTTTAATCAGCACATTAACTTGGCAGCATTACAGAGCGAGGTGTTGTCAGTTCATCCTGGCTGCTTCAACTAAGGGTGCTGGGAATGGGCGTTGGTATAAATGATATAATGGGGTGGAGTTAGTGATGCTAGCTAAGTGTGATTGATTCACATGCATCATCAATCTACAGTGGCTACCTTGCCGGATTTATTGCGACCTTGCCAGAAATATGAGGACCTTGCCGCATTTGTGGCGACCTTGCCGGATTTATGGCGACCTTGTCGGAAATATGGCGACCTTGCCGCATTTGTGGCGACATTGCCGGATTTGTGGCGACCTTGCCGGAGTTATGGCGACCTTGCCGGGAATGTGGCGACCTTGCCGGACTTGAGGCCACCTTGCCGGATTATAGCGACCTCGCCGGAAATATGGCGACGTAGCCGGATTTGAGGCCACCTTGCCGGATTTATGGCGACATTGCCTGAAATATGGCGACCTTTCCTGATTTGTGGCCACCTTGCCGGAATTATGGCGACCATGCCGGAAATATGGCGCCTTGCCGGGTTTGTGGCGACCTTGCTGGAATTATGGCGATCTTGCCGGAAATATGGCGACCTTGCCGGATTAGTGGCGACCTTGCCGGAAATATGCGACCTTACCGGATTTGTGGCGACCTTGCCGGATTTATGGCGACATTGCCGGAAATATGGCGACCTTGCCGGATTTGTGGCGACCTTGCGGGATTTGTGGCGACCTTGCCGGATTTGTGGCGACCTTGCGGGATTTATGGCGACCTTGCCGGAAATATGGCGACCTTGTCGGATTTGTGGCGACCTTCCCAGATTTATTGCGACCTTGGCGGAAATGTGGGGTCCTTGCCGGATTTGTGGCGGCCTTGCCGGATTTATGGCGACCTAGCCGTAAATGCGGCGACCTTGCCGGATTTATGGCGACCTTGTCGGATTTGTGGCGAACTTGCCGGATTTAAGGCGACCTTGCCGGATTTATAGCGACTTCGCCTGAAATGCGGCGACCTTGACGGATTTGTGGCGACCTTGCCGGATGTATGTCGTCCTTGCCCGGGATGTGGCGACGTTGCCGGATTTGTGGCGACCTTGCCGGATTTATGGTGATCTTGCCGGAATTGTGGCGACCTTGCCGTAATTGTGGCGACCTTGCCGGATTTATGGCGACATAGTCGCAAATGTGGCGACCTTGACGGATTTGTGACGACCTCGCCGGATTTATGGCGACCTGGCCGGATTTATGGCGACCTTGCCGGAAATATGGCGACATCGCCGGATTTATGGCGACCTTGCCGTATTTATGGCGACCTTGCCGGAAATATGGCGACCTCGCCCGGTTTTATGGCGAACTCGCCGGAACTGTGGCCACCTTGCCGGAGTTATGGCGACCTTGCCGGATTTATGGCGACCTCATCGGGAATGTGGCGACCTTCCCTGATTTGCGGCCACCTTGCTGGCCACTGTGGCCACCTTGCCGGAATTATGGCGACCTTGCCGGATATATGGCGACCTCGTCGGAAATGTGGCGACCATGCCGAATTTGAGGCCAACTTGCCGGATTTATGGCGACCTCGCCGGAAATATGCCGACCTAGACGGAAATATGGCGATCTTGCCGGGTTTATGGCTACCTTGCCAGAAATATGGCGACCTTGCCGGATTTATGGCGACCGTGCCGGATTTATGGCGACCTTGCCGGAGATATGGCGACGTCGCCGGAATTATGGCGACCTTGCCGGATTTATGGCGACCTCGCCGGAAACATGGCGACCTCTTCATATTTATAACGACCTTGCCGGAATTAGGGCGACCTCGCCTGAAATATGGCGACCACGCCGGTTTATGGAGACCTTGCCGGATTTATGGCGACCTCGGCGGAAATATGGCGACCTTGCCGGATTTATGGCGACCTTGCCGGATTAATGGCGACCTCGCCGAAATATGGCGACCTCGCCGGATTTAAGGCGACCTTGCCGTCTTTCTGGCGACCTCGCCGGAAATATGGCGGCCCGCCGGATTTATGGCGACATTGCTGGATTTGTGGCGACCTTGCCGGAAAAATGGCGACCTCGCCGGATTTATGGCGACTTTGCGGGATATGTGGCGAACTTGCCGGATTTATGGCGACCACGCCGGATTTATGGCGATCTTGCCGGATTTGTGGCGAATTTGCCGGATAGTTGGCGACATCGCCGGGAATGTGGCGACCTTGCCGGATTTGTGGCGACCTTGCCGGATGTATTGCGACCTCGACGGAAACGTTGCGATCTTGCCGGATTTTTGCCGACTTTACCGGATATATGGCGACCTCGCCGGGAATGTGGCGACCTTGCCTGATTTGTGGCGACCTTGCCGGAACTACGGCGAACTTGCCGGAAATATGGCGACCTTGCCGGATTTGTGGCGTCCTTGCCGGATTTATGGGGGCCTTGCCGGGAATATGGAGACCTTGACGCATTTGTGGCGACCTTGCCGCATTTGTGGCGACTTTGCCGGATTAATGGTGACCTTGTCGGACATATGGCGACATTGCCGGAAATGTGGCGACCTTGCCGGATTTGTGGCGTCCTTGCCGGATTTATGGCGGCCTTGCCGGGAATATGGAGACCTTAACGCATTTGTGGCGACCTTGCCGGATTTATCGCGTCCTTGGCGGAAATATGGCGACCTTGCCGGATTTGTGGCGACCTTGCCGGATTGTTGGGGACCTCGCCGGGAATGTGGCCATCTTGCCGGATATGTGGCGACCTTGCCGGATTTATGGCGACCTCGACGGAAATGTTGCGATCTTGCCGGATTTTTGGCGACTTTGCCGGATTTATGGCGACCTCGCCGGAAATATTGCGACGTTGCCGGATTTGTGGCGACCTTGCCGGATTTATGGCGACCTAGCCGGAAATATGGCAACTTTGCCGGATTTGTGGCGACCTTGCAGTATTTGTGGCGACCTTGCCGGATTTATGGTGACCTTGCCGGAAATATGGCGACCTTGCCGGAAATGTGGCGACCTTGCCGGATTTGTGTCGACCTTGCCGGATTTATGGCGACCTTGCCAGAAATGTGGTGAACTTGGCGGATTTGTGTCGACCTTGCCGGAGTTATGGCGATCTTGCCGGAAATGTGGCGACCTTGCCGGATTTATGGCGACCTTGTCGGATCTGTGGCGAACTTGCCGGATTTATGGCGACCTTGCCGGAAATGTGGCGACCTTGCCGCATTTGTGGCGACCTTGCTGGATTTGTGGCGAACTTGCCGGACTTATGGCGACCTTGCCAGGAATGTGGCGACCTTGCCAGATTTATGGCGACATTACCGGATTAATGGCGACCTTGCCGAAAATGTGGCGACCTTGCCGGATTTGTGCCGACCTTGCCCGATTTATGGCGACCTTGCCTGAAATGTGGCGACCTTGACGGATTTGTGGCGACCTTGCCGGATTTATGGCGACCTTGCCGGAATTGTGGCGACCTTGCCGTATTTGTGGCGACCTTGCCGGATTTATGGCGACCTAGCCGCAAATGTGGCGACCTTGCCGGATTTGTGGCGACCTTGCCGGATTTATGGCCACCTTGAGCGATTTCTGGCGACCTTGCCGTATTTATGGCGACCATGCCGGAAATGTGGCGACCTTGCCGGGCTTGTGGCGACCTTGACGGATTCATGGCGACCTTGCCGGGGAATGTGGCGACCTTGCCGGATTTGTGGCGACGATGCCGGATTTCTGGCGATCTTGCCGAAATGTTGCGACATTGCCGGATTTGTGGCGACCCTTGTCGGATCTATGGCGACCTTGCCGGGAATGTGGCGACCTTCCGGATTTAACGCGACCTTGCCGGAAATATGGCGACCTTGCCGGATTTATGGCGTCCTAGCCGGATTTATGGCGACCGTGCCGGAAATACGGCGACCTTGCCGGAGTTTTGGCGACTTTGCAGATTTATGGCAAACTTGCCGGATTTATGGCGACTTTGCCGGAAATATGGCGACATCGCCGGAATTATAGCGACCTTGCCGGATTCATGGCGACCTCGCCGGAAATATGGCGACCTCGCCGGATTTATGGCGACCTTGCCGGTAATATGGCGACCTTGCCGGATTTATGGCGACCTTGCCGCATTTGTGGCGACCTTGCCGGATTAATGGTGACCTTGTCGGAAATATGGCGACATTGCCGGAAATGTGGCGACCTTGCCGGATTTGTGGCGACCTTCCCGGATTTATGGCGACCTTGCCGGAAATGTGGCGACCTTGCCGGATTTGTGGCGAACTCGCTGGTATTATGGTGACCTTGCCGGAAATGTGGCGACCTTGCCGGAAATGTGGCGACCCTGCTGGATTTGTGGCGACCTTGCCGGATTTATGGCGACTTTCCGGAAATGTGGCGACCTTGACGGACTTGTGGCGACCTTCCGGATAATGGCGACCTTGTCGGAAATGTGGCGACCTTGCCGGATTTGTGGCGACCTACCCGGATTAATGGCGACCTTGCCTGATATGTGGCGACCTTCCCTGATTTGTGGCCACCTTGCCGGATTTATGGCGACCATGCCGGAAATATGGCGACCTTGCCGGATTTGTGGCGACTTTGCCGGAATTACGGCGAAATTGCCGGAAATATGGCGACCTTGTCGGATTTGTGGCGTCCTTGCCGGATTTATGGCGGCCTTGCCGGGAATATGGAGACCTTGACGCATTTGTGGCGCCCTTGCCGGATTTATGGCGTCCTGGCCGGAAATATGGCGACCTTGCCGGATTAGTGGCGACCTTGCCGGATTGTTGGCGACCTCGCCGTGAATGTGGCCCTTGCCGGATATGTGGCGACCTTGCCGGATTTATGGCGACCTCGACGGGAATGTTGCGGTCTTGCCGGATTTTTGGCGACTTTGCCGGATGTATGGCGACCTCGCCGGAAATGTGGCGACGTTCCCTGGTTTGTGGCGACCTTGCCGTTGGAGAGGTCGCAGAGGAAGGAGCTACACCCGAGCGGTAGGAGATAAAAAGGAACCTAAATCTGTGACGTTCCAAGTTCCACTTCAAAAACAAGTGGGTTTGAGGAAGCCGCTGATTGGTGGACGCAGACAAGAGGGAGCAGCTGATTGGGAGTCAGATCCCTGCTGATTGTACTGTATTGTATCAGTTTGTTTTGTATTGTAGCAGTTTGTTTTGTATTCTATCCAGGGTAAAGGGAGTATGAGGGCCAGGGCAGTTTACTGTTCTGGATGTAAGATGTGGGAAGTCATGGAGTCTGATAGCCCTCCAGACGTCCACATCTGCGCCAGGTGTATCGAGATGGGGCTCCTAATGGACCGTATTAGGAACCTGGAGCAGCAGCTCGATGACCTCCGTCTGGTCAGGGAGAGCGAGGAAGTCATTGAGAGGAGTTACAGGGATGTGGTCACTCCAACACCACAGGAGGCAGGCAAGTGGATCACGGTTGGGAGAGGCAAGGGGCACAGGCAGGGACTAAAGAGTACCCCGGTGGCTGTACACCTTGACAATAAGTACTCCTGTTTGAGCACTGTTGGGGTGGACAGCCTACCTGGGGGTTGCGACAGCGGCCGGGCCTCCGGTATGGAGACCGGTCCTGTTGCTCAGAAGGGTAAGGAAAAGAAGAGTAGGGCAATATTAATAGGGGACTCTATAGTTAGGGGGTCAGACAGGCGATTCGTGGACGCAGTCGGGAGACCCGGATGGTAGTTTGCCTCCCTGGTGCCAGGGTCTGTGATGTGTCTCAACGTGTCCAAGACATCCTGAAAGGGCAGGGAGAGGAGCCCGAGGTCGTGATACATATAGGTTCCAATGACATAGGTAAAAAAAGAGAAGAGGTCCTGAAAGGAGAATTTAGGGAGTTAGGAGGGGAGTTAAAGAGAAGGACAGCAAAGGTAACAATCTCGGGATTACTGCCTGTGCCACGCGACAGTGAGAGTAGGAATGGAGCGAGGTGGAGGATAAATGCGTGGCTGAAGGACTGGTGCAGAAGGCAGGGATTCAAATTTCTGGATCATTGGGACCTCTTTTGTGGAAGGTTCGACCTGTACAAAAAGGATGGGTTGCACTTGAACCTGAGGGGGACCGATATCCTGGCAGAGAGATCTGCAAAGGCTACTGGGGAGACTTTAAACTAGAATGGTTGGGGGGAGGGACTCAAATAGAGAATGCTATTAGATAGTGTGTGAGGCAGGAGGCAGAGAAGGAAAGCACTCAGACCCAACATGTAGGGGGGAAAGAAGAAAACAATAATAAACAGAGAATAAGAGGTGGCGGGGTTCTTAAATGGGTGAGCAGAGAAACAGAGGGGTGTAAAATGCGGGCGGAAGCAATAGGTAGCAAGGTGAAAAGTAAAAGTGGCAGGCAGACAAATCCAGGGCAAAAATCAAAAAGAGCCACTTTTCAACATAATTGTATAAGGGGTAAGAGCGTTGTAAAAACAAGCCTGAAGGCTTTGTGTCTCAATGCAAGGAGCATTCGTAATAAGGTGGATGAGTTGAACGTGCAGATAGCAATTAATGATTATGATATAGTTGGGATCACGGAGACATGGCTCCAGGGTGACCAAGGCTGGGAGCTGAACATCCAGGGATATTCAATATTCAGGAGGGATAGAGAGAAAGGAAAAGGAGGTGTGGTAGCGTTGCTGGTTAGAGAGGAGATTAACGCAGTGGAAAGGAAGGACATTAGCTTGGAGGATGTGGAATCGGTATGGGTAGAGCTGCGAAACACTAAGGGGCAAAAAACGCTGGTGGGTGTTGTGTACAGGCCACCCAGCAGTAGTAGTGAAGTTGGGGATGGCATCAAACAGGAAATTAGAAATGCGTGCAACAAAGGCAAAACAGTTATAATGGGTGACTTCAATCTACATATAGATTGGGTGAATCAAATTGGCAGGGGTGCTGAGGAAGATGATTTCTTGGAATGTATGAGGGATAGTTATCTAAACCAACATGTAGAGGAACCAACGAGAGAGCAGGCTATTCTAGACTGGGTATTAATGAGGAAGGGTTAGTTAGCAGACTTGCTGTGCGTGCCCCCTTGGGCAAGAGTGACCATAATATGGTTGAGTTCTTCATTAGGATGGAGAGTGACATTGTTAATTCAGAAACAACGGTTCTGAACTTAAAGATAGGTAACTTTGAGGGTATGAGACGTGAATTGGCCAAGATTGACTGGCAATTCGTTCTAAAAGGGTTGACGGTGGATATGCAATGGAAGGCATTTAAAGACTGCATGGATGAACTACAAAAATTGTTCATCCCAGTTTGGCAAAAGAATAAATCAGGGAAGGTAGTGCATCCGTGGATAACAAGGGAAATCAGGGATAGTATCGAAGCAAAAGATGATGCGTACAAATTAGCCAGAAAAAGCAGCATACCAGAGGACTGGGAGAAATTCAGAGACCAGCAGAGGAGGACAAAGGGCTTAATTAGGAAAGGGAAAATAGATTATGAAAGGAAACTGGCAGGGAACAAAAAACTGACTGCAAACGTTTTTATAGATATGTGAAGAGAAAGAGATTAGTTAAAACAAATGTAGGTCCCTTGCAGTCAGAAACAGGTGAATTGATCATGGGGAACAAGGATATGGCGGACCAATTGAATAACTACTTTGGTTCCGTCTTCACTAAGGAAGACATAAATAATCTGCCGGAAATAGCAGGGGGCCGCGGGTCAAAGGAGATGGAGGAACTGAGTGAAATCCAGGTTAGTCGGGAAGTGGTGTTGGGTAAATTGAATGGATTAAAGGCCGATAAATCACCAGGGCCAAATAGGCTGCATCCCAGAGTACTTAAGGAAGTAGCTCCGGAAATAGTGGATGCATTAGTGCTAATTTTTCAAAACTCTTTAGATTCTGGAGTAGTTCCTGAGGATTGGAGGGTAGCAAACGTAACCCCACTTTTTAAGAAGGGAGGGAGAGAGAAAACGGGGAATTACAGACCAGTTAGTCTAACATCGGTAGTGGGGAAACTGCTAGAGTCAGTTATTAAAGATGGGATAGCAGCACATTTGGAAAGTGGTGAAATCATTGGACAAAGTCAGCATGGATTTACGAAAGGTAAATCGTGTCTGACGAATCTTATAGAATTTTTCGAGGATGTAACTACTAGAGTGGATAGGGGAGAACCAGTGGATGTGTTGTATCTGGACTTTCAGAAGGCTTTCGACAAGGTACCACATAAGAGATTAGGATACAAACTTAAATCACACGGTATAGGGGGTTCAGTATTGATGTGGATAGAGAACTGGCTGGCAAACAGGAAGCAAAGAGTAGGAGTAAACGGGTCCTTTTCACAATGGCAGGCAGTGACTAGTGGGGTACCGCAAGGCTCAGTGCTGGGACCCCAGCTATTTACAATTTATATTAATGATCTGGACGAGGGAATTGAAAGCAACATCTCCAAGTTTGCGGATGACACTAAGCTGGGGGGGCAGTGTTAGCTGTGAGGAGGATGCTAGGAGACTGCAAGGTGACTTGGATAGGCTGGGTGAGTGGGCAAATGTTTGGCAGATGCAGTATAATGTGGATAAATGTGAGGTTATCAATTTTGGTGGCAAAAACGGGAAGGCAGACTATTATCTAAATGGTGGCCGATTAGGAAATGGGGAGATGCAGCGGGACCTGGGTGTCATGGTACACCAGTCATTGAAAGTAGGCATGCAGGTGCAGCAGGCAGTGAAGAAAGCGAATGGTATGTTGGCCTTCACAGCAAGAGGATTTGAGTATAGGAGCAGGGAGGTTCTACTGCAGTTGTACAGGCTCTTGGTGAGACCACACCTGGAGTATTGCGTCCAGTTTTGGTCTCCAAATCTGAGGAAGGACATTATAGCCATAGAGGGAGTGCAGAGAAGGTTCACCAGACTGATTCCTGGGATGTCAGGACTTTCATATGAAGAAAGACTGGATAGACTTGGCTTATACTCGCTAGAATTTAGGAGATTGAGAGGGGATCTTATAGAAACGTACAAAATTCTTATGGGGTTGGACAGGCTAGATGCAGGAAGATTGTTCCCGATGTTGGGGTAGTCCAGGACAAGGGCTCACAGCTTAAGGATAAGGGGGGAAATCCTTTAAGACCGAGATGAGGAAAAACGTTTTCACACAGAGAGTGGTGAATCTCTGGAACTCTCTGCCACAGAGGGTAGTTGAGGCCGGTTCATTGGCTATATTTAAGAGGGAGTTAGATGTGGCCCTTGTGGCTAAGGGGATCAGGGGGTATGGAGAGAAGGCAGGTCCGGGATACTGAGTTGGATGATCAGCCATGATCATATTGAATGGCGGTGCAGGCTCGAAGGGCCGAATGGCCTACTCCTGCACCTATTTTCTATGTATCTATGTATGTATCTATTTATGGCGACCTTGCCGGTAATGTGGCGACCTTGCCGGATTTGTGGCGACCTAGTCGGATTTATGGCGACCTTGCCGGCAATATGGCGACCTTGCCGGATTTGCGGCGACCTTGCCGGATTTATGGCGACCTTGCCGGAAATATGGCAACCTTGCCGGATTTGTGACGACCTTCCGTATTTGTGGCGACCTTGCCGGATTAATGGCGACCTTGCCGGATATATGGCGACTTTGCCGCATTTGTGGCGACCTTGCCGGATTTATGGTGAACTTGCCGGATTTATGGCGACCTTGCCGGAAATGTAGCGACCTTGCCGGATTTGTGGCGACCTTCCCGGATTGTTGGCGACCTCGCCGTGAATGTGGCCATCTTACCGGATATGTGGCGACCTTGCCGGATTTATGGCGACCTCGACGGGAATGTTGCGGTCTTGCCGGATTATTGGCGACTTTGCCGGATGTTTGGCGACCTCGCCGGAAATGTGGCGACGTTGCCTGATTTGTGGCGACCTTGCCGAATTTATGGCGACCTTGCCGGTAATGTGGCGACCTTGCCGGATTTGTGGCGACCTTGTCGGATTTATGGCGACCTTGCCGGCAATATGGCGACCTTGCCGGATTTGTGGCGACCTTGCCGGATTTTTGGCGACCTAGCCGGAAATATGGCAACCTTGCCGGATTTGTGACGACCTTGCCGTATTTATGGCGACCTTGCCGGATTAGTGGCGACCTTGCCGGATATATGGCGACTTTGCCGCATTTGTGGCGACCTTGCCGGATTTATTGTGAACTTGCCGGATTTATGGCGACCTTGCCGGAAATGTGGCGACCTTGCCGGGTTTGTGGCGACCTTGCCGGATTGTTGGCGACATCGCCGTGAATGTGGCCATCTTACCGGATATGTGGCGACCTTGCCGGATTTATGGCGACCTCGACGGGAATGTTGCGGTCTTGCCGGATTTTTGGCGACTTTGCCGGATGTATGGCGACCTCGCCGGAAATGTGGCGACGTTGCCTGATTTGTGGCGACCTTGCCGGATTTATGGCGACCTTGCCGGTAATGTGGCGACCTTGCCGGATTTGTGGCGACCTTGTCGGATTTATGGCGACCTTGCCGGCAATATGGCGACCTTGCCGGATTTGTGGCGACCTTGCCGGATTTATGGCGACCTAGCCGGAAATATGGCAACCTTGCCGGATTTGTGACGACCTTGCCGTATTTATGGCGACCTTGCCGGATTAGTGGCGACCTTGCCGGATATATGGCGACTTTGCCGCATTTATGGCGACCTTGCCGGATTTATGGTGAACTTGCCGGATTTATGGCGACCTTGCCGGAAATGTAGCGACCTTGCCGGATTTGTGGCGACCTTCCCGGATTGTTGGCGACCTCGCCGTGAATGTGGCCATCTTACCGGATATGTGGCGACCTTGCCGGCTTTATGGCGACCTCGACGGGAATGTTGCGGTCTTGCCGGATTATTGGCGACTTTGCCGGATGTTTGGCGACCTCGCCGGAAATGTGGCGACGTTGCCTGATTTGTGGCGACCTTGCCGGATTTATGGCGTCCTTGCCGGTAATGTGGCGACCTTGCCGGATTTGTGGCGACCTTGTCGGATTTATGGCGACCTTGCCGGCAATATGGCGACCTTGCCGGATTTGTGGCGACCTTGCCGGATTTTTGGCGACCTAGCCGGAAATATGGCAACCTTGCCGGATTTGTGACGACCTTGCCGTATTTATGGCGACCTTGCCGGATTAGTGGCGACCTTGCCGGATATATGGCGACTTTGCCGCATTTGTGGCGACCTTGCCGGATTTATTGTGAACTTGCCGGATTTATGGCGACCTTGCCGGAAATGTGGCGACCTTGCCGGGTTTGTGGCGACCTTGCCGGATTGTTGGCGACATCGCCGTGAATGTGGCCATCTTACCGGATATGTGGCGACCTTGCCGGATTTATGGCGACCTCGACGGGAATGTTGCGGTCTTGCCGGATTTTTGGCGACTTTGCCGGATGTATGGCGACCTCGCCGGAAATGTGGCGACGTTGCCTGATTTGTGGCGACCTTGCCGGATTTATGGCGACCTTGCCGGTAATGTGGCGACCTTGCCGGATTTGTGGCGACCTTGTCGGATTTATGGCGACCTTGCCGGCAATATGACGAACTTGCCGGATTTGTGGCGACCTTGCCGGATTTATGGCGACCTAGCCGGAAATATGGCAACCTTGCCGGATTTATGACGACCTTGCCGTATTTATGGCGACCTTGCCGGATTAGTGGCGACCTTGCCGGATATATGGCGACTTTGCCGCATTTGTGGCGACCTTGCCGGATTTATGGTGAACTTGCCGGATTTATGGCGACCTTGCCGGAAATGTGGCGACCTTGTCGGGTTTGTGGCGACCTTGCCGGATTGTTGGCGACCTCGCCGTGAATGTGGCCATCTTACCGGATATGTGGCGACCTTGCCGGATTTATGGCGACCTCGACGGGAATGTTGCGGTCTTGCCGGATTTTTGGCGACTTTGCCGGATGTATGGCGACCTCGCCGGAAATGTGGCGACGTTGCCTGATTTGTGGCGACCACGCCGGATTTATGGCGACCTTGCCGGTAATGTGGCGACCTTGCCGGATTTGTGGCGACCTTGTCGGATTTATGGCGACCTTGCCGGCAATATGGCGACCTTGCCGGATTTGGGGCGACCTTGCCGGATTTATGGCGACCTTGCCGGATTTATGGCGACCTTGCCGGAAATATTGCGACCTTGCCGGATTTGTGGCAACCTTACCGGATCTATGGCGACCTAGCCGGAAATATGGCAACCTTGCCGGATTTGTGACGACCTTGCCGTATTTGTGGCGACCTTGCCGGATTAATGGCGACCTTGCCGGATATATGGCGACTTTGCCGCATTTGTGGCGACCTTGCCGGATTTATGGTGAACTTGCCGGATTTATGGCGACCTTGCCGGAAATGTGGCGACCTTGCCGGATTTGTGGCGACCTTAACGGATATATGGCGACCTTGCCGGGGATGTGGCGACCTTGCCGGGTTTGTGGCGACCTTGCCGGATTGTTGGCGACCTCGCCGTGAATGTGGCCATCTTACCGGATATGTGGCGACCTTGCCGGATTTATGGCGACCTCGACGGGAATGTTGCGGTCTTGCCGGATTTTTGGCGACTTTGCCGGATGTATGGCGACCTCGCCGGAAATGTGGCGACGTTGCCTGATTTGTGGCGACCTTGCCGGATTTATGGCGACCTTGCCGGTAATGTGGCGACCTTGCCGGATTTGTGGCGACCTTGTCGGATTTATGGCGACCTTGCCGGCAATATGACGATCTTGCCGGATTTGTGGCGACCTTGCCGGATTTATGGCGACCTAGCCGGAAATATGGCAACCTTGCCGGATTTGTGACGACCTTGCCGTATTTATGGCGACCTTGCCGGATTAGTGGCGACCTTGCCGGATATATGGTGAACTTGCCGGATTTATGGCGACCTTGCCGGAAATGTGGCGACCTTGTCGGGTTTGTGGCGACCTTGCCGGATTTATGGCGACCTTGCCGGATTTATGGCGACCTTGCCGGAAATATTGCGACCTTGCCGGATTTGTGGCAACCTTACCGGATCTATGGCGACCTAGCCGGAAATATGGCAACCTTGCCGGATTTGTGACGACCTTGCCGTATTTGTGGCGACCTTGCCGGATTAATGGCGACCTTGCCGGATATATGGCGACTTTGCCGCATTTGTGGCGACCTTGCCGGATTTATGGTGAACTTGCCGGATTTATGGCGACCTTGCCGGAAATGTGGCGACCTTGCCGGATTTGTGGCGACCTTAACGGATATATGGCGACCTTGCCGGGGATGTGGCGACCTTACCGGGTTTGTGGCGACCTTGCCGGATTTATGTCGACCTTGCCGGAATTGTGGCGACCTTGCCGTATTTGTGGCGACCTTGCCGGATTTATGGCGACCTTGCCGCAAATGTGGCGGCCTTGCCGAATTTGTGGCGACCTTGCCGGATATATGGCGACCATGCCGGAAATATGGCGACCTTTCAGGATTTGTGGCGACCTTGCCGGATCGTTGGCGACCTCGCCGGGAATGTGGCCATCTTGCCGGACATGTGGCGACCTTGCCGGATTTATGGCGACCTCGACGGAAATGTTGCGATCTTGCCGGATTTTTGGCGACTTTGCCGGATTTATGGCGACCTCGCCGGAAATGTGGCGACCTTGCCTGGTTTGTGGCGACCTTGCCGGATTTATGGCGACCTTGCCGGTAATGTGGCGACCTTGCCGGGTTTGTGGCGACCTTGTCGGATTTATTGTGACCTTGCCCGCAATATGGCGACCTTGCCGGATTTGGGGCGACGTTGCCGGATTTATGGCGACCTTGCCGGAAATATTGCGACCTTGCCGGATTTGTGGCGACCTTGCCGGATTTATGGCGACCTAGCCGGAAATATGGCAACTTTGCCGGATTTGTGGCGACCTTGCCGGATTTATGGTGACCTTGCCGGAAATATGGCGACCTTGCAGGAAATGTGGCGACCTTGCCGGATTTTGTCGACCTTGCCGGATTTATGGCGACCTTGCCGGAAATGTGGTGAACTTGGCGGATTTGTGTCGACCTTGCCGGATTTATGGCGCTCTTGCCGGAAATGTGGCGACCTTGCCGGATTTATGGCGACCTTGTCGGATCTGTGGCGAACTTGCCGGATTTATGGCGACCTTGCCGGAAATGTGGCGACCTTGCCGCATTTGTGGCGACCTTGCTGGATTTGTGGCGAACTTGCCGGATTTATGGCGACCTTGCCGGAAATGTGGCGACCTTGCCGGATTTGCGGCGACCTTGCCTGGTTTGTGGCGACCTTGCCGGATTTATGGCGACCTTGCCGGTAATGTGGCGATCTTGCCGGATTTGTGGCGACCTTGTCGGATTTATGGTGACCTTGCCCGCAATATGGCGACCTTGCCGGATTTGGGGCGACCTTGCCGGATTTATGGCGACCTTGCCGGAAATATTGCGACCTTGCCGGATTTGTGGCCACCTTACCGGATTTATGGCGACCTAGCCGGAAATATGGCAACTTTGCCGGATTTGTGGCGACCTTGCAGTATTTGTGGCGACCTTGCCGGATTTATGGTCACCTTGCCGGATATATGGCGACCTTGCCGGAAATGTGGCGACCTTGCCGGATTTTTGTCGACCTTGCCGGATTTATGGCGACCTTGCCGGAAATGTGGTGAACTTGGCGGATTTGTGTCGACCTTGCCGGATTTATGGCGATCTTGCCGGAAATGTGGCGACCTTGCCGGATTTATGGCGACCTTGTCGGATCTGTGGCGAACTTGCCGGATTTATGGCGACCTTGCCGGAAATGTGGCGACCTTGCCGCATTTGTGGCGACCTTGCTGGATTTGTGGCGAACTTGCCGGATTTATGACGACCTTGCCGGAAATGTGGCGACCTTGCCGGATTTGCGGCGACCTTGCCGGACTCATGGCGACCTTGCCAGGAATGTGGCGACCTTGCCGGATTTATGGCGACATTACCGGATTAATGGCGACCTTGCCGGAAATGTGGTGAACTTGGCGGATTTGTGTCGACCTTGCCGGATTTATGGCGATCTTGCCGGAAATGTGGCGACCTTGCCGGATTTATGGCGACCTTGTCGGATCTGTGGCGAACTTGCCGGATTTATGGCGACCTTGCCGGAAATGTGGCGACCTTGCCGCATTTGTGGCGACCTTGCTGGATTTGTGGCGAACTTGCCGGATTTATGACGACCTTGCCGGAAATGTGGCGACCTTGCCGGATTTGCGGCGACCTTGCCGGACTCATGGCGACCTTGCCAGGAATGTGGCGACCTTGCCGGATTTATGGCGACATTACCGGATTAATGGCGACCTTGCCGAAAATGTGGCGACCTTGCCGGATTTGTGGCGACCTTGCCGGATTTATGGCGACCTTGCCGCAAATGTGGCGACCTTGCCGGATTTGTGGCGACCTTGCCGGATTTATGGCGACCTTGTGGGATTCGTGGCGACCTTGCCGGATATATGGCGACCATGCCGGAAATATGGCGACCTTTCCGGATTTGTGGCGACCTTGCCGGATTGTTGGCGACCTCGCCGGGAATGTGGCCATCTTGCCGGACATGTGGCGACCTTGCCGGATTTATGGCGACCTCGACGGAAATGTTGCGATCTTGCCGGATTTTTGGCGACTTTGCCGGATTTATGGCGACCTCGCCGGAAATGTGGCGACCTTGCCTGGATTGTGGCGACCTTGCCGGATTTATGGCGACCTTGCCGGTAATGTGGCGACCTTGCCGGATTTGTGGCGACCTTGTCGGATTTATGGTGACCTTGCCCGCAATATGGCGACCTTGCCGGATTTGGGGCGGCCTTGCCGGATTTATGGCGACTTTGCCGGAAATATTGCGACCTTGCCGGATTTGTGGCGACCTTGCCGGATTTATGGCGACCTAGCCGGAAATATGGCAACTTTGCCGGATTTGTGGCGACCTTGCAGTATTTGTAGCGACCTTGCCGGATTTATGGTGACCTTGCCGGAAATATGGCGACCTTGCCGGAAATGTGGCGACCTTGCCGGATTTTTGTCGACCTTGCCGGATTTATGGCGACCTTGCCGGAAATGTGGTGAATTTGGCGGATTTGTGTCGACCTTGCCGGATTTATGGAGATCTTGCCGGAAATGTGGCGACCTTGCCGGATTTATGGCGACCTTGTCGGATCTGTGGCGAACTTGCCGGATTTATGGCGACCTTGCCGGAAATGTGGCGACCTTGCTGCATTTGTGGCGACCTTGCTGGATTTGTGGCGAACTTGCCGGATTTATGGCGACCTTGCCGGAAATGTGGCGACCTTGCCGGATTTGCGGCGACCTTGCCGGACTTATGGCGACCTTGCCAGGAATGTGGCGACCTTGCCGGATTTATGGCGACATTACCGGATTAATGGCGACCTTGCCGAAAATGTGGCGACCTTGCCGGATTGGTGCCGACCTTGCCGGATTTATGGCGACCTTGCCTGAAATGTGGCGACCTTGACGGATTTGTGGCGACCTTGCCGGATTTATGGCGATCTTGCCGGAATTGTGGCCACCTTGCCGTATTTATGGCGACCTTGCCGGATTTATGGCGACCTTGCCGAATTTGTGGCGACCTTGCCGGATTTATGGCAACCTTGTGGGATTTGTGGCGACCTTGCCGGATTCATGGCGACCATGCCGGAAATGTGGCGACCTTGCCGGACTTGTGGCGACCTTGACGGATTCATGGCGACCTTGCCGGAAATGTGGCGACCTTGCCGGATTTGTGGCGACGATGCCGGATTTCTGGCGATCTTGCCGAAATGTTGCGACATTGCCGGATTTGTGGCGACCTTCCCGGATCTATGGCGACTTTGCCGGAAATGTGGCGACCTTTCCGGATTTCACGCGACCTTGCCGGAAATATGGCGACCTTGCCGGATTTATGGCGTCCTAGCCGGATTTATGGCGACCGTGCCGGAAATACGGCGACCTTGCCGGAGTTTTGGCGACTTTGCAGATTTATGGCAAACTTGCCGGATTTATGGCGACTTTGCCGGGAATATGGCGACATCGCCGGAATTATGGCGACCTTCCCGGATTTTTGGCGACCTCGCCGGAAATATGGCGACCTCGCCGGATTTATGGCGACCTTGCCGGTAATATGGCGACCTTGCCGGATTTATGGCGACCTTGCCGCATTTGTGGCGACCTTGCCGGATTAATGGTGACCTTGTCGGAAATATGGCGACATTGCCGGAAATGTGGCGACCTTGCCGGATTTGTGGCGACCTTGCCGGGTTTATGGCGACCTTGCCGGAAATGTGGGGACCTTGCCGGAAATGTTGCGACCCTGCTGGATTTGTGGTGACCTTGCCGGATTTATGGCGACCTTGCCGGAAATGTGGCGACCTTGACGGATTTGTGGCGACCTTCCCGGATTAATGGCGACCTTGCCAGAAATGTGGCGACCTTGCCGGATTTGTGGCGACCTTGCCGGATTTGTGGCGACCTTGCCGGATTTATGGCAACCTTGTGGGATTTGTGGCGACCTTGCCGGATTCATGGCGACCATGCCGGAAATGTGGCGACCTTGCCGGACTTGTGGCGACAATGACCGATTCATGGCGACCTTGCCGGAAATGTGGCGACCTTGCCGGATTTGTGGCGACGAAGCCGGATTTCTGGCGATCTTGCCGAAATCTTGCGACATTGCCGGATTGGTGGCGACCTTGCCGGATCTATGGCGACCTTGCCGGAAATGTGGCGACCTTTCCGGATTTCACGCGACCTTGCCGGAAATATGGCGACCTTGCCGGATTTATGGCGTCCTAGCCGGATTTATGGCGACCGTGCCGGAAATACGGCGACCTTGCCGGAGTTTTGGCGACTTTGCAGATTTATGGCAAACTTGCCGGATTTATGGTGACTTTGCCGGGAATATGGCGACATCGCCGGAATTATGGCGACCTCGCCGGAATTATGGCGACCTCGCCGCATTTGTGGCGACCTTGCCGGATTAATGGTGACCTTGCCGGAAATGTGGGGACCTTGCCGGAAATGTAGCGACCCTGCTGGATTTGTGGTGACCTTGCCGGATTTATGGCGACCTTGCCGGAAATGTGGCGACCTTGACGGATTTGTGGCGACCTTCCCGGATATATGGCGACCTTGATGAAAATATCGCGACCTTGCCGGGTTTGTGGCGACCTTGCCGGATTTATGGCGACTTTGTCGGAAATATGGCGACCTTGCCGCGTTTGTGGCTACCTTGCCGGAAAAATGGTGACCTTGCCGGATTTGTGGCGACATGGCCGGATTTGTGGCGACCTTGCCGGATATATGGAGACCTTGCCGGGTTTGTGGCGACCTTGCCGAATTTGTGGCAACCTTGACAGACATATGGCGACCTCGCCGGATTTATGGCGACCTTGCCGGATTTATGGCGACCTTGCCGGGAAATATGGCGACCTCTCCGGATTTTTGGCGACCTTGCCTGATTTATGGCGACCTTGCCGGAAATATGGCGTCCTCGCCGGATTTGTTGCGAACTTGCCGAGTTTACGGCGACCTTGCCGGAAATATGGCGACCTTGCTGGATTTCTGGCGACCTTGCCGGATTTATGGCGACCTTGCCGGATTTGTGGCGACCTTGCCGGAAATATGGCGACCTCGCCGGATTTATTGCGACCTTGCCGGATTTATGACGACCTTGCCGGAAATATGGCGACCTTGCCGGATTTATGGCGACCTTGCCGGAAATATGGCGACCATGCCGGTTTGTGGCGACCTTGCATGATTTATGGCTACTATGACGGAATTATGGCGACCTTGCCGTATTTGTGGCGACATTGCCGGATTTATGGCGACCTTTCCGGATTTGTGGCGACCTTGCATGAAATATGGCGACATCTCCGGATTTATGGCGACCTTGCAGGATTTTTGGCGACGCCGGAAATATGGCGACCTCGCCGGATTTATGACGCCCTTGCCGGATTTGTGGCGACCTTGCCGGAAATATGGCGACCTCGCCGGATATATGGCGACCTTGCTAGACATATGGCGATCTTGCCGGATTTGTGGCGACCTCGCCGGAGTTATGGCGACCTTGCCGGAAATATGGCGACCTTGCCGGAAATATGGCGACATTGCCGGATTTGTGGCGACCTTGCCGGATTTATGGCGACCTTGCCGTAAATATGGCGACCTTGCCAGATTTGTGGCGACCTTGCCGGATATATGGCGACCTTGGAAATATCGCGACCTTGCCGGATTTGATTTGATTTGATTTTATTTCTTGTCATTTGAACCTCAAAGAGGCTCAAACGAAACTCCGTTTCCACAGCCATACAAACAAAACAACTCCTACAGGACACACAAACAATTCAATTTACAGAAAAACATCCATCACAGTGAATCTCCTCCTCACCGTGATGGAGGGCAAAGCCTTTTCTCTCCACTGCACCATTTTTCTCCCGATGTTGAAGCTCCAGGTGGGCAATGTTAAGTCCCACGGCCGTTGAGGCCACGCCAGGCGGTGTACGGCCTCGCTCCGGGCCCAAACGTCACCAAGTTGGAGCCGCGGCGGGCGCTGGGAATATCCCGCGGCTTTAACATTAAAGCCGCGCCGGGCGATTTACGGCCCCGCTCCGGGTCGTTCCAACCCCGCGACACGGGCGGGAGAAGTTGCGTTGCGGGAGCTCCGGAAAGCGGTCTCTCACCCGGACCCGCGAGCTCCCGATGTCCCAGTCCACGGGTCTGCAGCTGGAGCTGGAGCTCCGGAGTCGGGCCGCAGCATCGAGCCACCACCGCTCCGAGGACGGCCAGCCCCACGATGGTGAGTCCGCAGCTCCACAGGCTCCGCTACTGGATCCCCCAGGTCGTCCCGGTCGGAGGCCGCTCCACGGAGCTAGGCCCCAACGACAACGGAGACCCGACAGGGAAAAGGTCGGGTCTCCCGTGCAGGGAAGAGATTTTTTTTAAAGTTTTTGTGGCGACTTTGCCGGAAATATGGCGACCTCGCCGGATTTATGGCGACCTTGCCGCATATATGGCGACCTTGGCGGAAATATGGCGACCTCGCCGAATTTGTGGAGAACCTGCCGGAAATATGGCGACCTTGCCGGAAATATGTCGACCTCGCCGGATTTATGGCGACCTTGCCGGAAATATGGCGACATCGCCGGATTTATGGCGACCTTGCCGGAAACATGGCGACCTTGCTGGATTTCTGGCGACCTTGCCGGATTTATGGCGACCTTGCCGGATTTGTGGCGACCTTGCCGGAAATATGGCTACCTCGCCGGATTTATTGCCACCTTGCCTGATAAATGGCGACCTTGCCGGAAATACGGCGACCACGCCGGATATATGGCGACCTTGCCGGAAATACGGCGACCTCGCCGGATTTATGGCGACCTCGCCGGATTTATGGCCACCTTGCCGGATTTATGACGACCATGCCGGAAATATGGCGACCTTGCCGGATTTGTGGCGACCTTGCCGGAAATATGGCAACCTTGCCTGATTTGTGGCGACCTTGCCGGATTTATGGCGTCCTTGCCGGATATATGGCGACCTTGCCGGATTTGTGGCGACCTTGCCGCATTATGGCGACCTTGCCGGAAATATGGCGATTTTGCCGGATTTATGGCGACCTTGTCGGATATATGGCGACCTTGCTGGAAATATGTCGAACTTGCCGGATTTGGGGCGACCTTGTTGGGTTTATGGCGACCTTGCCAGAAATATGGCGACCTTGCCGGATTTGTGGCGACCTTGCGGGATTTATGGCGACCTTGCCGGAAATATGGCGACCTTGCCGGATTTGTGCCGACCTTGCCGGATATATGGCGACCTTGCCGGAAATGTGGCGACCTTGCCGGATTTGTGGCGACCTTGCCGGATTTATGGAGACCTTGCCGGAAATATGGCGACCTTGCCAGAAATATGGCGACCTCGCCGGATTTGTGGCGACTTTGCCGGAAATATAGCGACCTGGCCGGATTTATGGCGACCTTGCCGGATATATGGCGACCTTGCCGGAAATATGGCGAACTCGCCGAATTTGTGGCGACCTTGATGGACATATGGCGACCTCGCCGGATTTATGGCGACCTTGCCGGATTTATGGCGACCTTGCCGGTAATATGGCGACCTCTCCGGATTTTTGGCGACCTTGATGGCATATGGCGACCTCGCCGGATTTATGGCGACCTTTCCGGATTTATGGCGACCTTGCCGGTAATATGGCGTCCTCGCCGGATTTGTGGCGACTTTGCCGGAAATATGGCGACCTCGCCGGGGGGATTTATGGCGACCTTGCCGGATATATGGCGACCTTTCCGGAAATATGGCGA